>CM035160.1:59333618-59705918 GCA_020205615.1 Panax quinquefolius
ACTATAAAGGTGATTATTGGGTTCATCATGAATCGTGTGAGAAATATGAGTGATCTAGATGGAATTTAACCATCCTATATATTATGGGTGATATCCATAGGCCTCTTGATTGAGTAGGACTATGAAATGCATGGCCATGCTCAAATAGTGATTTGTTTCATATAGTCTACTCATTGATCAAGAAAACTTCGATTAAATTATGAAGAGTATGACACATTCCATGACTCGAGATTAATCTAGGATATTAAGGTTAAAAGGATTAAATTACATTGAAACATTGGTCACGAAAAGGTTGCATCGAATCATCGATCTTATTATTACTTGGGTAGCGATGCATTACTAGATGTCTTTTCTTCGCTTATATATTTTATAATATGATTTTAAAATTATTGCCAACGTAATAATAACCTATAGGTCACACACAAAGAACGTAATTAAAAGGAAATTAATTTAAATTGTAAAGATTTAAATATGTCAATATGATTGATAGAATTTTAAATTACAATTTAAATTAATAGGATAATTTATATATAGGTATATTAATTAAGTAAGACTTAATTAAGATATATATAAATTCGGATTTTAATAATATTAGGTTTTGATTAATTCCTCCTAACTCGCTATATATATGATATATATCAGTCACTTTAGGTTTTACGTCAAAATACAAAACCCTAGCCGCTCTTAGAGAGAGACTAGAGAAAACGACTTAAAAATCCTCATCCTTGGTGGCTAGTACATGGTTCCTTCTTCTCGCAGATCGTAGGGCGATTCATGAGCGCTCGTGTGGATACCGTAGAGACGCAGCTCATTTGGATTGCGTTGGAGATTCGATCGTATCAATTCCAGTTTCTTAATTCGTGGATTGCGTTGGAGATTCGATCGTATCAATTTCAATTTCTTAATCGGTATAATTTCTAACCTCTGAATTAATTGAATTTTTCGCATGGATCCTGTTTTAGGGTTTCGGAAATTGCTTTAAAAATTTTATTTTCGCTGTGCGTTTCTGTGCCGAAACCCCAACAATCTTTTAATTTCTTGAATGTAGGAGTAGGTGCGGGACTTTTCTCAGTCTTATCAGCACTTATATGAATGCCAAAAAATTATGTTCCATGTTCCATCCATAATGTTTGCACACCCATACATATATAAATAAAATAGGGGGAAAATGCTATCAATGAGAGGAAAACAAGTACGTACAATAAATAAATAAAAAACTAGTATAGTAATTTTGAGTTGATTTCATTGCACAATGCCCACCTTCATCATTAAGAAGTGAATACTGTTATGTAAAATTAAACCACCAAGTACTACTATGGTTGGACGAGAGATACTAATTAAGCTACACAAGATAGTGCCAAACTCACTTCTCCCAAATTCAGCAGCATGCGCGGTGAATGGTGAATACATACATACACACATACACAGATATGGTGCGGTTTCGGTTTTATGGTTGCAGTTTTGGCTAGTAACCAAACCGGAACCATAAATTTGGTTATTCAACCAACCTAAAACCGCAACATACGCTGGAACCGTTGGTGCGATTTTAATTGGTATGGTTTGTGCGGTTTCGATTCCAATTTGGTTACTTGCTCAGCCCTACAACCAGGCCTTGTAGCTTGGGTGGTCATTGGGCCAAAATTTCAAACAAGAGGTTCTGACTTAAAATCCAAGTAGCAATACTTGCACCTTGCATCTTCCCTTTGTACTTGGAATCCACCAAAAGAAAAGGAATATTACCAAATTAAATCACATAGCAATACTTGCACCTTCCCTTTGTACTTGGAATCCAATTGAACATGTTTCTGTTCTTGTCACATCTTTTACTTCTGATTGAGCAGTGTGGTGGCATGTTTAGTAACTCCATGAACTGCGATTGTCATGTAAATTATAATGTGTAGAATCATGTCATGTTAGAGGATTATCAATATTAATAGATTAACTATCTATTATATCAGTTGCCTAGATTTAAGATAAACAACAACAAAGAAATAAAGTTTCATTCAATGTGTACTACATGGAATTATTTTAATTAACAAGTGCCTAACTTTTGAAAAATTTAACAAGTGGCTTTATTTATTGATGAACAACATCCATCGCGACATACTTCATCACCGCTGACAAAACTATCTTGGAGTGCGCAAGAAGAAATATCCAGTATGAGAAATTAGCTGAAGTCATAGGATTCTGATCCTTGTTTTTTCATGATGTATGTATATTAGCTATAATGTTTGTCCATCTTTTAGAACTGATGAAAGGTCACCAAATGTTTTTATTATTAAGCTTTTGAACTGAATGCCCCTTAGCCAAATTTCATAGCAATACTTGCACCTTGTTTCTTGAAGAATTACAACCAAAATGCCAAACATTTCTAATATAGATTTCCCTAATAGTTGAACAATCTTATAAGTCACATTGCTCCTGCCAATAACAAAATGTCATCAGACAAGTGTAAGTGATAACCATGACCTCAAATAACTAGGAGTCTAGGATGGAATTATAAATCTTGATCAAAGGAATTCGAAAGAAAAATGATACAACAAGCTACCACCAGTCCACCATGTATTAATGCAAAAGCTTCAGCATCATTGTGTAGAAGGCCATAGTTGTCTTTAAGTCCCACATTAATTAATTGGTAAAAATTTTAAGGAAGTTTTCCTTATAAGAAGACTACCAAGTCTTCAAGTCCAATATTGATTAATTGGTAAGAGTCTAAGGAAGTTTTCATTATAAAAAGATTACGCTTCCTAATTTGGAAGGTCTCACTAATATAAAGTAGGTAAAAATTGGTATCGAATCGGTACTAGACTGACTTACAGGTACGGTTTAGCTGTTTAATAGGTGCCGATATTTGTAACTTATTTTAGGTAGATTTGGTAATCGGTACGGTTCGGCCCTGTTCGTTATGGTAAATTACCGATGAACACCCTACTCTCTACTCCCTCCTCAAGCTTAGTTGTACTTTTCTTTTGAGCACAATTCTATTCTATGATTTGGTCTTGAAAGGACAGTCTCTTCTTCACCTCACAACTACACTACAGATCCAACTCCTAGCTGACCTTTCTAAGATTTTGGTCTTGGTCGATGTGACATCCTAGATTTTTGAAAATTATTAAAATAAGAATTTATAAATAAAATTCTTATTATAAGTTATGTCGGGTTCGAGTAAACATATGTGTTACATATTTTGAAATACGTGATTTGATGTGAAGGAATTTAATGTGTATATAAAAGAGAAATATATATTCATAAATTGGAAAAATGAGATTTAATAGTTAATTAAACTATTAAAGAAAGTGAACGAAAATTAGAAACAAAATGGAATATAGAAGGAAGAAAATCAATTAATAAATAATTATTAATTGAGATTAGGTTAAAATTTTATTATAATTTGAATGACGAGACTTGATCAATGGTAATGGAGTTATTATGAATTAAATTTCATAAAAGATGTGATAGTGGATTAGCGTAAATATCTTTGTTTAATAAAAATGAGAGAGTTAATATATTACATATAAATGTAATACGTTTATGTAATGGCCTAATATATTTTATTATTCCAAGCAAATATAAACTGGCTATGAGATGAGAAAAACCAATATATCTATAAATAAATATTGGTGTTAAGATTAATAAATTAAATTAATATTTAACTTGACACTAAATGTATAGATCAAATAAATTGTCTTGGGACAATTTATAGAAGGAAAGAAATTAAATAATTGTGCATAATAATTGTATAATTTATTAAAATATTTAGTGGAATAAATTTTAATTATTTTAATTAAAATGGCTATTTTAATAGAGGTGTTTATTTTAATTATGAATGTAATTTCATAATTTATAGTGTAATAATTATATATATTATACATGTATAATTACTTAATGTGGATGAATAAAGAATTATCAGGCAATTATTTGGTGTGCCAATCAATTAAAAACCAAGGAAAGAAATAATTAGACCAATAAGAAGGGAGGGGGAGGGGGAGGGGGTGAGAAAGAAAGAAAGAAAAGATCTGCAGGCAAACAAGCCCTTGGGCAACCAGTAACATTGATCTTTTCTTTTCCCACTAACGCTCAATAAACTAAATGTAGAATTATGTGCTCTTATTATTCATCAGTGTATTTCTTTTTCATTCCTCATCCGTTCTTTCTATGTAAGGAAAATATTGACAGAGAGAGAGAGAGTCAAGTGGGTTACTATAAAAATTGGAAGAAAACTTTGGAATCAAGGAGGAATCGGATGATTTTATTCATCTCAGAAAAAGAAGAGTTATGCAAGAAGAGTTTCAAGCAAAAAGTATCACTTATACTTTATTATAATCTATTAATTAGAAAGAATAATGAGTAAAGAAAATAAAATGAATTGAGATTTGTGTTTGGTTGTGATTGATTTCTATTGGAAATTTGGATTTGGATGCATTTTAGATTATAAGAAATCTAAGTTTTTAATCCATATCCACCACATATTTGGCAAAATGTTTCAAAAGAATGATTTTGATAGAATTTGATAAACTAGTCAAGGTTATAAGCATAGTAGCTTATATATAAAAGTGATATTATAATTCGAGCATCTGGGTATGTAGAATTGCAAGGTTTGATAGCTACAGAAGTAATAGAGCAATGAAAGCTAGATTCTGCAGTGGACAAACCAAAGCAGTGCAGGATCCGAAGTGGCGCGGCCACGCCACTTCCAAGGCCAAAGATCAGCGTAGTCACGCTGGTCTGCAGTCATTCCAAGATATTTTCTTTAAGTGCATGGTCTTTGAGCATATGTTTCGGAGTCCTTTAGAATTTAATATGCGTCTTTTATGATGTCTAGGCTGGCCATGAGAGAATTGATTTAATTTACATTGTTTACTAAGAAAGTTCATATAAAAACCAAATTGATTTAAATAGTAAAAAACTAGTTTAATAATACCAAAGTTCTGTGATTATATGATGTGTTGGCTTTCTAAAGAACCTTAGTATGATACAATTGGCAAGAGTTTAGAAAAACTAAATTCTGGGTTTAGCAGGGAATAGTGCGGCCGCGCCACTCCCAAGCTTAATTGTATCACGGCCGCGCCGTGCTGTAGGGTTGTCAAGATCAGTTTATTTAAAAGAGCTGAAGTATGTGACATGTGTAATAGATACTCTTAAGTAGTAGGGCATATGTCATTTAACAAATTGCCTATTCAAGAATGATTTAACTATGTCAAGCAAGGATTAGATAAGAAAGTTTGAAATTAAAACAAAGATTTGGTATGAGATTGGTTTATAAGCTAATAAGATTTTGAGAAAATCTAAGTGATTAAGTATGAAATCTAGAGTCAAGCTTAGAATTAAACATACATACATGTTATACGTTGAACTAATAAGCTATGAGCAAGAATAGGGTTAAATTTTGAAAGTTAGTCAAAGGTTTTACCTTAAGTTAAATATGAACTAAATTGGAAAGGAAAGTATAACTGATGTGTATTTATGTGTGATAATATGATTATGTAAGATTCATGAAGCTCATGTAGCGGTAGTTGTAATCAACTCGCAATGCAAGTTTTTTAGTTCCTATTTGCTATATGAATTTGATAACTGGTTTATTGAAATTTGTAATGCAATGAGTATGTTAAATTATATATGATGTGTATATGAATTGCGAAAGTCAACCTACGACAAGGTTTATTGTTTTAAAGAACTCAGTCTGTATATTTAATAGGTGAGATGCTTTTTTGAAGAGGGAACCCCTTTGGTTAAGACAATCCATATCCATAAAATATTCATTGTTGATACTACCTAAGTTCAAGATCAACCCCCAACACACAACTATCGGATGAAGAAAAATGAGTAATAATTCCAACCTCTTGAGATAACCCCGAGGCGCAGTGATCCAGATCCAATACCGAACACACACCGAGAAGACCGATTAATCTCTTGAGATAACCCCGAGGTATCCAAGGGGACCTCCATATCCAACCACGGGAATAGCCACCAACCTCGGTGATAACCCCAAGGAATGCAGCTTCAATATGATAACCCCCGAAATGCTTGTTTCAAATGCAACCAACCTTGGTTTCAATCTCTTTGCACGATCACAACGAGATACTCCTCACCAAACCCGAGATAACAATAACATCGAGAGAGGACATGCACACCTCAAAGATGACAATGAGGACCTTCAACAAATGCAAAGAGCCCAATCTCAAATAAGCTCGAGCAACGCTCTCATGACAAACCCCAAACCGCGATAACACCGGTGAGGGGCAACATCGCTATCTCGCCAACACGATGCCACGCCACGCCGCCTCAACATTTCATACACATCTCTACGCAACGATGTCCCACAAGAATCAAGGATAACCAATCCCGAGTGACTATCAGGCGGGTAACGATGAAAGTTGAAGCTCAAGACCGAGGGCATCGTCCCATCTTCAAATGACTTCAGCATAAACTCTAATCCCATGCCATCAGACAACTCTCTCGACAACGGCGGTCCGAAATAGGTCCTCAGATACCTCAATCGGATGCCCGGATTGCACTTCCGAAAGTTCGAGTGGACATTACAAAGGTTCGAAAGTGCACGTGACTACGAGACGACCCGACCCTCGAGAAACCCCGCCCACCCGGTTGCCTCTCAGTACACACCTCACTCACCATCAGTACACTCCTCCACCTCTATAAATAGAGGGCTTGGGGTGCCCATTTTGCAAGAGAAAACTATGAGGAAGCCCCCGCCCTAATTTGCTCAAGACTCACCCCATACAAAGGTACTTTCTCATTTTAAACACACTGTGAGCTCATATATAGCTTCTTTTGTACCTACAAAAGCCAAGTGTTTACCCACTTTAAAGATATAGAAGTCTTCTTTGCAAACCAACTCGTAAGCCTTCTCACACACTTTTAAAGCCTTTCTTCTTCATCTCTCACACACACCCTTCTTCACGCTGAGAGTCGTGTTTATTGCTTTTTGCCTTGACTTCTCGTCCGTGGTTTTATTTCATTTTGTATATATATATATATATATATATATATATATATATATATATATATATATATATCGACTAACATTATCGAAGTTATGCCTCGATTGAGCCTGACTTTGGCCCCGAGAGCATTTATTTGCTTTTATATATATATATATATATATATATATATATATATATATATATAACTATGTCTAACTTTGTCGATGAGCCTGATTTTGGCATCGCGCGCTTTATATATATATATATATATATATATATATATATATATATATATATATAACTGTGTTAACTGTCTGACTCGCTCGATGAGCCTCGATTTTACATCCTAAGTTCGCTATTCGCTTATATATATATATATATATATATATATATATATATATATATATATATTATATAACTCGCTCGATGAACTCCTCGATTTTATATCGATGAGCCCGGATTATATATCCCATATATATATATATATATATATATATATATATATATATATATATATATATATATATATATATATATATATATTTCTTCGAGTTCACTTCGTGGTGGTTGATCGCTTTTACGCCTTTCTTTACGCTTTCGTCCCGCCTCGAGTTTACTTCTGGCGCTGATCGCTTTTACAACTTTTTTTTTACATTTTGTCCCGCCTCGAGTTTCTCCGTGGAAGTTGATAGCTTTTACACTTTTATTTACGCTTTTTCCCGCCTCGAGTTTCCTCCGTATGCTGATATAGCTTTTTACAACTTTATTTACATTTCGATCCCCATGGAGGTGCTTCGTGGTTGGTGATCATGTCTCAGATATATATATTTACAACTTTTATATATATACCGCTTATCGCTTTCATACAAATTGCAGATTATTCATGTGCGCTTAGAATCATGTGATCACAGATTCAAATTTATCGATCTAGATTCGCCTCTGTGATGGACATTTTCAAATGTAAGCGCTTTGTAAATTATTCTCATGCATGGTCTCAATTTCCTCGATGGTTTCCATACCCACGAGGAAGTCGGCATTATTTTTTACATTATTTTCGCATTTGATGCCTCGTGATCTCAGAAAATAAAATCAATCAAGCCGAACACTTAATAAAATGGGAGTGTAAAAGGTCTCAATTACTATTGAGCATCGTGGTTTGAAAAACCTCTTTATAAAAAACATCACCGCCATATATCTTTGCTTAAAATTGAATTTTTACATAAATTCAAACCTCATATATATATAAAAGCTAACGAGGCCTCGCACTACTTCCAAATAACAAAGACATCGACCCACACACACACACACATTCAGATAATAGTTTTTGAAAAGAGGCTACCACCGTGGTAACACGGATGTCTGGGGTGCCTAACACCTTCCCTCCGCATAACCAAGTCCCCTGACCCTAATGAATCTCTTGCTTTCACCGAATTCGCTTAGCAAAAGTCACATCACCGGGTCAATGTGCAAACCTTTCTCATTGTGTTGGTACAACCATTTAAAAACCAACTCACGACTCTTAATAAATTCCATCGTCGACATTATACATGTCGGACCTTTTTCACTTGTTTTTTCAAACAAATCTCACCTAAAATGAGAACACCAAAGAACAAGTAATCTGAAAGGGACATCTAAAAATCCCGACGCCGACAGTGTGGCGACTCTGGGGGACTCCAAAGAAGAGGACTTAAGCCGCTATTACAATCTTTTCAAAATCATTATCTCGCTGGATGTGTGTGGATGTTGCATTTACATTTGATGATGAATGTGTACGAATGCATTTCCTTATTGCACTTAGTGCTTCGCACCATAACTCGCTTTGAGGATATTAGTGCTTCGCACCATATCTCGCCAGGATATTAGTGCTTCACACATGTCATCATTTTCATACTATGAGACGCGATGTATGTGAATGTATGTTGTGTGGTCCCTCCACCAGAGGCTATCCCATCTTGTTTGATTATCGGACTCGTGGGAAGACTAATTCTCCGAGGCTCGTGAAAGGCACCACCCAAATTCGCCCCAAATTGAAAGACCTGATTAATTTCCCATCAAGAAGTAGATTGCATGATGATTTGGGAACCTTCATGCCAAAAAAAAGCCGCGAGAGTAACCTAAGATAGGTCACCGATAAAAACCCAAAACGGAGGAAAGTCTCTTCATGCTCTCATTTTCAATTACTTGTAAACACAATTACTTGTAATTTCATTCCATATCTATCTCCATGTAATGAGAAATATGAAGAAATGTGTACACATACATATTTTAATTAACATGCTACAAACAAATGACATCCGCTTTTTGCAGGATAAAATTCCTAAAATGGACACATCACATAAGATGTGTTATTATACACATTCCCTAAAGACTAAACTATGCAAGTCTTTCAGTAGGAACCAATCGGACCTACTACCCTATTAAAAAGTCCAAAAGGCAACAGCTCATACAAATAATCATGTCATTATCCCACTGCATCGAACTTAATCCAGCTTTCTCACAAAGAATTCACTTTGATTAAGCAAACAAATTACAGATTTGGTCGTTTCTACTCAAAGAACTACACCACCAATCAGGGTCCAAAAATACCCATACATGCCGAATCCTCCACACAAGGGGGAACCTGTGTCATTACAATACTCGAATCATAGCTGATACGACCAACAAAAACTCATGATGTCGCCCATCCCACTGGAGATCCGCATACATCGGTGACATCAAAAGAAAGTCCTCCAAATGGAAGAGACCCTTCATGCTATCAAAGGAATTGAACACACGGAGTGTTTCATATGCCGATCTTTGCATTTTCCCCGTGTTCATTATCCGTAAAAATTTAAAACTCCCGACTTTTGAAAAATATGACGGGTTAGAGATCCTTACACACATTTAAAGGTGTTTATCGAGAACTTGGATCTTATGCAGAGGACGAAAAACTCTCGTAATGCAATTGTTCCAAAAGAGTCTAACCGAGAAGCCCGCTCGTGGTACACAAGATTAGACAACTCAAAGATCCATAGTCGGGAAGAGCTAGCACATGCTTTCCTCACTCAATACAAATTTTCAATCTCGATGGCTCCTCGATCAGATCAAATTACCAAGATCAAGAAATAATCTAACGAGTCTTTCAGAGAGTATGCTCAAAGGTGGAGACGCTCGTCGCCCCAAGTTAGTCCTTCCATGACAGTAATCGTAGATGGTCATGACTTTCATAGATATATATACAAGAAGCTCCGCTTCTATGAGAGAGTTTTAGCCAAGATCGAAAAACCATTTTCTCTAAATGGTCAAACATGGGGAGATGGTCGAGATGGGATTGAAGTCCTGAAAATTCAAGACCTAGTCGCACTCAAAGTCATACGATCACATCCAATCCGAAATTATGGAAACAACTCCCTGAGGGTCCATAAAAAGAAAGAGGAAGATGTTTCCTCGATACTACAGGTCAAAAAGGCAATCAAAACATGCCTATTCAAAGGAGAAACTACACTCCCTTTCAAGCACAAATTTATGAACCCTCCAATACCAAAAGGTGGAGAAGTCAAACGCCTCGAGTGTTCACACCCTTAGGGGATACCCTCGAGAACATTCTCACTCTTCCGACAACACGTAAGAAAATTACACATCTTCTTCCACCAACCAAATTTCTAATGGACGGGGTTTCAATGTCGCTTTTTCGAATGTGCTTATCATGCCGGGCACCCGGACATGATACTCAGATTGTGGGCCTTGAAACACAAGATCCAAGACCTGATAGACAACGGGAGATCGTGGTCACCAAACCAGATCAACCTCACGCTCAAGACAACCCTCTTCCTCAACACAAAGAAGAAGAGGTCAACATGATCAATCGAGTAATGGATGTAATTCCAATTTCAATTGTGAATCCTCCTGCACCCTCAAAGACTATGATGACAAATGGGATTATGCCAAGTTTCAGCTCACAATGGAACGAAAGATGAAAGCTTTAGGCAAACAAATCGAATAATCGCGTAATCAGTGACTTATCAAAGATCAAGTGACACGTCAATTAATCACCAGAGCATGCCAGCCTCCTACCTCTTGTCACATGAATATTCCTCGCCACTTTCGTAAAATGAAATGCCGAAGACAAAGTGACAAAGAGAGCAAATGCCAAAGCCCACGGATTTTGCCAACAAAAGGGAATTCACCTATTTGGGCCAACCTATGGAGGAAATCCTTCATATGTTAATCAATGAAGGAAGGATCAGCCCTTCTACCTCCAATCAACCCCTGCTCAGATGGTACACAACTCGATGGAGTATGTCAATATCACCCCCATTCTCGCCATGTCACAAAGACGTAAGAATGTCAAGCACTCCGCCACCTTATCCAAAATCTAATCGACAAGGGTGTCCTCGCACTTAGCGATTTACGATATATATCAGTTTACGTGCAAGTGAGAATTCAGTCCTACTAAGTGGAAGAGTGTGGTAGCAAATATATCCACTCAAAACGATGGGGTTAATAAATCACTCACAATGCCAACAATTCAACTCAAGGGAAGCAACAATCCTTTGAAAGTGGCCGCTCCCGAGCCAATCAACTTGCCACGCAGAGCACAATATCCTATTGTTAGCTTACAAGAAAGTTCCATGGAATTATGGAGAAGGTGAAGGATCCACCTCACATACAACCGCCATAAAGGTCGAAGGAAAATCCACTCGATCTTCCCCAACGGGTGATGAAGTCTACCATCAAATCAAAGGGGAAAATACCCATGGAGAAGATTGAAAAATCCTCCGCACTATGGGTCATAACGGCCAAGGTGGTTTTAAGCTTAAAAGAAGCTCCACAACAAATATCAATTTTGACTTGGTCCTAACTTCCGAGGATCACCGGAAGGTCTTGTTGAAGGTTTTAGAAGAAGCTTCATCTACCAACATCGCTTGATACGGAAAAAATTTCAACATCCGTTGATCACATTTTCAACAACAATGTGATATCCTTCATCGATGATGACATACCGCCCGAGGGGACCGGGCCATCGCAAGCCGCTGCACATCATGGCCTTCTCCTCCTCCGATACATGCTAGCCGGAGTCTTGATAGATGGAGGTTCATCTCTAAATATCCGTCCATACGCTACCTTGGTGAAGATGAATATCAATCTCAACCGAATTCGAGTAGCCATACTATCATCAAAGCTTTTGATGGAGCCCATCGAAATTCTATTTGAGTAATTGAACCGCCAATCAAAATTGGTCCTCATACATTCTCGCATATCTTTCCATGTACTCAAGATAGATTCGGATACAACCCGCTTCTTGGGACTACCATGGATTCATATGGTCAAGGCGCCCTCCACTCTTCACCAACAAATTGAAATACATTATCAATAATAGCCTCGTCACGGCCAACGCCGAACCGTAGTGTCCTCAACACGGGACATGCCATTCATCAATGCCAATGCAGATGTTGAACCGGCCGCTTTTTATGCTTTGAAGTAAGCAATACCCAATACCATGCTATTGAATGCCATTACCCAAACCCAAGATTTCGCCGAGGTAATGTCACTACTCAAGAAATGATGTCATCGGGTCATAAACCGACAAGGGTCAGGTAAAGATCGCCAGGTATCAAGTACCCAATTCGATTAACCAAGCAAACCGAACAAATTGGCTAGGCTATTCTCGCCAGCTTCTAGTCACAGAATCCTCATAAGCATCAACAGATTCTTCAACTTTCAACCATGCGGCGCTTTCTTCGCCTTCAAACTCGAGTCCGCACAACCTCCTAAGAAGGTGCCACCAATGTAATGGCTATGTTATTTCCCAAGCCAACTTCTTAGAAGGAGAAAGAAGTCTTTGTTCCAAATCCCACAGCTGGAAGAGGAGGAACGAAGAATCAAGCAAGACGTCATCCGAATGATGTCGCATACGCATCATCGCTCATGATGAACATACCAACAGATACACCCCCCTGCATTTATGATTGCCTAGATGTAATGGCCATCATTCGAGATGGGAGGATGATGACAATCCTCCATCATCATCATGGTCCACCTTTGACTTTACCTCGCTAATTGGAACAACATTCCTCAGATCGGTCGACAAGGGTAAAATGGGCGTAAACTCTTCTCGCCTCAGATATATAATAACCGCTACTTTTCTCGTACAATATTAGCAGCTTTATTTTGCCAAGATATGCTAACACCGTATATGATCAACACATTTCATATATACTAAGTGAAAGCATATTTTGTTTCAGTGACTCAATTTAGATGTGCCTGTATTTGCCGACATATTTGCCTCTCTTCTCCACAAGGATCAGACTTTTGATGTAGAGATGAATTCAAATTGATGGAAATACAGATGACATCGAGGTGCCTCCAAAATTCAAGAATGGGTCAAAGACAAACCTAAACCCAACCTTGATCAAACCACTTCTTTCAATCTCTAACCTTAGAAAGCCCTAAGTTAATCCAGATTGTTCGCACCTTACCCCAAACCAAAGGAATGACATGGTTACGCTTATTAACCCAATTCCAGATGTGTTTGCATGGGTCTCATGAAGACATGGTGGGTTTGTCCACCGACATTGTCCTTCATCGCCTTCCCATTAAAGAGGGATTTAAGCCACCAAGCAAAAGCTCAAAGCGATTGAAACCCGAGTGGAGTTTAAAGGTGAAAGAAGAAATTGTGAAACAATTTCAAGTCGGCATCATCATGGTGTCTACATATCCCGAGTGGATATCCAACATTGTGCCCCGCGCCTAAACCCGGAGGGAAGGTGCGAGTTTCATGTGGATTACCGGACTTGAACAAAGCTTGCTTAAAAGATAGCTTTCCCGCGCCATTTATCCACATTCTCATCGACAATACCGCAATAATACGACATGTACTCCTTTCATTGATTGCTTTCATGGGTATCATCGATCATGGTTGCCGAGGAAGATCGTGAGAAAACCGCTTTCATCACGCCTTGGGGAACCTTTTTTGCTATAGACGGTTGTCATTCGCCTCATCAATGCCGAGCCACCTATCAACGAGCTATGATGGCTCTTTTCCACGACTTAATGCACAAAGAGATCGAGATCTACGTGGATGACATCATTGTCAAATCCCTAAGGAGGATGACCATATATGTACCATCTCGTAAAGTTGTTCAACAGTCATGTAAGTAAGTACAACTTGAAGTTGAATCCAAATTAAATGCGCCTTTTCGCGTTAAATCGTGCAAGTTGCTAGGATTTCTAGTCACCACAAAGGGATCGAGCCGATCCCGCCAAAATCCAAGCCATCACGGAAATGCCCATTCCTCGATGTAAAAAAGAAATACGGGATTTTTGGGAGAATCAACTTCATTAGCAGGTTTATCTCTCAACTCACAAAGAACCTCGTGAGCCAATCTTCAAGCTTATTAAGGAAGAACTCCTCCATGAAATGGAATGATGAGTGTCAAAATGCCTTCCTCACAATCAAGAAACAAATTAGTCAAAGCTCCCGTGTTGGTACCACCTGTGGATGATGTTCCCTGCTCATGTACCGTCCATAAGTGACAATGCCATGGGTCGATGTCGACAAAAAAGACGATAGAGGCCAAGAACGAGCTATCTATTACCTCAAAGAAAAGATTCAAAGAAGAAGAACACAAGTACACTCGATCGAAAAGACGTGTTGTGCTTTAGCATGGGCTTCCATGAGGTTACAACATTACCTCCATGGTCACACAACCCATCTCATATCCCGCGGGATCCTCTCAAGTACGTGTTCAATAAACCCATGTTAAATTGTCGATCGTCTGATGGCGCATTGATCCTACAACAATTTGACATCGATATGTGACTCAAAAGTCCATCAAAGGTCAAGGAATTGCGATCAACTCGCCACCGACCTTCGTGGGATTTCAAACCCTTGAAACATATTTCCCCGATGAAGGAGTAATGATAAAGCTTCAAAGAACACCATCAAGACGATACGCGCCAAATCATGGAAGATGTATTTTGATGGAGCCGTTAATATGGAAGGTTCTGAGCCGGAGCAGCTTCTAGTATCTCGCACGGGAGCAAAGATCCCGTCATCGCCATTAAATTGCGCTTTGTCAAACACCAACAACACAACCGAAGTATGAAGGTCGTCTCATGGGGCTAAAACTTGCCCGCTCAACGGGCATCATCGCGCTGTTAACTCGCTTTGGAGATTCGAGTTGGTAATCGACAAAATCCACCGGAATCTATCAAACCAAGGAACTACATTTGTCCGCCTTACCATCGGTGAGTTTTAAGATGGTTTTGAGTTCAAGAAATCTCCTTTCTACACATTCCTCGTAATAGGAATGACTTTGCGACGCATTAGCTACTTTGCCTCCTCGATTCAGATATCGATAAGGAACACTTGCCAAGCGTCACAATTCCCAAGACAAGGCCCCAAAATTTCTATGGAATTACGTTGAGAAGTATCGATGAGCTACCTCCCATCCAACATCCTTGGTATCAAAGATATCAAGGAATATCTACGAGATGGATCTACACCCGCCAAGCGAGCCCGACGAGAAAAGGCGATCCATCGACTTGCTATGAAATTCTACCCGAGTGGAGATGCGCTTCTACAAAAGAGATGCAGACTAGGTCTCCTCGATGTTTAGACAAAGATCAAGCCCAAAGGCTTATGGATGAAATCCATGGTGGAGTCTGTGGCCCCCACACGAAAGTGGCCCCTCCTTGTCAAGAAAGTCCTCGTGATGAGACATTATCGGCTATCTCTCAAAGCGATCGATTGCAATGACCACGCCAGAGATGCTATCATCGCCATGATTCATGGAATGCTATACACGCCTCCACACGGAACTCCACAATATGAGTTCACCTCGCCCTTCTCAATGTGGGAATGGACGTTATCGGCCCATCGAGCCTAAAGCCAAGAATGGACATCGATTTATCTTCACCATGATCGACTACTTCACCAAGTGGGTAGAAGCGCCTCCTTCCCTGTGGTTACTAAAGAAGTCATCATTGCTTTCATCGTAAACAATGTCGCTTTGTCGATATGGACAACCAGAGGTGATTGTGTCGACAATGCTAAGAACCTCAACAACAAAATGATGGAGGAATTATGCAAGAAATTCCACATCAAACATCTTAACTCACATCTATCGTCCAAGATGAATGGTGTCTGAAGCGCTTACTAACAAAAACATCAAGAAGATTATGCAAAGATGTCCGCCAACCACAAAGATTGGCCCGACCTATCGCCTCTTACTCATTAGCCTACGTAACCTCAATGCGCACTTCCACTGGGGCAACCCCCACGATTAACCTATGGGATGGAAGCAAAGGTTCTATATAGAAGTGAAATGGAATCCTCAGAGTGTTGATAGACGCCACCGATGAAGAAGACCAATGGGTACAAGACAGTATCACCAATTGTCTCTAATAGAAAAAAGCGCGAACCGCGACTATCTTCCATGGTCATTATATCAACAAAGGATCGCCAGATCCTACAACAAAAAGTCCGGCTACGGCAGCTTAAAACAATACGACTTGGTTTTGAAGAAGATCCTCGACAACCAAGATCAATCTAAGGGAAAATTCGCTCCTAAACTGGAAGGCCCATTTATTGTCAAAGAAATATCGACAGAGGTGCTCTCTCGATTACAAGAAATGGACGACGATGAATTTCCACAACTCATCAACTCGCATACACCGTGAAACGGTACTATGTCCTGTTGCCATCAAGCAAACACCCGGTGTTGGACCATCGATCACCACCATTCCGGCTTCTTTAACCCTTTACCACATACAACTTTTCTACACTTTGCCTCTCGTGGAAACATACTTTTCAAGCCAAAGCACTGCCTTTCATGCTTCCTACGACTTAGGTCATCCCACTACGGATTGAACCTCTCATGCTTAGCTTACATACCCATACATGGGATCAAACTTCTCATACTCGCAGCTTTATCCTCAACCTAGATTAAACTTTCTCCTCCCCGCACTCGACCGCATATGGGATCACACTTTTCTCTCGCCCTCGAGGGGCTAAACTACGCCGACCGATCTCCTCTTCAATAGAGTACGTAGGCAACCATTTCATATGGCCCTGGCCGCAATAAAAAAAAAACAACAAAAACATTTCTACCCTTACAAAAAAAAAAAAAACAAAAAACATTCCCACACCATTTCGCCATATATACAACGTTGAACCTCTTACACCGTGTTCAACTACGCACCGATCTCCTCTTCAATAGAGTACGTAGGAAGTACCATTCATGGTTCGGCCTCACCCCTACCAAAACACAAACCATTGTCAACTGGTACTCGGATCATCCTTCAATCCACTACATTTCATCTCTTTCGCACTAAAGGGATGGAATTACTACGAACTCCTCCCAAATAGAGATTCTACGACCATCTAAGTCATGTATATACTCAAGAGCAACACCAATCCATAAGAGATGGAATTAACTAGCTTCTCCCTAATAGAAGTATCATCTGTGATCCATTCAATCTCAGAGAGGAAAGCCACACTCCTCTCCACATTTCCATACGTAAACCAGATAACCAAGACACCAAAGACGGTAGGATACATACATCGATGATCCATTCTCAACTATCCAGAGACAACTCAATGTCCATCCACCCAGAGGAATTCAGAATACATCAAGATCACAAGCCCTCAAGCAAAGAGTAAAAAATATCAAGCAAGTAAAGCAAAGCATATCTAAAAGGGAAGTGATCCAAAATATATTTCCCCGCTATATATATAATGTCATTTGATATATACAATGTAAACTATACATGACAAAATGGCTAAGCTAGTCTCAGGCAGAAAATACAAGCTCATCTACAAGTCGTATATATGCGAGCTAACAAGCCCAACATGGCGTCCCTCTCGTAAGAAGGAGGGAAGTCGTGGTCTCCTCAGACGAGAATATCCACACGACCCAACAGATCAGAGCCATCCGCATGGTGACCATATGATCATCAATATATGCGCTCATCTCTCGCAATCATGCCAAGTAGTAAGGGACCTCACGGCAGCATATTATCTCGTGACGGCTACATCCCGCGCAGATATATAGACTATCCCGCCTAACTATCACCGCATCTCCGGGCCGATCTAGCCTCATCCCGCCCAACAACAAAAATGATATCTCTCGCGAGCTAATGCCTCGCCTCTCTAATAGAGTCGCGCCTCTCCCATCAAGGGCAATTAACATCATAGATCGAGCCCGATCTCTCTCAAAGGTCATCGATGAAGACTCGCTCAAAGTAATCGCGTCCGAAAATCAATCACAACAAGATCGGTATCGGGAGAATCCGGAGGAAATGTCGGCAACCCAAAGAAATGCTCCTCCTCGATGTAGGAATCGATGTCCTCCATGGGCTCTACATCATCTCGACTCACTATCCTAAGATCATAGATACCACCGCAAATGATAAAATCTCTCGCTCCATCCATGCGGAATACTCGCAGTAACAACCCGGATGGCTCACGTAAAAAGTAGCTATCTCACGCCGATCCCAACAAGCATACACACGGATCGGCCCTCCTCCGAGAGATATCGAGAAGTCAACACCGACCTATCGCCTCGAAAAGGATGAAAATCTCGAACCGGTCAAATCGCGACATCACGGCCAAAAGGTGATAAGTAGTCACACCTCAAACCAACCAGTAGGGAGGTAGTCCATGCCCGAGCATGAGTAATGAAGCTGTATAGTGAGCTAAGCCTCGAACACGGCAATATGCTGAATGGATCTCTGATATCTGCCAAAAATGTGGACCAAGACAAAGCATCTATACACTCCGATGGCTGAAAGGAGTATGCCATGGCTATATCATGGGTGAACCAATACCCATGCCATCTATGAGTGCCAATCGGTCTCAAGTGTGACATAAACCACACATATAACATGACCGAGCTACCCATGAACACTCTCGTCGATAAGTGCAAGAAGAGATCTTGTCAATCGCAGGTCTCTCGCCATAATCATAGGTATAATGGTGCGACCTCCCCGAGAGCTCTCACGCCATGATGACACCTATGTCTATCTCATCCATGTATCGTGGCATATAGACATACGACAAAGACGCATAACAACAAAGACATCAACCCCGCCAAACGCCAATGATCCTCCGGCAAGGTGAAATCCCTAATGTCGTGAATAGCTATCCTCGAGCCAAATCATCATACGTAAAAATGCCGATATCACGTGGCCGACGTCACCATCCTCGCACTACTCTGCGCCGCAATCCAAAGAGAGTCATGAACCGCTCACTCATGTCTCCTAAAGCCATATGCACGCAAGGTCTGCTCTAATGGCACATCGTTAATCGTGCATACTCCTCCGTAGTAGAGTCAACTCATGGGTCCCAAATCGGAAGACCCGCCTATCCGCACTCAATGCTCTAAAGATCCCATCCACAAACCTCATGAACCTCAAACATCAATAATGTCATGGTATGTCAAAAAATGATCTATCTATACCCTCACCCGTCTGGTGGTGATATGCTATCATACCACGATCAAGATACCCAATGCCACCAATGATGGTGGGGTATGATCTATATGGCTAACTATCAAGAAGACATCTCAGTACGGCCATTTCATAAGACCATCCAGGTCAATGCCAAATATCTCTCGACATACATACATATGCATAATATGATATATGCATAGCAGATAATAGATGGCAATATGATATAGGAATGGAAAAATAGTGCATACATTCCTAAGTATATCATCATCTAATACATCATCTCCAGACATACTACAAATACAGGAAATGGGGCATAGACGCCTACTACTAACAAGAGGCCTATCAAAAAGATATAGCGAGAATGGGGCACAACCACCCAATATCTAACAAAGGCCTATCAAAAGATATAACGAGAATACACATCATCAGAAGAAGACAATGGTGTCGATGTCCACATCATCAATCCTGCCCACCGATGTAACTCCTCCCGAGTCACCGGATCTCTATCAACAGGATGTCAGCCTATATAAAGGAGGATCTGCACCGCAAAACCGAATGGGTCATCTCGAGGGCCAAATACCGAGCCGGAAGGATCAAATGAAGCCGCCTCACGGATCTCTCGCCAAATGCCGGATAAATATGTGTGCCTAGTCCAACCGCCGTCAAACTATCAATCTGGTCATATGAGTCGGATCTCTACACAAGCTATCCAATCCATCATCATCACGGATCCCGGAACCATATCCCCCATAAACCGTGGGCGCGGATCGGGCTCCGATAAGTACGAGGGAACCACCAACGCCGAACATCTCCCGAAGTTCAAGGACCCTCCGATAATGCAAAACCATCAACCCCCAACAATGGGATATCATGATGGGTGATCGCGATACAGCCAATGACGCTCGACAGAGGCAAGACGCGGATACGAATCTCCCCCCGTGGTGCTCCTAATAGCACGCTTCTCTAAATAGAGCTCCCAACCTCCATCTCGTGAAGAGAGGAACTCTCCCGTGGAAATCACGTACTCGACTCAAATGCCGGCATCCATCCTCAAAGCCGATGGTCAAGTGTTCCCCTCAATAGGGAATCCATATGATGGTATCACCGTCAACAACTCCACAACATACACAGAATGAGTAAAACCCTCACCATGTGGACCTCCGAAAAATGGAATGATGCCATCGTCGCCCTCGTGGATAGGTATCTAAACCTAACACACTCACAGACGCAAGTATGGGAGCCTCTCATAGGCCCAAAACTGCCAACACAATGGCAAAACATCTGCTATTAGTAAACACTCTTAACCTATAAATGGGAAATGATAAGAGAAATACTCACCAGCAGAAATGGGTAGAAGCCTAGTCAAGACTTAGTCAAACCCTGTGAGCGCATACGCATGCCCCGGAGGAAATAGGTGAAGGTGTAGGAACCCCAATCATACTCTCCAATACGGTCCACATAAAGCGTGGCGCTGATCAAAGCGAAAGACACCATAGAAGAGTTATCTGCTATGAAGCAGCCTCTAATGATCATTAGGAACAATCGCCATAGAATGCGATCCCTGATTCTGACATCATCAGGCATGGGCTCACTCAAAAGCCTGCTCATAACATCTACGCTCAAAGGACCTGAACGGATAATCCTGCCCTTGAGCGCCTCCGCCAGAACTCCTAACAAGGATCTGATGACAGTAGGGGTAATATTCACGATTCAAGGCACTGGTTCCCCTCCAAACTATATACCTGTGATCAATCGCCAATCTATCGGCGTCATCATCACCTCGTAATCCAACAGATGGAGTGACTGAGTCTGATGAAACCATCGCTCAGACAATGCCCTGAGGTAACCCCAGGGACAACGATGGGGAAGGATGGAGAAGAATGCCTCGAATCCCCAATCATGCACTACAGCTCTGTAATCAGAATGAAGAGCCTGATACATGGAGTGTATACTAAACCAATTCCATCGAGGTCGTGTGAAAGCCGGAACCCGCATGAAATGCGATCAACATCGTAACCCTTTAATCCTCATCAATAGAAAAAAAGGAAGATCAAAGTCTAACGCCATACCTCATTAAAGATGCAAGTACATCGATGGATGTCTCGCTCAAATCACCCGTAAGCTCTCGGGTTTGCCACCGAATACAAGGTAACTCCCTCACGAGGGACATGTGCGCAGGAGAGGGATCCTCAATCGAATATCCTCCTCCACGCCCTCAACGTCCGCACGCTCGCCTCGATCGATTTAATCACGACCTCCACCAATCGACGAGGTCATCTCACAGTAATCTGGTCGAGGGCACTTCGTAAGCCTTCCTCCGTATACCGTAAGTGGTCCTACGGAACCGCTTTCGGTGATCCGGATCCATAATATCTGGACAACAAGTCTCCAAATCACCTCAGAAAGGGTGTGGTATTTCCTTACCTAGAGCTTTCTAGAATGCATTTTATTACTATATGGATTCATGCATTTACTTTAACATACAATAGAGTTAAAATGCATGACTACCCAATGCCTACATTTTGAAAAATTTTGCCATAGTCCCTTTGAAAATAGGACTATCCACATGCACATAGTACGTCTAGGTGGCCATTCAAGAAGACACACCCCCCCCAAAGTCATATACATATATATATGCATTAAAAATCAAAATCATACATGAATAAGGTTAACCTCAATATCGTGAGTACTTTGCCTTTCTACCTTTTGCTCATCGGACCTCAAATAGATAAAAAATAGCGTAAAAAAGGTGCCAATTGACTGCCTCAAAAGTTAAATTTTTTCACATCATTATGTTCAAGATGGTTTAATACTAACATTTACTATGTTGAATATTTTTATCAAGTCATTTGTGCATACATAATCACTACTATGTGTTTAGATGCATTTCATGCGATAACTCAAAATCCAACGGATAAAAAATCGAAAAATACATGCATACGCTACTGTGATAGTGTAGAACACTTGTACTGGTGATAGAATTTGCGTAAAATAGCCCGAACTCAAAGAGAGATCTAAAGAGGCTCACGATTTTCTCTTTGCAATCAAGTTAAAAATGACTTGTGAGACCAACCTCATTGATTATATCATCCACTATTGGTCGCACGCTCATCTCATGCACGCAGCAGTGTACCTATGACACCCCTATGTGGGCCCTACCCCTCTGGCTCAGTCCAGTTCGAGTTGCAAAGGAGTTCTTACAGACTAGAAAGGTCCAATCAGGAATAAAAATGCCACGCGATTGAGCAAAACAACATACAATCTTGGTCTTCTCAGATAAATCTTTGAGTCTGTACATCGCTCATTGGTAGTCACCCGAATATGAGGTATACCCTGCCAATGATCTCACTTGTCATAAATCACATTCGGCAATACCTTGTACATGTCTGATGCCGCCAACTCCGGGTCATTACTCTTAAAGATCAACGTGAGTCCCCGACGGGGGTTACAACGTGAGTCCCTGACAGGGGTTACAACGTAGATCCCCGATGGGGGTTACAACGTAGATCCCCGATGGGGGTTACAAAGTGAAGCCCCGACAGGGGATTACAATGTATATTTAAGCCGTTGACACAAATATCAATGAAGGTCAAGCAGCCTTGACGTTATCTCAGCCGATAGCGATTAAACCTATCGGAGCTCTAGAGCTATTCGAGGATTTCATGCTCGATTACTCATATTCCCCAAATGGATCCCCTGGGGGTCACAACGCATGTTCCGTGATTTTCGTTGGTCAAGCAACCTCGTCCCCACGTAGTATCAAGCATTCACATCGACAAAGGTCATATCCTCACAAGATATCCCATAGATTTTTCAGCCGATTCACATGTCGGTGAAGTACACGCCAACGAAGGTCGCATCCCCTCGATAAAGATTTGTTGTTGGCAAGAAATCCAATAGAATCTTGACATGTCCTAGCGATACCAACCAGGAAAGGACAATGATATCAAAGAGGATCGATGATGGAATATGTTATACACATCTACAAACTGATCTCGCTTTATCCCCACAGATCTCTTACACATAAGAGGTACATCTTCAGGATTAAGTCATTATCAAAGACACATGAATTTGGTGATAATTCCAACATCAACATCCTAATGATTCTGATTACACATCAAATCGGTCATCATTGCTAATCCCCAAATTGAAGCAACAGGAGCCAAAGAATCATCCCCAAAGATGTTGGGCTACAACCCCATACACATGCATCATATATTTGCATCATGTTGCACATATAGTACCATGTTTGTCTTGTTGCGTTTCAAGTGTCTAGATTCTTTATCCTACCCATGCATCGCCATGCATGAGTATGATAAAGAGGGCATCTCAGAGACACTCAAAATTTTCTCAGATCACTCGCTATCACTAACATCATAGAGAGGACGATTCGTCTTTTAAGAGGGAACCCTCGAAAGATAATCCATATCCATACCGATACTACCTAAAGTTCAACATCAACCCCGTAACACACACTCGGGAGTAACAATTCCAACCTCTGAGATAACCCCGAGGCATACAGATCCAATACCGAACACACACACGAGAAGACCAATTAATCTCGGAGATAACCCCGAGGTATCCAGTCTCAGTCCCAACCATGGGAATAGCCACCAACCTCGGTGATAACCCCAAGGAATGCGCTTTGGCGATAACCCCGTAAATGCTTGTTTCAAATGCAACCACCTTCAATCTCTAAGACTCACAACGAGATACTGCCAGACCAACCTGGGGATAACACCGGAGGACATGCACACCTCAAAGATGACAATGAGGACCTTCAACAAATGCAAGCATCCAATCTCAAATAAGCTCGAGCAACGTCTCGCTTTCAAATTTCAATCCGGCGATAACACCGTGTGAGGGGCAACATCGCTATCTCGCCAACAAGATGCCACGCCACGTCGTCTCAACATTTCATACACATCTCTACGCAATGATGTCCCACAAGAATCAAAGATAACCAATCCCGAGTGACTATTGTGCGGAGTAACGGATAAAATTTGAAACTTGAAGACCGGAGGGTATTGTCCCATCTTCAATGACTTCGTATAAATTCTAATCCTATGCCATTGTACAACCCTCAATAATGGTGGTCCGAAATAGGTCCTGTATACCTCAATCGGATGCCCGGATTGCACTTCTAAAAGTTCGAGTGGACATTACAGTGCCCAAGTGCACGTACTACGAGACGACCCGACCTCAAAAAACCCGGCCCACCTGGGTTGCCTCCAGTACACCACATGCTCAAAGAAGCAGTACACTGTGGCTCCATCCTCTATAAATAGAGGGCTTGGGGTGGCCATTTTGCAAGAGAAAATGGCGAGGAAGCCCTGCCTAATTTGCTCTACACTTATCCCCATACAGTGTACTTTCTCATTTTAAACACACGTGAGCTCATATATAGCTTCTTTTGTACTTACAAAAGCCAAGAGTTTACCCACTTTAAAGATATAGAAGTCTTCTTTGGCGCCAACCGTAAGCCTTCTCACACACTTTTAAAAGTCTTTCTCTTCATCTCTGCACACACCTTTCTTCACGCTGAGAGTCGTGTTATACAGATTTGCCCTGAACTTTGGTCCGTGGTTTTCATTTCATTTGTATATATATATATATATATATATATATATATATATATATATATATATATATATCTGACTAACATTATCGAGTTATGCCTTGATTGAGCCTAGTCTTCGTCTCGTCCGCGCGCTTATTTGCTTTAATATATATATATATATATATATGTGTGTGTCAAACTTTGTTTGATGAGCCTGAACTTGATGCCCGAGCCTTTCGCTTATATATATATATATATATATATATATATATATATATATATATATATATATATATATATATATATATATATATATGAACGTATGTGTGTCGATGAGCTCCGACTTATACTGCTCGATGAGCCCGATTTTATATCCCACTATATATATATAGTTCACTTCGTTGGTGGATCGCTTATATTTTCTTTTACGTTTCATTCTCCCCACCTTGAGTTTACTTCATGGCAGTTGATCTCTTTGTACAAATTTCTTTACATTTTGTCCCGCCTGGAGTTTCCTCCGTATGTTTTTTGATAACTTTACGCCTTTTTATTTATGTTTCACCTACCGAGTTTCCTCCGTGGCGGTTGATAGCTTTTACAACTTATTTACATTTCGATCCCCATGGAGGTGGTTCATGGTTGGTGATCATGTCTCAGATATATATATATATATATATATATATATATATATATATATATTCTGACTTTTATATATATACCGCTATCGCTTTCATACAAATTGCAGATTATCGTATGCGCTTAGGAATCATGTTATCACAGATTCAAATTTATCGATCTAGATTCGGCCTCCGTGATGGACATTTTCAAATTGTAAGCGACTTTGTAAATTATTCTACTGGTGTCTCAATTTCCTCGATGGTTTCCATACCCACGAGGAAGTTGGCATTATTTTGTATATTATTTTCGCATTTGGATGCCTCGCATCCGTAAAATAAAATCAATCAAGCCCGAACACTTAATAAAATGGGAGTGTAAAAGGTCTCAATTACTATTGAGCATCGTGGTTTAAAAACCTCTTTATAAAACATCACCGCCATATCTTGCTTAAAATTGAATTTGTACATAAATTCAAACCTCAGTATATAGGTGCGAACGAGACCTCAGACTACTTCCAAATAACAAAGACATCGACCCACACACACACATTTAGATAATAGTTTCTTGAAAAGAGGCGGTCACCGTGGTAACACGGATGTCTGAGGGTGCCTAACACCTTCCATCCGCATAACCAAGTCCCCTGACCCTAATGAATCTTTGCTTTCACCGACCGCTTAAGCGCGTTGTCACATCATCGGGTCAATGTGCAAACCATTTCTCGGTTGTGTTGGTATAACCATTTAAAAAACCAACTTGCGACTCTTAACAGTCCATCGTCGACATTATACAAATCAGACTTTTTTCACTTGTTTTTTCAAACAAATCTCACCAAAAATGAGAACACCAAAGAACAAGAAACGGAAAGGGACATCTAAAAATCCCGACGTCTGCGTTGATATTTAATATTATTGTTGTTTCAATAATTGTCACTGCACAGTAGTTCCCATTATTAGATCAATAATTCATATTATTTGAATAATATTATTAGATAGCATTATTGGCAATGTCTAAGGAAGTTATGTCTAGGAAAGGGGTTTGGTCACCTAATTGCGCGCCAATAAGGAGAAATTCTTATCGAAAAGCCCCTTCTTTCCTGGGAACGACATGGTTGTCATAATTGTGATTCTATAATATTATTTATGAATAATTAATTATTGATTTATATAATGGATATATTTATTTTATGCGGATATAAATGATGGATATATTTATTTTGTGTGGATATAAATGAAGGAATTAATGCTGTGGTATTTTATCAGTATTTTGTCAGAATGGAGGTATTAAAAATCACCCGTATGTGGATTTCAGACATTTTATGTTTGGAATTTGGAAAAACTTAAACTTACAAAGTTGTAGAGAATTTAATTTCTTATGAAATAGACATGAGATTCGAATTTTTCTGATAAAATGGCTATTTATTATGAATTATTTAAGTTTCAGAAATAAATGTTTGTATTTAAAACATGGGTGGACCCCACTTTTGGTTGGTGTGGAATTGGCTGATTTTGGTGAGCCCCACTGTGGTGTGCTGAAATCTGATCAAAAGTGGCGTGCTTGAAAATTTTGGAAATTAATATTTTATTAATTTAGTCTCATTTGGCGTTCTAAGCATTTTCCTATAAATAGGGTGCTTAGTTAGAATTGAAAATCACACCAGAAACAAGTTTTCTCTCTCTATATATTATCGAGCGTATTTTGTGAGTATTTAGATACTTTGAGAGTTGCTATTCAGTACAAGTTTCCTTCGGCTTTACATCTGATATTCCAGTCAAAAATATTGTTCTTTTGAGGTAAGGGATGTTATTTTCTTCATAATGATGTTATTCTTTCAATATCATTATACCGAAATATTGATATGAATTTTATTGTGGAATTTTTACTTTTTTGTGTCGGGGTTACTATTCACGTATACGACACTATTCACGAATACGACACTATTCACCAAAAAATGATATTTTCTCCTTTTTGTCTAAGATGTCTATTATGGTTACTCTCTTTGATTGTATCCATGTTTAGATCTTTATTTTTTAATTCTCCTTCACAATTGGTTATTATAGAGTATTATTGAACTTGGATAAACTGTAATACGAATCCCTAATATTTGTCCTTTTGTCTCACTATATTCGTTTTCTTTAAGATATTTTTCATCATCCTCAGTCCTAAATGATGATATTACTGAATATCTTTGGCTCAGTAGTAGTCTGAAGATGAATGATTAACTGATGAATATCTTTGGCCCGTAGTGCAAAGATGAACAGGTGTTGAGATGAACATGACCAACTAGTGATACAAATGAATATCTTTGGCTTGTAGTGCAAAGATGAATATTTGATTCAAGATGTATATTAATTTATGTTACAGGGATAAAATATTGATGATTGACTTTTAAATCTTAGAAGATAATAGAATTCATTCTCTACTTGACTCTTCTAATGGATTGTTGTTTCCGCTGTAGTTGTTGATTTAAAATTTGTTGTCTATTATGTTCTATCAGATTTATCCCTGTTGAAGACTAATGATAATTTGTTGTATATTATCTTAGTCATAATATTCTTTGTTGGGCTAGTTGAGCTCACCCTTTTACTTTTTGTTCCATTTTTCTTCTCAGGAGGTGAGAACATAGTAGGAACTAGCTGGGGTATGTAGTGATGGTTCAGGATAGTTATTTTAATAGTCCTCACTATTTTGTAAAATAGTGTATCAATAATTGTAATGAGGACTCCTTTTGAGTTTGTATACTGTCTATTAGACAATATTTGTATTTAAACTCACAGTATATGTGTTATCGTATTTTGCACGACAATTGTATTACTGAAGTTGTATTTGTTTCTGTACCATGTATTTGGCGACTCAGAATGAGTGATGTTTACCTATTTTTGGGGCGTCACAGTTGGTATCAGAGCTTAGGAATATGGTCTCTGGCGGAGATCGGGGAATAGAACAAGGAGGGGAGGGATGAGTAATCCTTCACTAGTGTGTCATACCTAAGCTTATTTGGTTGGTCAGTCGGAGCATATGGTTAATATGTGATATGTTGATTTGTTAATTAACCCTTGTTTTGTGGCAGTATTTGAGAATGGCAACTGGAAATATTAACAATGGAGTGACTGAGACCGTGGAGACACCTTTAATCACCACCCAGGGGAACGTGCAACAGGAAGGCAATATTCCTCCTGTAAACAACACTACCGAACAAATGATGAATGATGAGATGTTTAGAAGCTTTTTGTAGTTCATGCAAAAGTAGACGAGGGAGATGTTAGAGTTTATGCCCTAGAGGCCAATTATTTGATATAATTGCTTAACATTTTGATATTATATTTGATTGAGTAAGTGAATGATTTTATTATGGTTTTATTTACTGCGTTATATAAATGTTAACATAATAAATTCCTTTGAATAGTGATACAAATTATATAGTTTCAAGTATGTGACTTGAACATGTGATTATATAATTACAATTAGTATCATTGCACTTAAATGTCCCTAGTCAAGTATCATTGTTGATAGGACAACAATGATGCATTGAGACTAGTATGTGGATTGATCGATGACCAACTCTCATTGGTCATAATATATATGAGATATTAAGTCAATGCATAGGTATGTGTTAGAGAACGATGTACTAGACAGACCCACCATGAGAATTCTATGTGGAGCATCGAAGTGTCATTAGCGATTCTCATAGTGACAATGATGTAATGGTCCTCCGACCTGAAATCACTATATTACTACACGAGAATTTATGTACTTTGATATCATCAAAGGTCACCTTTAATAGGGTGGACTATAAAGGTGATTATTGGGTACATCATGAATCGTGTGAGAAATATGAGTGATCTAGATGGAATTTAACCCTCCTATTTATTAGGGGTGATATCCATTAGCCTCTTGATTGAGTAGGACTATGAAATGCATGGCCATGCTCAAATAGTGATTTGTTTCATATAGTCTACTCATTGATCAAGAAAACTCAAATTAAATTATGAAGAGTATGACATATTCCATGACTCGAGTTTAATCTAGGATGTCAAGGTTAAAAGGATTAAATTACATTGAAACATTGGTGACGGAAAGGTTGTATCGAATCATCGATTTTATTATTACTTGGGTAGCAGTGATACATTACTAGATGCCGCACACTATTTATAATTTTATAATATGATTTTAAAATTATTGCCAACGTAATAATAGCCTATAGGGTCACACACAGAACATAATTAAAAAGGGATATAATTTAAATTGTAAAGATTTAAATATGTCAATATGATTGATAGTATTTAAATTACGAATTTAAATTAATAGGATAGTTTATATATAGATATATTAATTAAGTAAGACTTAATTAAGATATATATATATATATATATATATATATATATATTTTTTATATAAATTCGGATTTTAAAAGGGTTTTAATTAATCCCTTTTAACCGCTATATATATGATATGTAGCAGTCATTTTAGGGTTAACGAATCATAACCTAAAACCCTAGCCGCTCTTAGAGAGAGACTAGAGAGAAATTTTGAAAATCCTTTCCTTTGGTGGCTAGTACCGCAACACCCTTTTATTGCAGAATTGTGAGACGGTTCGCGGACGTTCGTGTGGATACCGTAGAGACGTAGTTCATTCGAATTGCGTTGGAGATTTGATCGCATCAATTCCAGCTTCATAATCAGTATAATCTCTTACACACTGAATTAATTTCTGTTTCGCATGGATCCTGTTTGGGTTTCGGATTTTGTTTTGTTCAATTTATATTCCGCTGTGCATTGCTTTGATGTGCCAAAAACCCTACATGAGACTCGTGTACAAAATATGGGTGGAAATGATAGCAATGTGCAGCTTGTCACAGCTAAATAGTTCATTACATCTACTATTTATAAATCTTGCTTGATTCAAGTTGGAACCATCACATTATTTGCCGATCTTATTTCGTTGAAAATACTTACATTTGATGTGATTTTAGGGATTGATTGGTTAACCACTAATCATGCTAAAATTGATTGTTTTCATAAGGTTGTTAGTTTTCATATTCCTAACCAACTTGTTATGCGAATTCAAACAACCAAACCGCTAAAGTCAATCACTGTCATATCAAGCCATAAAGCTATTCATTTATTGAAAAATGGATGTCAAGCTTTCTTAGCCCATATCACGGACTTGAACAAAAACACGTCAAATTTGAATAATATTTCTATTGTTAGTGAATTTCCTGACGTATCTCCTGAAGAACTTCCCGGTCTACCCCCAGAACGTGAAGTTGAATTCTTTATTGACCTTGAACCGGGTATAAAGCCCATTTCTAAAATCCAATATCAAATGGCTCCTATTGAAATTCAGGAGTTAAAGGTCCAACTTCAAAAGTTGTTGGAAATCAGTTTCATTCGTCTTAGTACATCTCCTTGGGGTGCTCTTATGTTATTGGTAAAGAAGAAAGACGGGAGTATGCGACTTTGTATTGACTACCAGGAATCGAACCATGTCACTATCAAGAATATGTATCCGCTACCTCGCATTGATGACTTGTTCGACTAGTTGCAAGGAGCACAATTCTTTTCAAAGATCGATCTTAGCTTACGGATATCATCACCGAAGATTAAAATCGAGGATATTCCAAAGACGCCTTGAAACTCCTGTATGGGCATTATGAATTCTTAGTCATGTCTTTTGGATTGACTAATGCTCCTGCTGCTTTCATGGATATGATGAACCGTGTGTTCAAGGAATATTTGGATCAGTTCATTATTATCTTTATTGATGACATCCTCATCTATTCTAAAAGCCGTGAAGATCATGAGCGCCATTTGAAGCTGGTACTTCAAAGGCTTCGTGATAACAAGTTATACGCCAAGCTAAAATAATGCGAGTTCTGGCTTGAGGAAGTAGTATTCTTTGGGAACGTGGTGTCAAAACATGGAGTATCTGTCGACCCGGCGAAAATTGAAGCAATAAAAAGTTGGGAGCAACCGAAGTCGATGACCGAAGTACGTAGCTTTCTGGGCTTAACTGGTTATTATCGGAGATTCGTGAAAGGATTTTCTAGAATTGCTACTCCATTAACTTAGTTGACTCGGAAAGATACAAAATTTGTATGGAGAGTAGAATGCGAGAAGAGTTTCCAAGAGCTCAAGAGGAGACTCATTTTGGCACCTGTTCTGACAATACCATCTAGTTCGGATGGATTTGTTATCTACAGCGATGCTTCAGGCAAAGGGTTAGGATGTGTTCTCATGCAACATGGGAAAGTCATAGCCTATGCCTTGCGACAACTCAAAGAATATGAGAAGAATTATCCTACTCATGATCTGGAGTTGGCAGTAGCCGTTTTCGCGTTGAAGATCTGGAGACACTACCTGTATTGGGAGAAAGTGGAGATCTATACAGATCATAAAAGCCTCAAATATTTCTTCACCCAAAAGGAACTCAACATGCGGCAACGACGTTGGCTCGAGTTGTTGAAAGATTACGACCATACCATCCAATATCATCTTGGAAAAGCAAACGCGTGGTATTTATCATTGAGTAGAAGATCATATGCGGGTACGAGTGCAATGTTGTTAACACAAAGGCCCATTTTGTATGACTTGTAAAGGATGGAGATAGAGGTAAAGGCTCCAAGTACCCATGTGATGATATCAAGCATACGAGTAGAATCGACTTTAATCGATAAAGTTAAACCTGTTCAAGCTACGGACATAGAGCAGATGCGTATGAAGAAGAAAGTGCGAGAAGGTGCTATTCCAGAAGCAAGAATCGATGAAGAAGGAATACTTCGAGTCAACTTCAGACTTTATGTTCCTCAAGATTCTAACTTGAAGCATAGAATCATGATGGAGGCACACAACACATCGTTTGCAATCCATCTTGGGAGTACCAAAATGTATCATGATCTTCAACATACATTTTGGTGGAGCAATATGAAGAGAGAGATCATGGAGTTTATCTCGAGGTGTTTAACTTGTCAACGTGTAAAGGCAGAGCATCAAGTTCCAAAGGGTCCATTGCAACCACTTGAGATTCTGAAATAAAAGTGGGAACACATTACTATGAATTTTGTTACGGGTCTTCTAGAGGTTTCTCAAGGCATAGATGCGATTTGGGTTATTGTTGATAGATTAACCAAGTCTGCTCATTTCTTGCCTATACGGGAGACTTATTCCCTTGAACGTCTTGCTCGTATATATGTGAATGAGATTATGAGATTGCATGATATGCCAGTATCCATAGTTTCGGATCGTGACCTAAGATTCACTTCACAATTTTGGGTTAGCTTGTAGAAAGCTATGGGCATGGATTTACAATTCAGTTCGGCATACCATCCTCAAACGGATGGGCAATCAGAGAGGACTATTCAAACTCTTGAAGATCTATTAAGACTCTATGTCCTAGATTTCAAAGGGAGTTGGGATAAGTACCTACCATTGGTGGAATTCTCCTACAACAACAGTTATCAGGAAAGTATGGGTGTGGCTCCATTTGAAGCATTGTATAGAAAAAAGTGTCGCTCTCCAGTATGCTGGGATGAGGTGGGAGAAGCAATATTATTGGGACCAGAATTGCTATGCATAACTACAGAAAAGATCCAAATGATTCGACAACGTATACAAATGACACATGATTGACAAAAGAGTTATGCAGATCTTCATCGAAAGGACGTGGAATTTAATATTGGGGATCATGTATTGTTACGTATTGCTCCATGGAAGGGAGTTACAAGATTTGGGAAGAGAGGAAAGCTCAATCCAAGATTTGTTGGTCCATTTGAGATTCTTGACCGAATAGGAAATGTGGCCTATTGACTCGCGTTACCTCAAATCATGTCTCGTGTTCATAATGTTTTTCATATATCTATGCTTCGTAAATATGTGAAAGACCCGAACCACATTATTGAGTTAGAACCAGACGAGATAGCCGAAAATTTAACGTACGAGGAGGTACCTGTTAAGATCTTGGATAGGAAAGAGCATGTCCTACGCACCAAGGTTATACCACAAGTTATGGTTTTGTGGAGAAACCATACTAGTGAAGAAATGACCTGGGAGTTGGAATCAGAAATGAAAGCGAGGTATCCTCACCTTTTCGAAACACCAGGTACGTACGTCAATTTCGAGGATGAAATTTCATAAGGAGAGGAAGTTGTAAGACCCCAACTTATTATAAATAAAATTGAATTTCCTCTATTCATTATTTTGAATTAATAAGGTGTTAATTTGATATAATGCTTTGGTTATGGGTGAAATGTGCAAATTTTTCAAAATAAGCAAGTGGTTATAAAATATTCATTGTTGTCGGGGAATATTCGTTTGGTCGTGGAATATTCTTGTTGTCGTGGAATATTCGTACGACGGCGCAACCATTTATGGGCCCCATAACGGAATAACCGTCGGATGAAGAAAACGACAAATTTGAGTTTTTATAAATAACGACGTAGTTTTTACCGTTAACACTGTTGGAATACCTGGTGGTTAAAATACGATGTCTACGCTGGTTCACGAAGACACCAGTATTGCCTTTGTATTTTTGAATTATTGATTCTTACGTAAGAAGGCACTTTCAATAATTGTTACGGTAATTATTGCTCAATATTTTATTTTATTGATTCAATAATTATCGCGTTGATATTTTATATTATTGTTGTTTCAATAATTGTCAACGCATAGTAGTTCCCATTATTAGATCAATAATTCATATCAGTAACATTCCGTTTTTTTAATGCAAATTATAAATATTTATTGATTTATATAAATATTTATAGGATGTGTTTATTAATTGATAAATAATTGTTCAATTTGATTTAGTTAATTATTTATTTGTTAAATAATTAATGTGACTTTTGTGATTAAGTGAATTATTTAATAAATTGTTATTTCATAAAGAGTGACAAATAACTATGTTATAAAGAGTTATTAAAATAAATTAAAGTAGTTTAATTTAGTTCTTTTGCCAAACAAGGCTTAAGTATTAATCCTTAATTTTTAAATGGGTTGCCAAACGAAGCCTTATAGTTTTTGGGTTTCTTTTTAAATTTAAATTATTAAATATATATATATATATATATATATATATATATATATATATATATATATATATATGGTAACCTATATATTATTAGGGTAATAAGTGTATGCGTCGGTTTTGTATGTTTTAAGCTAATACGTTGTTTTATTTTAGTTACGTATATGCTATTTTGGCTTAAGCTTAATCAAAATTTGAAGTTATGCGAGATAGTTGAGAGAGAGACAGAGAGAGAAAGCTCGAGATTGTCAAGATTATCATCGCGATTTACAAGTTTTCTAAAGCAACAAAAGGTAGGTTCCTAAAACCTTAACGTATGTACGTAGATATGTTTTAAGCCATTTTCCTATAAACTTGGTAGTCTCTGCTTTTACGGTATATCATTGTGTATAAGAGTTTTACCAAAATTTCGTAAAAGCTATGTTGGTATAATTGGTTAGGGAATTACGTGTTTTGTTGTTATAATTGTTATACTAGCATATATATTTATATATAATTGTATGTTTAATATATAAATATGATGGTATGCTAAATTACATATTCAAGAAATTGGTTTTCACAGTGAAAACGTGTGAGTACGAACTTGAGTGTAGAATATATCAAAGGTTATATATATATATATATAATTGTATGCTAACTGAGAAATTGAACTATACATGTTAATTGGGCTATATATTGGTATGCTTGTATTTCAAAGGTATTATTTGCTTATAAGCATGGAATTACAGTCACTATATCAAGATATATCATCAATGGAGTTTTGAGTTTTAAAATCTTGGTTTTTAAGATAAACAGTGTTTCTAAAATCGTTTTTCAATTGTTAATAATTAGCTTATGGATGATTGTTAGTATTTATGTGTAATTACGTGAAGTTATACATGTTAGTTGGGGTTAATTGTTGTTGGAAATTAAGACAGTAGCTTTGGCTCTATTCTTCATTTTGCTTCTGTGAGTTTCGGCTCCCCAGCGCCAAAATTGTGACGAACGAGATTTTGTAAATTAATTTTAATATTTATTGAATTAAATAAATATTTTCGATGATTTAATTATTGGATTAAATAATTAATTGATGCATCAGGTAGATTAATTTAATTATATGTGTTACATTTATTAAATTAATGTAGAGAATAATTATTATTCAAATATGTATTTATGTGAGCTTATTGAATTAAATGAAATATTTAATTAAGCATGATGTTATTTTAATTAATTTAATTATTAATTAGAGAGTTAATAATTTGACATTATTATTAATGAGAAATTAATTATATGACTATGTGAATTTATGAGAAATTATTATATTTTATTTATATTAAATTAAATAAGATATTTGATTTATTGTGCAAGTGGGTGTGACATGATTTAAACTATATGATAAATGAGTTTATTAAATTAATTGGGTATAAGCCTTTAAGGCTAGCCAAATGAGGCCTTAAGGGGAGTTGATGGCAGTTAAACCACGTATGGAGCAACTGACCTCAACTCTGCGCATAAAGGCTCAGTTGATATTTCTACGTATTCTCCTTTCATTATTGCTAAGTCTATAAACTATTCACAGAGAGAAAATCAGAGAGAGTTTTTCAAAGAGAAATTGTGAGTCTGTGAAAGAGTATTGAGAGTGAGGAATCTAAGCCTACTAATTTATACTCTACAGGGTAATCTCTTCCTTCCCAATTTTTATTTTACGTTGTTTGAGTTTTACAAAAATGGCTTTCACAGTTTTCTGTAAAGTCTCTATGATGGGAAATTGTAAGGCTTATGTGCATATATAGGTTAAGATGTTTATCAAATCATATTTAATTATATATATTTTGTAAACCATAACATCAATTTCATAAAAATACGTAGTATATGATTTCTAAAAAATTATAGAGTATGGGTTTTGGCCTTATGGCCTTATACGTGGTATTTCATGTGTTGATCATATATTATCCCTAAATTTTACACTCGTATATTATTATACATGTTGATACGAAGAGACCAAACTTTAAACGAACGGATTCGGTGTTATAACGAATCTGTAGTGTCAATTTTTATGTTTTATTTTCAAAACCTTCAAGAACATCAAAGTCAGTGAAATTATAGATTTTAGCTCTGTGATTATGTATTTTAATGGGTTAAAATCACTCTATAAGTGTTGGGTATTGATTATATATGAATTATAACATGTGGGTATGATTAAATTCATGTAGTAGTAAATTAATTGGAGTTTTTGGCTGTGTTATGCAATTTTCGCCAATTGCAGAACAGTTTTTGGCTGTTTTTGGCCGTTAGATGATGCAATTTTGTTGTCAGGATGTCGAATGTTGGAGAAACTAGTCAAGCTGGGGAGGAAGAACCCCGTGTACCTATAGTACCTACTGAGGAGGAGCCCCGAGACATTCATGTCGTTAGGGAGCAGCTGGTGCAGAGGGAATCATCTCCATTGATCACCGTTGTTGGTCAGGAGCATGAACCTGAGACTGATCCTGAGGAGGAATTTGTTGAGGAAGAGGAAGAGGAAGAAGAGGAGTTACCACGGTACACCGTTGATGCTGAGATGTATGACACGTTATATGATCGTAACGTAGAGTTACGAGACGAGGTCCGAGATTTGGTCGAAGCGAAGCGGTTATTCAAAGATATTACTCTCAGAAAGCGTAAGGAGAGGAGATTTTGACTCTTCACTCACGACTGGAAAATGTAGAATGGGATTTGGTCCATGAGAAGGGTCAAACCGAAGATAAGACCGAGGAGATAGAGAAACTGAAGAAGGAACTGAAGGAAACCTCTAAAAGACTAAAAATAGCAGAGGAAGGCTGGGTAAGAGAATCACGTCGAGCTAATCGTGTAGAAGATGATGGTCGTGCAAAGAAGGAGAAGATTGGGGAGACATATTCTACACTTAACAAGGCAATGAATGAGACCCAAGATCGAGTTTTGAGGTACCCAATCCAGGTTGAAGGACTACCATTGTACATGATGGATCGCATCTTAAAAGAGGAGCATAACAAGGCTAATCAGTACCTTGACCGACAGTGATATGATTTGTTTAATTATGTGAAGAACTTAATTAGTTTTAGATGTAAATTCTGACGTGTTTATGAACGAAAGAATATTTTAAATGTATAAATCCTGTGAATTCTTTATTCCAGGATAGTTGATGTAAATAGCAGTGATGCTATAGTCCGATGTTAAAACTTTTGATTTAAATGAATATATATCAAGTTGTTTGAGATGATGTGTGAAATGCGTATGTTAAATTGTTAAGTAATGCCTTAACTATTTAGAAAAATAAATAAAGTTCTAATAAGCGTTTATTTAACAGAATTATGCCGCCAAGAAGAAGACAACCACGTCAACCAACTCAGGAAGAGTCAACAAATAACAACTATGCCAATGCTAATCCTGTTCAGCAGTTGGTGAACTTACTGACTGGAGCCATGAATAATCAACCTCAAGCTCCACCAAACACAATGTTTAAAGACTTCAAGGCAGTGGGACCGCCAGAGTTCAAAGGTTCCATGAACCCAATCGAGGCTCAAATGTGGGTTATGGAAATGGAGAAGGTTTTCGACGTTGCTAGGGTTAGAGAAGACCAGAAGACCGCTTTTGCAACGTTTATGCTGAAGTCTGAGGCTAGCTACTGGTGGCAAGCAAACAAAGTGCGAGGAGGTGAAGGTGTAATTACGTGGGAGAGATTTAAAGAGATGTTTTTCGAAATGTATTTCCCAATTAGTTCGCAGAATCAGATGGAGGTTCAATTTCTGGAACTGAAGCAGGGAAACATGAGCGTACCTGACTACGTTGCTAAATTCAACGAGTTGGCAAGGTTCGCCCCGTACCAAGTACACACTGACGAGAGAAATGCCAGAAGATTCGAACAAGGACTAAAGCCTTGGGTATACAGTAAAGTTTTAATGTTTCAGATAAACACATTTGCCAGAGTACTGGAAAAGGCCATCCTCGCTGAAGGAGGAAGCGATGCGGTGACCAAGTACAATCAAGATCAGAAGAAGAAGATGAGTGAAGGTGAAGTAAATAATAAGTCTAGTGGAAGTGGCACATGAGGTGGAAATTTTAATCATAAGAAAAGATGGAATGACAACTCATCATCGGGGAATCAGCAAGGTAGTTAGAAGAAAAGAATCGAAGCATGCCCGACTTGCAAGAAAGCCCATCTGGGAGTTTGTATGAAAGGAAAAAGAGTGTGCTACAATTGTGGCCAGGAAGGCCACATAACACCAAACTGTCCAAACCCAAAGAAGGGTGCTTGTTTCACTTGTGGTTCGAAGGACCATTTGGCAAGAGACTGTCCCAAGAAGGGATCGGGAGGGTCAGGATCAAGAGGAAACCTGGGAAATAACAGTGGAAATGCCTTAACTATCACCGGACCAACCGCAATAAATCGACCGACCGCTCGAACTTTCAACATGACGGTGCAAGATGCAGTTCAATCCCGTGATGTGGTGTCAGGTATCATTTCGATCAATAAAATTAATGCTTATATTTTATTTGATTCGGGTGCTACTTGTTCCTTTATATCCGATGATTTTGCCAAGAATTTATGTAAGACCCCGAAATTTATGAAATAAAAATATTCAATTTTTCTTATAATTACTATTCAGTAAATGGTTAAATTGATAAAAGTTAAAGTTAAGGGTGATATATAATTTTTTTTCAAAATACACAAGTGGTTATAAAATATTCATTGTTGTCGGGGAATATTCGTTTGGTCGTGGAATATTCTTTCTGTCGGAAATATTCGTACGATGGCGCAGCCATTTGTGGGCCCCATAACAGAATAACTGTCGGATAAAGAAAATGACAAAATTAAGTTTTTATAAATAACTAGCGTAATCGTTACTGATTAACAATTGTTGGAATACCCGGTTGGTAAAATAAAGTAATACGCATTGTTGCACAGTAGCACATGGTATTACACAGTATTTTTGAATTATTGATTCTTACGTAAGAAGGCACTACTCAATAATTGTTACAGTAATTACTGTTCAATATTTTATTTTATTGATTCAATAATTGTTGCGTTGATATTTTATATTATTGTTGTTTCAATAATTATCACTGCACAATATTTCTCATTATTAGATCAATAATTCATATTATTTGAATAATATTATTAGATAGCATTATTGGCAATGTCTAGAAAGTTCTGTCAAGGAGAGGTTTGGTCACCTAATTACGCGCCAGTAAGGAGAAATTCTTATTGGAAAGCCTCCTTTTTCCTGGGAACGGCCTGGTTGTCATAATTGTGATTCTGTAATATTATTTGTGAATAATTAATTATTGATTTATATGATAAGGAAATATTTATTTGATGTGGATATAAATGATGGATTTATTTATGTGGTTATAAATGAAGGAATTAATGTTGAGGTATTTTATCAGTATTTTTGTCGGAATGAAGGTATTACAAATTAAACCAAAGTTTTTGAGATATATTATGTGAGTTATAATTTTTAATCCGACCGTTGGATCGTTGTAATTTTTGGATATGTTATACATATATAAGTTGAGTATATGTCCACAAATTTTGAACCGTTAAAAACGAACGTATGATTTGTTATGAATTTTAAGAGGTGAATGGTTCAGAAATTGTTGAAGTATCCGAATTTAGCATTTTGGTGGAAAATTCTAGAATTGAGTGGGCCCCACTTGTAGTTAGTGAAGAAATGTGCTAAATTTTATTTCAAATATGGTGGGTGGGTATAGTAGCAGGTCAAGTCTGCTAAAATTTTCCTATAAATAGAGGGCTAAGTTAGAATTAAAAATCACACCAGAAACATAAGCTTTCTCTCTTTCTCTCTGTAGATTATTGAGTGTATTTTATGAGTATTTAGATACTTGGTGAGTTGATATTCATCAGTGGAAGTTTCCTTCAAATAATATATCCGATATCCAATCGTAAGTCTTTGCTTTTTTGAGGTAAAAGGATAGTAAGGGATTTTAAGGGTTATTATGTTTTTCAGTTCGTACTTCTTCCGACCTTCAGAAAATTCTGGAAAAATTTGAAATGATATTTTGATAAGTTTTATTGATTGTTTCCAAAAATGGTGATTTTTGGATGTATAGATTAAGAGTTATGAATTTTATGAGAAAAGACTATTTTAAAAGTAACCGCTTAATAACTCCTTGTGGTTAACTCCAAAATTGATGAAATTTTTATTGGGAGTACATCTATATAATATCAGTGTACTCTGTGAATTTTGGAATTTTTAGATAAAAGTACAATTTATGATAAATGTCTAAATATTCGGCGATTTTGGCCATATAAAAAATAGTAAATGAATTTTTAAAATTCTGAGAAAAATATAGGTTCAATATGGGACTATATTCTGCTAAATTCCAGAAAAGAAATATTTTTGAACTGATTTGGTATTTTTCATGAAAATGGACCGGTTATGAGTAAATGAATTAAATATGTTATGTGAAGTAAGAAAATTGGAAAATATGATTTTATGGCTTGAGAATCATACATGAGTTATATGCAGATTTTTGATGAGGGTTTTGGTTATTGGTGATGAAATCTTCTGAGTTTGGCATTTTAGAATGATTAAATGCATTATTTAGTAAAGTGTAAACAATTAAAATAAATTATTTATAAGTTTAAGAAATGTTATTTCAATATCATTATACCGAAATATTGGTATGGATTTTATTGTGGAATTTCTACCTTTTTGTGTCGGGTTTACTATTCATGAGTTACTATTCACGAGTTACTATTCATGAGTTACTATTCACGAAGTTACTATTCATGGGTTACTATTCACGAGTTTCTATTCATGACAAAATTGGTTTCTTTTTCTAACCAAATTATAGTTTATTTATGAATATTACTCTTGAGATTAAAACTGTATGTTGATCATATTATTTTTATTATCATATATAACATTTTTATAACCCTAATGATGATATTTCTCATTGACTTGAGTGTAAAGATGGGTAGATTTTTGGTATGATCATGACTATGGGTTCTCTTTGGCCAGTAGTGCAAAGTTGAATTGTTGACTGGTATGATCGTGACCATTGAACTTTTAATTGAATATCTTTAGCTTAAGTGCAAAGGTGAAATGATCAACATGGTTATAATTATTGTTTATATAAATTTTGAAATGATTATATATTTCTTTGAGATAATAATATATTTGGCCTGTAGTGCAAATATGAACTGTTGATGAATATATTTGGCCTGTAGTGCAAATATAAACTGTTGAGGAATATCTTTGGCCTGTAGTGCAAAGATGAATTGTTGATGAATATCTTTGGCCCGTAGTGCAAAGATGACATGTTGTTGAATATCTTTGGCCAGTAGTGCAAAGATGAACAGGTGTTGAGATGAACATGACCAACTGGTGATACAAATGAATATCTTTGGCCGTAGTGCAAAGATGAAGTTATTAGTATGATTATGAATAGGAAATATGATTTGGTGTAACCATGATCTTTGATGTTTCAGGTAAAGATAGGTGATGAAAATTATCTTCGTCCTGGATGAGAAGAGGAAATTAGAACTACAATTATGATTATGAGTTATTCATATGATTGTGGACCAGAATTGTTGATTGATGTTACAGGGATAAAACATTGTTGGTGGATTTTTAACATGGAGAAGATAATAGACTTCATAGTCTATTTGACTCTTCTAATGGATTGCTCGTTTCGCTGCAACTATGGTTAAAATTTTTATCATCTACCATATGTTCTAAATCTATGATTTGTTATTGATGAAGGTTATTGATAATTTAATTATCTTTAGTCATGATATTCTTTACTGAGCTAGTTGTGCTCACCCTTTTGCTTCACAATTTCTTTCAGGTAATAAAAGTGTAGCTGGGTCGAGCAGGGGTAACAAGAGAATAGAACGGTGGTCTTTAGCTGTGGAGTTCTCCCTAAATAGTATAGACAAGTGTGTTGTATACATCTTTTAGTAGTTATATTTGGTGAATCATATAGGGAGAGGCGAACCCAATGTTGGAAGGGTGTTTTGCCACTATCATACAAGATGTCTAATGACATACAACCTCGTGTCATCATAAGACAGGGTTGTGCTCATCCACTTGCTGAGTATATTTACGAGCACTACCTATATAATCTTGGTGTTTGTTTGAAGTATAATTCTCAATTTGAGACAGTGGAGATAATGATAAATCAAGAGAAAACTCACCATTGGGAAGAATATGATAGTAATCTTCTCGCTTTTCTTTAGGGTCTATTAGAATCAACCAAGGATAATTACGTGGCCATATGATATCTATCATAACCTGTAAGCATGGCCTCCCACGTCTGAAGGTTTCCTTGAGCACTTCCCAAAGATTATAGTTTCTAAAACAGTTTTTGGCTATACCTTTATGTAAGGTGTCATCATGAGGTCTGTCCACGGTTGGGACATGTGTCACATTTGGTATATATTTGTATCCAAACTCACAGTATATGTGTTGTTGTATTTTGCACGACAATTGTTGTAATAAAGTTGTAGTTGTTTTCTGTACCATGTATTTTGCGACTCAGAATGAGTTGGATGGAATGGACCTATTTTGGGGTTGTCACAATTTAGATTTGCCTAAGAATGAATTGGATTACCCCATGAACATAGAAATTGCGAATAGAGAAATAATCCCTGTTAAGTACGTACATAAGAACTGTAGAGTGGATATTAAGGGTAATATCATGAACGTAGATCTTATCCCTATTCGACTCGGGGAATTTGACGTTATTTTGGGAATGGACTGATTATTCAATTACGGGGCTGTAATTGATTGCCAAAAGAAGCGTATTAACCTTATGACTCTGTCAAAGGTTGTGTTTTATGGTAGCAAGTCGCCTAGACAAGCAAGTTGTTTGACGATGATGCAGGCCAGGAAGTTGTTAAGACGAGGCTGTGTAGGATACTTAGCTTACATAGTCGACAATCGAAAAGAGAATCCGAAGGTAGAAGAAATACCGATTGTGAGGAACTTCGTCGACGTATTTTTAGACAATTTACTAGGACTTCCGCCAGATAGAGAGGTAGATTTCGTGATCGATTTGGCGCCCGGAACTGCTCCAATATAAGGCACCATACCGAATGGCACCAGTAGAGATGAAGGAATTAATGGTACAACTACAAGAATTGTTGGACAAGAATTACATTCAACCGAGCGTATCGCCGTGGGGAGCGCCGGTGTTGTTTGTGAAAAAGAAGGATGGATCGATGTGACTCTGCATTGACTACAGAGAACTGAATAAGGTCACGATTAAGAACAGATATCCATTACCGAGGATCGACGACCTGTTTGATCAATTGAAGGGAGCGAGATACTTTTCAAGATAGACTTGAGAAGCGGTTATCATCAATTGAAGGTGAGACCAGAGGATGTACCGAAGACAGCGTTCAGAATGCGATATGGTCACTACGAATTTTTGGTAATGTCGTTTGGTCTAACGAATGCTCCTGCAGCATTTATGGGACTAATGAATGGTGTGTTCAAGCCATTTTTGGACAAGTTCGTAGTGGTATTTATAGATGATATTTTGGTTTATTCAAAAACAAAGGAAGAACATGAAGAGAATTTGAGATTAACATTGGAAATATTGAGAAGGGAAAAGTTTTATGCTAAATTTTCAAAATGCGAATTCTGGATCGAGCGAGTATAATTTCTTGGTCACGTGATCGATAAAAATGAAATTTCGGTAGATCCATCCAAAGTAGAAGCCGTGATTAGCTGGGATCAGCCAAGGACACCGTGGGAGGTAAGAAGTTTCCTTGGATTAGCAGGATATTATAGAAGATTCATTCAACATTTTTCCAAAATCGCAACTCCGTTAACAAATTTAACTCGAAAAGCTGTGAAATTTTTTGGACGGAGAATTGTGAGGAGAGCTTTCAAGAATTAAAGAAGAGGTTGAGTACGGCACCTGTGTTATCTTTTCCGGATGATACATGAAATTTTGTTGTCTATAGTGATGCGTTGCATAAAGGACTTGGCTGTGTGCTGATGCAAAACGGCAAAGTCATTGCGTATGCATCACGACAATTGAAAAATTACGAGAAGGGATATCCGACCCACGACTTGGAGTTAGCTGCAGTTGTTTTTGCTTTGAAAATTTGGAGGCATTATCTCTACGGGGAGAAGTGTGAAATATATACGGACCACAAGAGTCTGAAATATATTTTCACATAGAAGGACTTAAATATGCGTCAAAGAAGATGGTTGGAATTAATCAAGGATTACGACTGTGAGATTTTATACCATCCGGGTAAAGCGAATGTAGTTGCCGACGCCTTAAGTAGAAAGGGTCGTGAGAAATTGATGATGTTGACTGCTCAGGAGGAGCTAATTGTGGAAATGGAGAAACTGGAATTGGAAGTGAAGTATCCAATGGAGATTGATGAGAAAACTATTTCAGATGCAATCTGGTACAACTCTACTAGATAAAGTAAAGGAGGCTCAACTTCAGGACGAAGAATGTAAAAAGGTGACAAAGAAGGTATCTGAAGGAACTGAACCGAGATTTAAGATGGATAAGGAAGGAATACTAAAATTTGAAAGTAGAATTTTGGTTCCGCTAATACAAGAGATTAAGGAAGAAATTTTAAGTGAGGCTCATAGTTCAAGATATTCAATTCACCCTGGTAGTACCAAGATGTATCAAGATCTTCGACAACATTTCTGGTGGCCGAATTTAAAACGTGATGTTGCAGAATGTTTTGCCAAGTGTCTGACCTGTCAGAAAGTGAAGGCAGAACATCAGAGACCGAGTGGATTGCTACAACCATTAGAGATCCCAGAATGGAAATGGGAACATATTACAATGGACTTCGTGGTTGGCCTTCCGAAGACTCAGAAAGGCTACGACGCAGTATGGGTTATCGTTGACCGGCTGACGAAATCCGCACACTTCCTTCCAATCAAAATTAGATTCAATTTAGATCAGTTGGCGAGGTTATACATAAAAAAGATTGTTTCGAGACACGGAGTTCTGGTGTCAATTATTTCTGATAGAGATTCGCGCTTCACATCAAATTTCTGGAAACTTCTTTAGGAATGCATGGGTACACAATTGTGAATGAGTACAACTTACCACCCTCAAATAGACGGACAGAGCCAAAGAACAATTCAGACATTAGAAGATATGCTAAGAGCCTGTGTGATGGACTTTAAAGGAAATTGGGATGATCACCTACCGTTAGTAGAGTTCGGCTACAACAACAGTTACCACGCTAGTATTGGCATGCCGCCTTACGAAGCGTTATACGGTAGAAAGTGCAGAACTCTGCTTTACTAGGATGAAGTTGGTGAAAGACAATTGCTAGGGCCAGAATTGGTACAACAGACGGCAAAAATAGTCAAAGTGATCCGAACAAGATTGGTAGTGGCTCAAGATCGACAGAAGAAATATGCTGATCCACATCGTAAAAATATCGAGTTTGAATCAGGTAGTTATGTTTTCTTGAAGGTCTTTCCTTGGAAGGGAAAGATCAGGTTTGGAAAGAAAGGGAAATTGAGCCCAAGATTCATTGGACCATTTGAAGTACTGAGAAGAATCGGAGAAGTTGCGTACGAGGTAGCCTTACCTCCAGCACTCGAGAATGTCCACAACGTCTTCCATGTTTCTGTGTTACGACCCTACAAAACTGATTACAAGCATGTAATTGAATACGAACCCCTACATTTTGAGAAAGGCTTATCTTACGAAGAAATTCCTGTCCAAATTGTCGATCGAAAAGAACAAGTTCTCCGAAATAAATTTATACCTTCTGTTAAGGTAATTTGGAGGAACCACAACGCTGAAGAAGCTACGTGGGAACTCGAAGAGAATATGATGAAGAATTACCCTCATTTATTTACTTAATTATGTATAGCGATTACATCCCTTTGTAGGGGGAGAATGTAACGGGTCAAATTTATTGAGTCGTGATTCTGGGGACAGAATCCTTTTAAGGGGAAAAAGATGGGACGAACAAGATTTTGTAAATTAATTTTAATATTTATTGAATTAAATAAATATTTTTCGATGATTAAATTATTGGATTAAATAATTAATTGATGCAATTATGGTAGATTAATTTAATTATATGTGTTACATTTATTAAATTAATGTAGAGAATAATTATTATTCAAATATGTATTTATGTGAGCTTATTGAATTAAATGAAATATTTAATTAAGCATGATGTTATTTTAATTAATTTAATTATTAATTAGAGAGTTAATAATTTGACATTATTTATTAATGAGAAATTAATTATATGACTATGTGAATTTATGAGAAATTATTATATTTCATTTATATTAAATTAAATAAGATATTTAATTTATTGTGCAAGTGGGTGTGACATGATTTAAACTATATGATAAATGAGTTTATTAAATTAATTGGGTATAAGCCTTTAAGGCTAGCCAAATGAGGCCTTATGGGGAGTTGAGGGCAGTTAAACCACGTATGGAGCAACTGACCTCAACTCTGCACATAAAGGCTCAGTTGATATTTCTACGTATTCTCCTTTCATTATTGCTAAGTCTATAAACTATTCACAGAGAGAAAATTAGAGAGAGTTTGTCAGAGAGAAATTGTGAGTCTGTGAAAGAGAATTGAGAGTGAGGAATCTAAGCCTACTAATTTATACTCTACAGGGTAATCTTTTCCTTCCCAATTTCTATTTTACGTTGTTTGAATTTTACAAAAATGGCTTTCACAGTTTTCTGTAAAGTCTCTATTATGGGAAATTGTAAGGCTTATGTGCATATATAGGTTAATATGTTATTAAATCATATTTAATTATATATATTTTGTAAACTATAACATCAGTTTCATGAAAATACGTAGTATATGATTTCTAAAAAATTACAGAGTATGGGTTTTGGCATTATGGCCTTATACGTGGTATTTCATGTGTTGATCATATATTATCCCTAAATTTTACACTCGTATATTATTATACATGTTGATACGAAGAGACCAAACTTTAAACGAACGGATTCGGTGTTATAACGAATCCGTAGCGTCAATTTTCATGTTTTATTTTCAAAACCTTCAAGAACATCAAAGTCAGTGAAATTATAGATTTTAGCTCTGTGATTATGTGTTTTAATGGGTTAAAATCAATCTATAAGTGTTGGGTATTGATTTTATATGAATTATAACATGTGGGTATGATTAAATTCGTAAATTAATTGGAGTTTTTGGTTGTGTTCTGCAATTTTCGCGAATTGCAGAACAGTTTCTGGTTCGCCGCACCACTACACTGCACTCGTGCTGCTTTTACTTCATGTTACCACGCCGCCAATAGTCCTATTGCGTGTCAAGCAATACGAAAGTAAGAATAGTAATAATGTGCATGCAAATACCACTCTCCAGAAAGTTCAGAATGAATTATTTTTAAAATGTTAAGTCTAACAATGTGTTAGTAACTTAATGTAATGAACATGTAAACATGTTAGAAGTATAATGTGATGATAAAATAGATGTTTAAAATATAAATAACATAATTACTTGTAGATTGAGTTATGGAATACATAATTAAATTATTATTCATAAAGTGATTTTATGTGACAGTAAATGTGATAATTTGACTAAGTATAGTCATAACCAAAGTTTAGACAAAAGAATGATCATTGATGATTAGTTAAGTTATAATTAACTGGTATTGTGAATGTGAATTGTATGTATGATTAAATTCAAAGAACGTGCTTAGTTAAAGTGTAATCTACGCACGAGGCAAGTTTCCTAACCCTACTTGTCATTATTGTTCAAGTTTATTATTTACCTCGAGTAAATTATCATTACTATTATTCAAGTTCAAATGTTATATTAAAGATTGATTATCTTTTCAAAGCATGATTTAGTTATACAATAATTGTCCTATTGTATACTTCTTGAGATTATTATTCAAATCAAATATGATTATTGTTGAACCCTATTAGACTAGTGAACTTTATTTATTCAACTAGTCCTTAGTTGATGAACGTTCCAAATTTCAGAACCCTTATTGAAATATCCAAACCAAACTTCCTTTAGTGCGCACTCAATGTCAAACCGAGATGAACAACCTCAGAAAAGGGATTTACTTATGCTTTAGCGTTAAGATATTGTATGCAAGATGGTACTAAGGGCTGATCCCCTAAGTACGAGTAGAAAGGTCCATAGTCTTATAGTATCATTAAAGGTTTCAAGTATAACCCTTGATAACCTAGGACATAGTTCAAGGTCTTGTGACCCTTAGAAATCTTTTGATTTTTGTTATTCATTCTTGATTTAAAAGTTGAGCTTTTATTTTAGAAGTTGTTATTTCTCTCGTATGTTATTATTCATTGTTATATTGTTATACTTGTGGGCAATCGTGCTCACTCTTGCTTAATAATAACATTGCAGTTAAGAATGAAAGAACCGACGAACCTTCCACTAGTAAAGGCAAGGGCAAGGTTAACAAGTGATGAGGACTTGTTATTTTATTAGATGATGTATTTATGTTTAAGACTTGAGTTAATGGTGTTGTTTAAGACTTAATTGTATATGATTCCGCACAGATGTTTAAGGTTAGTTTAAACTGGGATTGTATTATTATTATTCGGATGTTGTAACCCTTAAGGGGAAGATTTTTATTCTATCTATTGTATGGCTTGCATTTATTATGGGTAGATAGATAGATGATATTTGTACAGTGAAAACCAAATCCCGTGGAATTGAAGTACCCGGATTTGGGGTTGTCACAAATCATGGGGCGTGCACACCTGCTAGTGGGCAGTTAGTGATCAGTTACAATTCAAAATGCTGGTTTCCTATTGGCTGAATGACCTAGCAGTTGGGGATGTCAACTGCAGCCTAAATTCTGTATGCTTATATATAGATGTAGCATAGGGCTTGGCAAGACACGAAATCACTGACCAAGTGAGTCTTGCAGCCCTAGTCAGATTTGTAATCCTTGTTATTGAGAGCAATAAGAAAAGGTTGGGACGTTGTCCTGTAAACACTGTGTCGACTTGTGTGTGTGGTTGTTTTATATAGACTGTGGTTTGTGTGAGTGATAGGTTGCTGACTGGTTGGGCGAACCAGTGCATCACAAGGAGGTCAAAGACGCAAAAAATTTGTGTCAGATTGTACACCCTGTGACAATTGGTAACAAAGCTTCGTTAGCCAATGATGGCGAACACTCGGTTCAATGAACTGCATGAAAAGTTGCATGTGTTGGAGGCTTATGTGGGAACACGATTGGTTGGTGAAGAAGGTTCATTGGCAAACCAGTTCAGAGAATCAAATGCTCTACTGGAGAACCTTCGTGCTGAAGTTGCTGAGCATTTCGTGGAGTTCAACAAGAAGTTGGACGACATGGCTCTTGACGTGTTGGCTTTCACGAATCGCACCCTCGAAGTTTCCGAATGATTCGAAAGAATGTCTGAAGACATGGCACTGATCAAACGTGCTGTGGCTGGTGGTTAAGCGAGCGGAGATGGACACCACCCGAAGTTACGAGTCCCTGAACCCAAGTCCTTTGGGGGCAGCTGAAATGCCAAGGAATTGGAAAATTTCCTATGGGACATGGAGCAATACTTCGTGGCTGCCCACATCCTAGACCGAGAGAAGGTTACAATCACAAGCATGTACCTGACGGAAGATGCAAAGCTTTGGTGGCGAACTCGGACAAAGGATGATGTGAGTGCGGGCAGGCCAAAGATTGAGACGTGGGAAGTTCTCAAGAAGGAATTGAAAGATCAGTTCCTACCCCTTAATACTTCGTGGCTGGCAAGAGATACCTTGATGCATTTAAAACAGACGGGATCTGTTCGGGAGTATGTGAAGGAGTTTAGTTCTTTGATGTTGGACATCAAGAACATGTTTGAGGAAGACAAGCTGTTTAATTTCATGTCGGGTTTACAATAATGGGCACAGATTGAATTGCGTAGACAATGTGTCAAAGACTTGCCTAAAGCAATTGCAGCGGCTGATAGTCTAGTAGACTACAAGTATTCTGGTCCCAATGCTACTAATGGTAAAAAGAAGCAGATGGGTAAGAAGGAAAAGGGCGGTTCTAAGGATGGGAAGAAGGACATGAAGTTCAAGAAAGGTGGTGACAAGCAGTCCAAGCCTAAAAGTGATGGACAGTCCAAGGACAACAAGAGCAAAGGTTGCTTCATATGTGGAGGTCCCCATCGGATGAGAGAATGCCCAAAGAAAGAGAAAGTGAATGCCCTAATTGCAAATGACTCAGATGAAGGAACATCAGATGGTCCAAGAATGAGCCCCTTGCAACTGTTAGGTGCTTTGCAGATCGAAAAGGCAAAGACACCTACTCCACGTGGACTGATATATGTGTCAGTGGTTGTTAATGGCCAGGAAGTGTTGGCCATTGTAGACACGGGTGCTACCAACAACTTTGTTGCAGAAAGGGTAGTGGACAGACTGAAGTTAAACTTGCAGGAGAATGTAAGTAAGATCAAGGCTGTGAATTCTGAGGCCAGACCAATTCGTGGCACGGCGATGACAGATTTGAAGGTTGGCCCGTGGGAAGGAAAGTGCAACTTGATGGCTGTTCGTTTGGATGATTTTGACCTCATCCTAGGAATGGAGTTTCTGATGTCGGCCAAATGTATGGTAATGCCTCATCTTAATGGATTCATGATCACAGATGAGAAGATGTCAGGATTTGTGAATGTTATATATGATAAGTAGGATTTTTACGGAGTACCAATTCATGCGAACTATGCCCATCTCAAGTACATTTTAGTTTGTTTTAGTTGCATTTCATGTTAATTTGCATTGCACGTTCTTAAAACTCCTTTTGGTGAATAAGTGCAGGAATCGGCATATTTTGGTGGTGTTATGGAGCATAAGGCAAATGGATGCTTGAAACGAGGTAAAAGGATGGGATATGCATGGCATGAAGGTGCATTGGTGCAAGGAGATAAAGCATGACTGAGCAAGCAGCAGCAGCAGTAGGAAAAAAAAGAAACCAGGATCTGCAGATTTCAAGCAGTCCTGTCGCGCGACAAAATAGCCTTAAGAATGCGCCCGCGCGATTACCCAGCCAGATCTTGGATGTTACTGCAAGTCTCGTGGTCGCGTGAAAGACAAGCCTATTGAGCGCTCGCCCGCGTGCGAGATCAGCCAACCAAAATGAGAAAGTCCACTGTATGGGGTGAGTGCAGAGTAAATTGGTCAGGGCTTCCTCGTCGTTTTATCTTACAAAATGGCCACCCCAAGCCCTCTATTTATAGAGGATGGAGTCGCAGGTGTACCTGTGGCTGAGCCGCAGGTGTACCAGAGGCAACCCGGGTGGGCCCAAGTTTCTCGGGTCGGGTCAACTTGTAGTACGTGCACTGTAATGTCCGCTCGAACTTTCAGAAGTGCAATTCGGGCATCCGATTAAGGTATGCATGACCTATTTCGGACCACCGTTGTCAAGAGTTGTACAATGACATAGGATTATAGTTTGTACGAAGTCACTGAAGATGGGACGATGCCCTCCGGTCTTCAAGCTTCAAATTCCATCCGTTACCCCGCACAATAGTCACTCGGGATTGGTTTTCCTAGGCTTTTGTGGGACATCGTTGTGTATAGATGTGTATGAAATGTTGAGACGATGCAGCGTGGCATCGTGTTGGCAAGATGACGATGTTGCCCCTCACTGGTGTTATCGCCGGATTGGGCTGATAAAGCAGACGTTGCTCAGAGCTTCGCTGAGATTGGACTGCTACATTTGTTGCATGTCCTCATTGTCTTTTTTGAGGTGTGCCTGTCCTCCCAGTATTATCTCCGGGTTGGTACATCGTATCTCGTTGTGAGAGCCGAGATTGAAGCTGGTCGCATTTGAAACAAGTATTTCCGGGGTTATCGCCAAAACTGCATTCCTTGGGGTTATCACCAAGGTTGGTGGCTATTCCCATGGTTGGGACTGAGACTGGATACCTCGGGGTTATCTCTGAGATTAATCGGTCTTCTCCGGTGTGTGTTCCGGTATTGGATCTACACGCCTCGGGGTTATTTTCGAGGTTGGAATTGTTACTCCCAGTGTGTGTTTTGGGGTTGATGATGAACTTTCGGTAGTATCCGGTATGGATATGGATTGTCTTTCAGGGTTCCCTCTTAAAAGACGAATCTATCCTCCTGCAATGTTAGTGACAGGTGTACAAAAAATTTTGAGTGTCTACACCTTAGCTACACATGTTCTATATCAACATTCATAAATCTATTACACGCGTGACTCGCTATGGGTTCGTTACACATTTCAAACTCATAGATGAATGTTTCATATAGTTCTTGCCTTTTGCAAACTTTAATAAATTTTAACAAATTTGGGTTTTATATAACCATTACATGCTCTTAGGCTTAAAACATCATCCATGTCAAGTACTATAGCTTAGGATAGTACTATAAGTAAGTTGCAAAAATCAGAAAGCAAATAAAATGTTCGGACTAAATCGTCTCCGCATCGCAATTGCTAAGTTGAGGTTAGGTTTGGATCAAGGCATTGCTTCTTCTTGTCCGGCCGCACCAAACTTGAGTATTTATTTTCTGGTTTTATTAGGGTTTTTAACATTCATTACTGTTAACACATAACTAACCCACATGTTTAGAGGTCTTAGCCCAAGCTTGGTGCCTCTTGCATTTACCTTAAGTTGTTTTACACTTTATAGCTTTATTGCCATTTATTTCACGGCTAAGTAAGTTCATACAACAAGGGTCTAACTATATGACCACCAATGAGGTTAAACGACTTTCAATATACATGTTTACATGTAATCACATGACTAGAATGGTTTATGACTTGAAATCTTACTTTAAGACATGTATAGTTCATAGTATGTCTATCTAGTAGGGTGCACATACTTACCATGCCTAAAGGCATAAAAGTCCTATCATGTTGCACATAAGGTCAGAACACAAGTACTTAATGTTCGTCCCTCTTAGTTTTAAAACTTTAAAACTTTATTCTCAATGTCAATGTCATACTAAATTAATCATGAAAGGCAACTTCAAATCACACGCCATACTTGTTTGTACATGTTTCTACGTACGTTTTCAAGGTTAAAATAGAATCACTTCATGTTTTAAAACTTAGTTTATAAAATATAACGGAGTTCGCCCTTGAAATCATTCTAACCAAAATAAGTTATCTATATTTGAATCTTACATCATGCGTAATTCGACCTCATATAAATGCTATCAAGGTCAGAATTAAAGGTACACAATTTCGTCAAAGTTTGTTTTCAAAAATCTTTAAGTTTCTTTTGAAAACACATACTAAGTCATGATAAAGCATTTTATTATAAGTAAGGTAATCTTATATTTCATGTCTAATATCATGCCATTTTATGTTATATTACTTAGAATAACATATTCCATCGCCAGGAGCACTATACTTGCGTATGTGCTCATTCGACGCCATTCGATCGCCTCCTATCACGTAACAGTCACAAAGATGACTGTTTTGACCCTTACCAACAACCTCAAATTTAAAACCTTAAAGAACAAAAGTTGTAGGTCTACTCTTCCTCATTCCAGATCATCTTGAATCACCTCAATCGGAGTTCGTATGAAAACGTTATGCCTAATTTACTACAGAAGGTTAGAGTAGTCCGCTAATTATCGATGCTCAGTAGCAATGCTACTTGGAGGCGAGAGAAGATTCCTGTTACTCAGTACTTCATGATTTTACAGACATCTACTCCTTCCAATTTTCATAACATGAGTTATACTCATCCAAATCTGTCCATTTTCGATTCTATGAGCTTGTAACTCATAAAACTACAACATACCAAATACCCAACAATTAACATAAATATTAACTAACTTAAATATGAATTTGAAACTCATGTTCATGCTCAGTTTTTTGGTTTTGAAAAAGCAAATTCATTCACCCTGAATTTATTTCTCAACCAAATTGGTTCGTTTAACTTCCGTTGATTTCGTATTGAACTAAATTAACAACATCTAAAATAAATTTATGGATTGCAACAAGTTTTAGCCATCAATTTTGGACTTACTTAGCAAGTATTTCATGATATTACTAAGAAATTACAAACCTAGAACTCAAGAGCATTAATTTTAGAAAGATTACCTCTTGAATGCTTGGAATTGCCTAGCTATAACTCCTCAATCTTCCCATTGCTCTCAATTCTCCCAACTCTCTATACTTCACTTCTCAGACAACTTATCAAACATGAAAGGAGAAGGAGAAGGAGAAGTCTCTATATATAGAAAACCCAAAACATAGTCCATAACTTTGCTCCCTAATTCAAACCAACGGGAATGAGAATTGTATTATGGTTAAGGAAGAGTTGGTGATTGGTTGGTGAATCCCATCATGTTGCCCACTCCCCTTGAAATTATTTGCTACACTTTGAAGAAAATGAGGGAAGAGTAGGCTAGTCTCTAGAGTTCACGTGAATGAGAAAAGGAAGAGCAATTGGACACTTAATATGGGACAAACAAACCTCAGCAACTTGTAAGTATAAATCATTTATGCCCAACTCTTAGTCATATAATAAGTACACTAAGTTATATAATATATGTTCACCATTCTTCCCATATAACTTTGGTTATAATTAAATTACTTATCTTATCAATTAATTAATAGTATTAATTAATCCATTCCTCGTAAATCAATTATTAATCTCTATAACAATTGATTAGTGTTTATATGGTTAATTATGATAATAAATATAAATCTTAAAATATTTATAACCAATATACTTATTATCATGCTATCACTCGCAATAATAATAATTCAATATACCATCAAATAATTGCTAGACACTAGTATATTATCCATAACAATAATTAATATTATTAGACAATAAATCTCATCACTGTGCCACACAAGGCATATTTCACAAGCTCGATCTTAAGCTTCTCTCATTCTCCACACTTATTATTCTTTCAATATAATATTTGTGTGACTCAAGTATTTAAATGCTAAACTACTTTAATTAATTATAAGTATAACCTTTACGCTTATAATAATTAATATATACTCCGTTAGTTATTTAAATGATAACATCCACGATAAAATAATAACTTAAGTTATTTAATATATTAAAATAACTTAGTTTTCTTTCATTAATTAACTCCCTTGAAAATACATTAGAAATTATGTATTTTGTCATAACATAAATATTATGTTTTCTCCTAATAAAGACATTTACAATTAGAAATTAATTTGCTTATTGTCTCAAGATATTATTCTTAATATAATATCAATTAACTATATGTACGCCTATACGTGTACATATATTATATATAGAAAATAGATAATAAGTTTATTTTCTACTATAATAAATTGTTTCCATCAATTTATTTACATATAACAAATACGCTTTTAATATATTTACTATATTATTAATCATACCTCATATAAAAATATATAAGAAAATATTATTATTCAAAAATAACATTTCCTCCTTTTATTAATATAACTCAATATTATAAATTATTTTAATATCATCTATTAGAAATATATACATATTATTTCTCTCACCCTTTATAAATTGTTCCAAAAATAATTTCTTCAAATATTAAATATCCATTTAATGATATAATGATTTATGTCTCCTTTTAATAACGTATATATATTTAACGTTATTCGTACATTAGACTTTCTCACATATTACCATTCCGAGTAACATATATAAAGTATCACATATTCAACACACATATTAATTCACTCCTTTACATAAGTAAATTAAACATTGTACTATATTAACATAGTTATTTAAGGTTTAATATACACATTATATTATTCCATAAGATAGCTCTCAACTATCAATTAACCAATATATATTCTTATTAGTTAATTCTCTCAACTAACTCATGTTTCACTATCCAAACCTATTCGCGGATAACTTACGTACTATCAATAACCTATATTATAATCATACCAGTTATTAGTACACATACACAAGAAAATGACAATTATACATTAATGTTATTCACTTACTATGATAAAATAATCCTATAAACTATTTAATATCGATATGAAATTTTATCCACTTCTTTTATCTCAACTGAATTATCTCTGCGATCAATAACAATATATAAAAATAATATGTTTATTAATCACAAAAATCACATATTACATGGTTCATATTACCCTATGTAACACATTCCGACATACCTTGTATCTCATAAATATTTTTATTCGAACTCATTTCACACTTAAGAATTTTATTCATTAAATTCTTATTCAATAATTTCTAAAAATCCGGGTTCTTACAGAAACCAAATGAAATGGGAAAGGAAAAGAAATATATATATATATATATATATATATATATATATATATATATATATACATACATACATACATATCACACCCCACTTATGGGGGGGGGGGAAGAGGAGGAAAAGGAAGAAAAATAGAAAAGAAAGAAGAAAAAAAATAGAGGAGGAAAAAGATAACATACCCCCACCCATTTCCACGCATGGGGGAAAATAAGAAAAATAGAGAGAGAAAAAGAAGAAGGAGAAGGAAAAGGAGAAGGAATAAGAAATAAAAGAAGAAATCAAGAAGAAATCAAGAAAGGTATTTTCAAAACCTTGATTATTTTAGTTTTTATGGATTTTATGTAAAGAGTACATATTTACGTATGTATTAGATGATTTAAACTTGCATAAACATGAATCAAATGAGAGAAATCAAGAAATCAAATGAAAAACGAAATCTGAAAATTTCAAAAAACTTAGTTGCTACTATATTTTTGTAAAATCCATAACTCTTCATGTATAATGAGTTAGGAGATGAGCTTTATATCAAAAGGAAGACCTGGAAGTAAGCTAAACACAGAAATTAGAATTACCAGAAAATTCCTTGTGGATTTTTTGTGGTGACTGTTTGAATGAAACTGGTACGAAGGACTCATAGTCCGACAAATCAGTTTACTAAAGCTCTATTGTGTGAGTTATAATTTTTAATCTAACTATTCGATCGTTGTAATTTTTTGATGTGCTATAAATATATAATTTGAGTATATATCCACAAATTGTGAACCGTTAAACATTAACGTATGATTTGTTATGAAGTTTAAGAGGTGACTGATTCAGAATTCTTATAGCAGAATTTTCAGCAACATACTTTAATGATTAAAAATGTATAACTTAATGATTTTAAATTCGATTTGGGTGGTTTTTGATGCTAAATTGGAGTATTTGAAGTCTAGTTTCTGTTAAAATTAATTAAAGTGATAGTTAAGTTTTGGTTAATGGTGATAATACCATAAAAGTGGATTGATATTTTTAAAATAAATTATCATATATGTGTTTCTTTAGTTTTGTTATTCATTTATAAGTTTTGGAATATAATGCGATAAATAAAGAAAATTTGAATGAATAATGAATTATTAGTTGCTTTATATGTTATTCGAGATAAATATGGTTTGATGTTGATCTCGACTCATAATAGAATTTAAATTTTTTATAGTAAGGTGTTAATTTAATATAATGCTATAGTTATGGGTGATATGTGTAAATTTTACAAAGTAAACAAATTGTCATAAAATATTCATTTGGTCGAGAAGTATTTTTTTGTCGGGAAATATTCATACGACGGTGCTGAATTAACCAATCATTAGTGGGCCCTATAACAGAATAACTGTCGGATAGGGAAATCGATATAAATAACCTTTTTAAAAATTAACGACAAAACTTTTACTGTTAACTATTGAAATATCGGAGATTAAAATACAATAATACGTGTGATTCCACAGTAGTACACGACATTCCTCAGTAGCACACGGTATTCCTCAATAGCACACGGTATTGTACAATGATTCATATAATTGATTCTTACGTAAGAAGTCACTATGTATTTCATTCAATAATTACCACAGTAGTTATTGCACAGTGATTCATATTATTGATTCTTAATTATGTAAGAAGTCACTCAGTATTTTATTCAATAATTGCAACAGTAGTTTTTGCACAGTAACTCATATTATTTGATATGATATAATGAAACCAGTTGGCAGTATTGTGCGTCTATGTTAATAATTGTGAATAATGGTTCAAAGATTGAAAAGGGTGTTGATTAAAGATAAGTATGATATGTAGATATTTGTTCAATTATTTTCTTTTTACAAAAGTAAGTTTGACAGGACTTGCCGACACTCTACTTTTCCTAAAGTAGTATGGACCACAACTCTATTATTGAACAAATTTTGTTAAAACATGTACAAGTGGGTTTAATTTTCTTTGTGAGACCATAAATTCCACTACCATTATTTTATGCAGCTCATTTGGTTATTTTGTCAAAGCTTGAGTGCTAATTGTGACACCCCCGAAATTGGGCCCTCTGACCCCGGTTCGGTCATCACGAAAAAATACAAACATCCACTTCTAAACAACATACGATAACTAAAATGCGGAAATAATAAACATACGTCGTTCATTCAAAAGGTGTTACTAGTCCCAAGATTCGATAACCTTTAATACAATCATACAAACATACCCTAAAATAATAATTAGGGTTCACATTACATAATAATAATTTAAACTAGGCATATAGTAAAGTCTGCTCCTGGCGACTATCCTACATCTTTCCTTTACCCTTGTCCTTTCCTGAGGTCTCGAGCTTAGCTGCAATATAATTCATGATATAGCAAGGATGAGCAACAAGTTTGCTCAGCAAGTGTAAATACAACAATAAAGGTATATCATGGTGAATGGAAAATATCTGACAAAGAATTCAACAATATGAATATCTGAAGGATTCAACAATATGAATATTAGAAGAAAATATAATGATTGCTTTTAAAATAACTAATAGTCAAGTAGACATTGAACTATAACACTCCAATGGAATCAATAACTAATTAACCCTTTGGTTACTGGCTACATAATAAGTACTTAGGGGATCAGGCTCGCGTACACCATGTATATGCATAACATTTAAATATGTTCTTTGTATCATATAATAGATACCTGGGGTACTCCCCTATCATAGAAAGGGTGTTCTTTCAGTCTAAGAATCCTTACCATCAATTGGTTTGGATAGATTTTATAAAACTTCATATACTTGTCTGACCGAACAAAGGTTCAGACTCTATCTGACACGTTTAAGAATTATAGCACTTTAAATGAAGTACAAGTCCAAGACTGTACGAACTCAAGTGCACTAAGTGCGAATGTCAATAATATCAATGTGGAATAATTGTAAGGTAATTAAACCACTTAATATCATGCCTGGAAATAAAGTTCAAGCTTAAATGGATAACTTTCAATTCAACAATAACCTGCTCAAATACAATATGAGAAGGATATGAAACTTTCACAAAATTCAAAGTTGGGTAATGTCGACGTTGTGATTTTTAGATGTCCCTTTTCGTTACTTGTTCTTTGGTGTTCTCATTTTAGGTGAGATTTGTTTGAAAAAACAAGTGAAAAAGGTCCGACATGTATAATGTCGAATTTATAGGGACTGTTAAGAGTCGCCATTGGTTTTTTAAATGGTTGTATCAACACAACCAAAAAAAGGTTTCACATTGACCCCCAAAGATGTGACACACTAAAAACGGGTCGGTGAAACCGAGATTCATTAGGGTATGGAGACTTAGTTATGCGTGGGGAAGGTGTTAGGCACCCCCCGACATCCGTGTTACCACGGTGACCGCCTCTTTTCAAGAAACTATTATCTAAATGTGTGTGTGTGGGTCAATATGCTATTATTTGGAAGTAGGGCGAGGCCTCGTTCGCACCTATATACACATGGTTTCAATTTATGTAAAAATTCAATTTTAAGCAAGATATGACAGTGATATTTTATAAAAGAGGTTTTTCAAACCCTAATGCTCAATAGTAATTGAGACCTTTTACACTCATATTTTATTAAGTGTTCGGCTTGATTGATTTTATTTAACAGATGCGAGGCATCCGTACGAAAATAATGTACAAAATAATGCCGACTTCCTCGTGGGTATGAAAACCATCTGAAGAAATTCAGACACCGTAGAATAATTTACAAGTCGCTACAAACCTAAAAAATGTCCATCACGGAACTCGAATCTAGATCCAATTAGGTCAATCTGTGATCATAAGATTCTGGCGCATTATGATAATCGCAATTTGTATGAAAGTAGTAAGCAGTATATATATTAAAGTCAGTAAATATATATATACGACATGGATCACCAATCACGAAAGCACCTCCATAGGGGGATCGAAATGTAAATAAAGTCAGTAAAAGCTATCAACCGCCACGGAGGAAACACCAGGCGGGATGAAACGTAGATAAAGTCAGAATACGGCCAACCGCCACGAAGGAAACTCCAAAGGAATTTAAATGTAAATAAAGCTTTAAAAGCGATCAACCGCCACGAAGGAAACTCTAGGCGGAGACAAATATATATATATATATATATATATATATATATATATATATATATATAAAAGCAATAAACGCATTGGATGTAAAATCCGTGCTCATCGAATGTAGTTCGATAACAATTTATATATATATATATATATATATATATATATATATATATAAAAAGCGAGTAAACGCATCTGATGTAAAATCCAGGCTCATCGAATGTAGTCCCACACAGCTTAATATATATAAGTATAAATATATTAAAGCGGTAAACACATTAGGCCAAAAGTATAGGCTCATCGAACAAAGTTCGACACACAGCTTATATATATATATATATATATATATATATATATATATATATATATATATATATATATATAGAAAAACAAATAAACGGTCTGCATCAAGTCTAGGCTCAATCGAGGCATAACTCCATAATGTTAGTCAATATATATAAATATATATATATACAAGCTGAAACAAAATCACGGACCAAAGTCCGGGAAAATGCGCGCAACATGACTCTCAACGTGAAGAAGGGTGTGTGCAGAGATGAAGAGAAAGACTCTAAAGTGTGTGAGAAGGCTTACAGTTGACTGCCAAAGAAGACTTCTATATCTTTAGAGTGGGTAAACACTGGCTTTTGTAGGTACAAAAGAGGCTATATATGAGCTCACATGTGTTTAAAATGAGAAAGTACACTGCATGGGGTGAGTGCAGAGCAAATTGGGCAGGGCTTCCTCGCCGTTTTTTCTTGCAAAATGGGCAGCCCAATCCCTCTATTTATAGACGATTTAGCCGCAGGTGTACCCGCGGCTGGGCCGCAGGTGTACCATAGGCAACCCGGGTGGGCCCGGGTTTTTCGGGTCAGGTCGTCTCGAAGTACGTGCACTTAGACACTGTAATGTCCACTCAAACTTTCAAAAGTACAATCCGGGCATCCGTTTGAGGTATACAGGACCTATTTTGAACCGCCGTTGTCGAGAGTTGTACGATGGCATGGGATTAGAGTTTGTACGAAGTCATTGAAGATGGGACGATGTCCTCCGGTCTTCAAGCTTTAATTTTCATCTGTTACCCCGCACAATAGTCACTCGGGATTGGTTAGTCTTGTGGGACATCATTGTGTAGAGATGTTGGGACGACGTGGCGTGGCATCGCATTGGCGAGATGACGATGTTTCCCCTTATCGGTGTTATCGTCGGATTGGGTTGATAAAGCAGACTTTACTCAGGCTTCGCTAAGATTGGACTGCTGCATTTGTCGAAGGTCCTCATTGTCATCTTTGAGGTGTGCCTATCTTCCTGATGTTATCACCGGGTTGGTACAGTGTATCTCGTTATGAGTGTCGAGATTGAAGCTGGTTGCATTTGAAACAAGCATTTCCGGAGTTATCGCCAAAACTGCATTCCTTGGAGTTATTACCAAGGTTGGTGGCTATTCCCATGGTTGGGACTGAGACTGGATACCTCGGGGTTATCTCCAAGATTAATCAGTCTTCTCCAGTGTGTGTTCCGGTCTTGGATTTGCATGCCTCGGGGTTATATCCGAGGTTAGAATTGTTACTCCCAGTGTGTGTTCTGGGGTTGATGCTGAGCTTCCGGTAGTATCCGGTATGGATATGGATTGTCTTTCAGGGTTCCCTCTTAAAGATCGAATCCCTCCCCTGCAATATTAGTGACAAGAGTCTGAAAAATTTTGAGTGTCTACAGATGCCCCTCTTTATCATACTCATGCATGACGATGCATGGGTAGGATAAAGAATCCTAGACACTTGAAACACAACAAGATAAACATGGTATTGTATGTAGCAACATGATGCAAATGTATGATGCATGTGTATGGGGTTGTAGCCCAACATGCTGGGTATGATTGCTGGCTCCCTGTTGCTTCAACTGGGGATTGGCAATGATGACCAGATCTGATATGTAATCCGAATCTGTTAGGATGTTGATGTTGGAGTTATCACCAAATCCCTGTGTCTTCGATTATGACTTGGTCTTGAAGATGTATCTCTTATATGTAAGAGATCTGTGGGGATAAAGCTGGGTCTGTTTGAGGATGTGTATAACATATTCCATCATCTATCCTCTTTCATAACATGGACCTTTCCTGGTTAGTATCGCCAGAATATGTCAAGATTCTGTTGGATTTACTGCCAACAACAAATGCTGTCAGGAACGTCTGACCTTTGTTGACGTGTACTTCACTAACATGTGAATCAACTGCTGAAAAATCCTATGGGATATACTGTCAAGGCTGCTTGACCTTCGCTGATAAGTGAATCAACGGCTGATACTCTATGGGTAGATTATCATGGTCGCTTGACCTCCGTTGTCGTGTAGATCAACGGAGCATTGCGTTGTGACCCCCGCCGGGGATTCGCTGGGGAAATATGAGTAATCGAGCATGAAATCCTCGAATAGCTCTAGAGCTCTGACAGGTTTAATCGCTATCGGCTTGGATAACGTCAAGGCTGCTTGACCTTCGCTGATATGTGTGTCAATGGCTTAAATGTACGTTGTAATCCCCTGCCGGGGCTTCACGTTGAGATCATCGCTGATGTGTGTAGCAGCGGCTGGTCATCGGATGGTTTCCGATGCTCTGTTGGGTTTGCTTCCAACGGTTATCATGATGTTAAGGCTGCTTGACCTTCGCTGATTTGTGTGTCAACGGATGAGCATGCGTTGTTACCCCCGCCTGGGACTAACGTTGTAACCTCCGTCGGGGACATACGTTGTAACCCCCATCGGGGACTCACGTTGTAACCCCCGTTGGGGACTCACGTTGTAACCCCCGTCGGGGACTCACGTTGTAACCCCCGTCGGGGACTCACGTTGATATTTAAGAGTAATGACCCGGAGTTGGCGGCATCGGACCTGTACAAGGTATTGTCGGATGTGATTTGTGACAAATGAGATCATTGGCAGGGTATACCTCGTGTTCGGGTGACTACCAATAAGCGATGTACAGACTCAAAGTTTCATCTGAGAAGACCAGGATTGCATGCTATTTTGCTCAATCGCGTGGCATTTTTATTCCCGATTTGACTTTTCCAGTCTGCAAGAACTCCTTTGTAACTCGAACTGGAGTGAGCCGAAGGGATGGGTGCTCTATTTTGGAGAGCGTGCTATTAGGAGCACCACATGGGAGATTCGTATGCCGATTTTGCCTCTTGTCAGGCGCCATTGGCCTGTATCCTAGTCACCCGTTACTGACATCCCATTGTTGAGGGTTGACAGTTTTGCATTATCAGAAGGTCCTTGCATTCAGGAGACGTTCCAGCATTGTTGGTCCCCTCGCACTATTGGAGCCCAGTCCAGCGCCACACAGTTTATGGGGGATATGGTTCCAGGATCCTTGATGATGACGGATTGGATAGCTTGTGTTTGAGATCCGACTCATATGACCCAGATTGATAGTTCGACCCGGTAGTTGGACTAGACACATATATTTATCCGGCATTTGGGCAGAGATCCAGCAGAGGCGGATTCATTTGTTCCTCGCAGCTCAGGCGCTGGCCCCTCAGATGACCCATTCGGTTTTTCCGGCGTAGATCCTCCTCTATATAGGTCTGACATCCCTATTGATAGAGATCCAGTGACTCAGGAGGAGTTACATCAGGTGGACAGGATTGATGATGTGGACATCAACACCGTGGTCTTCTTCTGATGTGTATTCTTGTTATATCTTTTGATAGGCCTCTGTTAGATATTGGGTGGCTGTACCCCATTCTCGCTATATCTTTTGATAGGCCTCTCATTAGTAGTAGGGCGTCGTGCCCCATTTCCTGTGTTTGTAGTTATCTGAGATGATGATGTATTAGATGTTGATATACTTAGGAATGTATGCACGCTTTTTCCATCCCTATATCATATTGCCATCTATTATCTGCTATGCATGTATCATGTTATGCATATGTATGTATGTCCAGAGATATTTGGCATTAACCCCTGGATGGTCTTATGACACGGCCCACACAGATATTGTAAGACCCTAACTTTTATAAATAAAGATGAATTTTCTATAAATATCATTTTTGAATATTATGGAGTAAATTTGATATAATGTTATAGCTGTGGGTAATATTTATAAATTTTGCAAAGTACGTAAGTTGTTATATAATATTCGATTGGTCGGGGAATATTCATTTTAACAGGGAATATTCGTACAATGGCACAATCATTGGTGGACCCCACAACGGAATTATTGTCGGATTGAGAAAACAACAAAAAAATACTTTATGAAAATAACGGCGGAAGTTTTACTGCTAATAAATTGAAACACCCGGTGTTAAACGTGCGATGTCTACGCGTAGTTATGCAAAGAGAGTAATACGATATTGATTATTGATGCTTATGTGATAAGTCACTCGGTTTTGTTTTATTGGTATTATTAATGTAATAAAATGAAAATCTTTTATATAAAACATAATACTTTTATAAAGTTATCTATTTTATTAGACAATAATTAGAATATATTATATTTTATTATGCGTAGTGTTTGCATAGTGCACGCAAAGTGTTTGCATAGTAAAATCTTTTATAAAGTTATTCATTTTATCGATTATAAATAGAATGTATTATATTTTCTTTAAAAGATTTTGCTTTAAATATGGATGGTCGATTAAAGTAAATCAATCTGGATCGCTCATGAGTTAGTTACTATGCGTACCCATTTTTCTATAAATAGAAGCTCATTCCTTCATTATTTCTTATGAATTCACTGAAACTCTAGAGAGAGAAATTATAGAGAGAAATAAGAAAAGTATTCTGCTACTTCCCTACTCTTATATTCAGTTTCTTTTACGGTACGTGGGGGTATTATTTCTTTTGTATTCATGAAGAAAACTTCTGTTATTCCATTCTTTATTATTATGCTGGAATAACCAGTATACATGGACTACCCTATACTTGGTGACATTCTTCTATTATTCCGTCTTTATTATTATTACATTTGGAATATCCCATGCATGCATTTTACTGTGGGACTGGTTTCGCCTTTTATTATTATTCTCATTGAAATATCACATGCATGCGTTTACTACCGACTGGTTCCGCCTTTATTATTATTCTGCTGGAATATCCTCATTTATGCATTTTACGCCGACTTGGTTCCGCTCAGTATTATTCATTGGAACATCCCAATTGGTGCGAATTTTGCCCGACACAGTTCTCATTACTTATTATTCTATTGGAATAACTTTTATCATCGCAATCACCGTATGCATGGGGATTTCTTTTGTTATTCCATTCGTTATTATACTCGGTTGGTTAAAGTTTTGACTTCTATACTCCATGAAATTAGTGGAATATCCTTGATATTTGCGCTTCATCCAGTATCTTTTCATTGAAATATTCTTCTGAGCATTCTTGAATTTTACTCTACAAAGCAGTATCATGTTGACAATTTGGACGTTATTAGTTCCTAGATAAATTAATTCTTCAACTTGTTTGATTGAATTCTTATATCATTGTCATCATCCTCATGTTTATATTATGTTGAAAGTCATCTGTGGCCTGTAGTGCATAGATGGACTTGGTATGATTATGACCAGGGATTATTCGGTTTAATCATGACCATAATGTTACAAATGATGTGATAAAAGTCATCATTGGCCCGTAGTGCATTGATGGACAGTTGTTGGCATGATCATGACCATTAATGAATACACGAATGTCCTTGGTTGTAGTGCATGGATAATTTGTGGTCGTGATACTAAAGAATATCCTTGGCCATAGTGCAGAGGTGATTCGATGATGTGGATTATTTATTGTCGAGTCTCAAATGATAAAAGTCATAAAAACCTTTTAAATCATAGAAGATAGTAGATTTTATTCTCTACTTGACTCTTCTAATGGATTGCTTGTTCCGCTGCAGTTAAACTTGATGTTTGTTATATTTTATTAGTTTAACACTGTTGAAGGCTAATGATAATTTATTCTGCACTATCTTAGTCATAATATTTCTTCTTCGGCTAGTTGAGCTCACCCTTTCGCTCACTTTATTCTCTTGAGAAATGAGAATATAATTTGGGACGAGTCTGGGAACGGAGAGTGATGGACCAGATGATAGTATTAGTAGTCCTCACTATTCTATTAAATAGTGTGACAATAAATGTAATTAGGACCCCATTGAGTTTTTATATTGTCTGAATGATAATATTTGTATTAAAACTCACAACATACGTTTAGTCGTATTTTACACGACTGTTGTATAATTAAGTTGTATTTGAATTTTGTACCATGTATTTGGCGACTCAGAATAAGTGATGTATACCTATTTTGGGGGCATCACAGTTGGTATCAAAGCTTAGGGATATGATCCCTGGCTAAGATGTGAGACTAGAAATAGGAGGGGAGAGACGGGGAATTCCTTCGCTAGTATGACCTACCTATGTTTTTTTTGGTATTTAATTGGATGGTCGGAATATATGAATAATATGTTACATGTCAATTAACATTTTGTTTTGTGGCAGTATCTGAAAATGACATTCGAGAATGTTGAGAATAGCAATGGAGCACAGGCGACCGTTGATTCACCACATATCAATAATCAGGATAATGTGCATCAGGAAGGCGACAATCCTCATGGAAACAACAACACTGACCAAATGATGAATGATGGAATGTTCAGAGGCTTTATGCAATTCATGCAACAACAAAGCAGAGCCAGCTCTATCCAAAATGTAGGTGGAAACACCGAAACTCTCGACGGTCACCACTAAACAGCCTCAAGGAGCCGGACCACTTTGAGTTTATTGAAGAGCCAAAACCACTTAAGGCGGAAGCATGGATAAAGCAGATCACCAAGATATTTGATGTCTTGGGATACCCTGAGGAGCAAAAGGTTCCCTTTGCCGCATTTATGTTGCGAGGAGAGGCAGTTTACTGGTGGGAATCAGTAAAGCGTACTCAACCTGCTGCACTGAAAATGTATTGGGAGAAGTTCCAAGAACTATTCAACGACAAGTACTTTTTAGAAAGTATTTGTCATATGAAGGAGGTGGAGTTCATCAAGTTGGAACAGAATAATATGACCGTGTCGCAGTACAAAGCAAAGTTTGCTGAGTTGTCCCGGTTTGCGTCCCACTTGGTGGATAATGATGAGAGAATGACGCGAATGTTTTTAAGAGGTTTAAAGCCGGAGATATGTCAATATCTTATTTCTCATAAACTGTGTTTGTATTCAGATGTTGTAAATATGGCTCAGTTAGTAGAGCGCGATAACGAGTCAATGCAACCAAAAGAGAGCAGCTGGCAAAATGATAATACCAATGAGAGCAGTCATCGAAGCGATGACAACAAGCGTGGAGGGAATCAACAGGACAGAAGTGGTAACCACTTCGGTGGTAATCAGGGCCAAAACAATAAGAATGGACATTTCAAGAAGAGGAGATTCAACAATGATGGAAAGATGTCAGCACTAGCACCTGTTGTTAAGGAAGGAGAAAGACCACCTATCATATGCTTCAAATGTGGAGGGGAGGGACACATCGGTCCAAACTGTGCGATGTCGTCCAAAGCATGTTATAATTATGGAAGAGAAGGTCACTTAGCCCGATTTTGTCATTCACCAAAGACAAGTTCAGCTAGGATGGAGGCACCAAAGGCCGTCCCAGAAAAGTCAAAGCCGGTGGTCTGAGGAGAGCATTTGTTGTGACCTCCTGAGAAGCAAGGAACCCGAATGAGGTCATCACGGTAAGCTTATCATGAACTCTAGCTAAGTCTATACTTTATTTGATACCGGGTTCTACCCATTCTTTTATTTCTCCTACTTGCGCCAATGATTAAATTTGACTCGGAGAAATTAGACTTTGACTTATCTCATGAAACTCCGTTGGGAGAAACCTTCATTACATCCAATCCGCTTATAAGTCTTGTTTAGTTCAAATCGGTGAACGTACATTACACCCATCGATCTTATTTCTTTAAAAATACTTGCGTTTGACGTAATTCTGTGGATTGATTGGTTAAATACTCATCATGCAAAAATTGATTGTTTTCGTAAGGTTGTTAGTTTTCATATTCCTAATCAACCTATTATGCGAATTCAAGTGACCAAACCATTAAAATCAATCACGGCCATTTCAAGCCATAAAGCTATTCGTTTATTAAAAAACGGATGTCAAGCTTTCTTAGCTCATGTCACAGATTTAAACAAAAATACGTCAGTTTTGAACGATATTTCTATTGTTAATAAATTTCTGACGTATTCCCCTCAAGAACTTCCCGCCTACCCCCAGAAGCGTGAAATTGAATTTTGTATCGACCTTGAACCTGGTACAAAACCCATTTCCAAAGCCCCATATCGAATGGCTCCTATTGAACTTCAGGAGTTAAAGACCCAATTACAGGAATTGCTAGACATTGATTTCATTCGTCCTAGTATGTCTCCCTGGGGTGCTCCTGTTCTATTCGTGAAGAAGAAAGATGGGAGTATGCGACTTTGTATTGATTATCGGGAGTTGAATCATGTCACCATAAAAAATAGGTACCCATTGCCACGTATTGATGACCTGTTTGACCAGTTGCAAGGAACAAAATTCTTTTCAAAGATTGATCTTCGTTCCGGATATCACCAATTGAATATTAGAACCGATGACATTCCAAAGACGGCTTTCAGAACTCGGTACGGGCATTATGAATTCCTAGTCATGTAATTTGGATTGACTAATGCTCATGCTGCCTTCATGGATATGATGAACCGAGTATTCAAGGAATATTTGGATCACTTTATGGTCGTCTTTATTGATGACATCCTTATTTATTCCAAAAGCCGCGAAGATCATGAGCAACACTTGAGGCTGACACTCCAAAAGCTTCGTGAATACAAGCTTTATGCCAAGTTGAAGAAATGTGAGTTCTGGCTTGAGGAAGTAACATTCCTTGGGAATGTAGTATCAAGTCATGGAATATCTGTTGACCCGGCAAAGATTGAAGTAATTCAAAGCTGGGACCAACCTAAATCAGTGACCGAAGTACGTAGCTTTCTCGGTTTAGCTGGTTATTATCGGAGATTCGTGGAAGGATTTTCTCGAATAGCTACTCCATTAACTCAAATTGACTTTTTAAAGATACAAAGTTCTATTGGAGCGAAAAAAATGTGAGAAGAGTTTTCAAGAACTCAAGAGGAGACTCATTTTAGCACCTGCTACGACAATACCATCTAGCTTTGGGAGGATTTGTCATCTACAAAGGATGCTTCTAGCAAAGGGTTGGGATGTGTTCTCATACAACATGGGAAAGTCATAGCCTATGCCTCAAGACAACTCAAAGAATATGAGAGAAATTATCCTACTCATGACCTAGAGTTAGCAGCTGTTGTCTTCGTACTTAAAATTTGGAGGCATTACTTGTATGGGGAGAAGGTGGAGATCTTTACGGATCATAAAAGCCTCAAATATTTCTTCACTTAAAAGGAACCCAACATGCGACAACGACGTTGGCTTGAACTGTTGAAAGATTATGATCATACCATTCAATACCATCCTGTAAAAGCGAACTTGGTAGCTAACACATTGAGTAGAAGATCATATGCAAGTACGAGTGCGATATTGTCAACACAAAGGCCCATTTTGTGTGACTTGCAAAGGATGGAGATAGAGTTAAAGACTCTAGGGACCCATGTGATGACAAAGAATATACGAGTAGAACCGACTTTAATTGATAAAGTTAAAGCTGGTCAAGCTATAGACCTGGAGCTGATGCATATGAGGAAGAAAGTGCAAGAAGGTGCTATGCCGGAAGTAAGAATCGATGAAGAAGGATTACTTCAAGTCAACTCCAGACTTTGTGTTCCTAACGACCCTGATTTAAAGTATAAAATCATGATGGAGGCGCACAACACACCGTTTGTAAATCTGTGCCCATAGCTTTCTGTAAACGGTGTGTTGCAAACGTTGTGTTGCGCCCCATGATGAAAACCATTCAAAAATAATTTGACTGACTTATGTGATCTTTGTGGGTTGTGAAGTGCCGTGGACGGCTGGGAGAAATTTTTATATATTTATATATATTATAATAAGTTTTGTTTTATTAGATTATAAATAGAATATATTATATTTTATTTAAAAGATTTTGCTTTAAATATGGACCGTCAGATTAAAGTAAATCAATCTGGACCGTTCATGAGTTAGTTACTATACGCAAATCCATTTTTCTATAAATAAAGCTCATTCCTTCATTATTTCTTACTTAATTCACTGAAACTCTAGAGAGAGAAATTATAGAGGACTATTCAAACTCTTGAAGATGGAGTACGATGGGCACGATGGGCACAGATTTACAAAAATAATTTGACTGACTGACTTATGATGAAAATCATGATGGAGGCGCACAACACACCGTTTGTAAATCTGTGCCCATAAGTCAGTCGGAGAGGACTATTCAAACTCTTGAAGATTTATTAAGACTCTGTGTCCTTGACTTCAAGGGAAGTTGGGATAAGTTCTTACCATTGGTGGAGTTTTCCTACAACAACAGTTATCAAGCAATTATTGGCATGGCTCCATTTGAGGCGTTGTATGGAAGAAAGTGTCGTTCTCCAGTATGCTGGGATGAAGTGGGAGAAACAACGTTGTTAGGACCGGAGTTGGTACGTATGACTACAGAAAAGATTCAAATGATACGAAAATGTATAAAAACCTCACAAGATCGACAAAAGAGTTATGATGATCTTCATCGAAAGGACGTGGAATTCGATATAGGAGATCATGTGTTGTTACGTGTTGCTCCATGGAAAGGAGTTACAAGATTTGGAAAGAGAGGAAAACTCAATCCTCGATTCATCGGCCCATTTTTAATCCTCGATTGAGTAGGAACTGTGGCCTATAGACTCGCTTTACCGCCAAGTATGTCTCGTGTTCATAACGTTTTTCACATATCCATGTTACGTAAATATGTGAAAGACCCGAACCATATTATTTAGTTAGAACCGGACAAAATAGCGGAAGATTTGACGTATGAAGAGGTTCCTATTCAAATCTTGGATAAGAAGGAACATATTCTACGCTCCAAGGTTATACCTCAAGTCAAAGTTTTGTGGAGAAACCACGATGTTGAGGAAATGACTTGGGAGTTAGAATCTGAAATGAAATCAAGGTATCCTTACCTTTTCGACATACCAGGTACGTACCCTAATTTCGAGGTCAAAATTTCATAAGAAGGGGAGGTTGTAAGACCCCAACTTTTATAAATAAAGATGAATTTTCTATAAATATCATTTTTGAATATTATGGAGTAAATTTGATATAATGTTATAGTTGTGGGTAATATATATAAATTTTGCAAAGTACACAAGTTGTTATATAATATTCGATTGGTCGAGGAATATTCGTTTTAACAGGGAATATTCGTACAACGACACAATCATTGGTGGACCCCATAACGGAATTATTGTCGGATTGAGAAAAAGACAAAAAATAATTTATGAAAATAACGGCAGAAATTTTACCGTTAACTATTGAAACACCCGGTGTTAAAAGTACAGTAATACGCGTAGTTGCATAGTAGCACACGGTATTGATTATTGATGCTTATGTGATAAGTCACTCAGTTTTGTTTTATTGGTATTATTAATGTAATAAAACATAAAATCTTTTTATATAAAACAGAATACTTTTATAAAGTTATCTATTTTATTAGACAATAATTAGAATATATTATATTTTATTATGGATAGTGTTTGCATAGTGCCTGCATAGTGTTTACATAGTAAAATCTTCTATAAAGTTATTCATTTTATTAGGTTATAAATAGAATATATTATATTTTATTTAAAAGATTTTGCTTTAAATATGGACCGTCAGATTAAAGTAAATCAATCTGACCGCTTCATGAGTTAGTTACTATGCGATTCCATTTTCTATAAATAGAAGCTCATTCCTTCATTATTTCTTACGAATTCAATTTGAACTCTAGAGAGAGAAATTATAGATAGAAATAAGAAAAGTATTCTGCTACTTCCCTACTCTTATATTTAGTTTCTTTTACGGTAAGGGGTATTATTTCTTTTGTATTCATGAAGAGAACTTCTATTATTCCATTCTTTATTATTCTCATTGAATAACCAAAGATCTGTGGACTACCCTATACTTGGTGACGTTCTTCTATTATTCATTCTTTATTATTATTCGTTGGAATATCCTGTTTACGCGTTTTCTGTGGGACACAATTCCGCCTTTATTATTATTATGTTGGAATATCACATGCATGCGTTTCTGGCGGGACTGGTTCTGTCAGATTATTCATTGGAACATCCTATCGGTGCAAATTTCACCGACTTCGTTCCGTTATTTATTATTCTCATTAGAATAACTTTTATGCATCTTGAATCGCATGCATGGTGATTTCTTTTGTTATATTATACTCGGTTGGTTAAAGTTTTGACTTCTATACTCCATGAAATTAGTGGAATATCCTTGATATTTGCGCTTCATCCAGTATCTTTTCATTGAAATATTCTTCTGAGCATTCTTGAATTTTACTCTACAAAGTAGTATCATGTTGACAATTTGGACGTTATTAGTTCCTAGATAAATTAATTCTTGAACTTGTTTTATTGAATTCTTATATCATTGTCATCATCCTCATGTTTATATTATGTTGAAAGTCATCTCGTGGCACAGAGGTGCATAGATGGACTTGGTATGATTATGACCGGGATTATTCTTGTAATCATGACCGTAATGTTATAAATGATGTGGTAAAAGTCATCATTGGCCCGTAGTGCATTGATGGACAAATTGTTGGCATGATCATGACCATTAATGAATACACGAATGTCCTTGGTACATAGTGCATGGATAATTTGTGGTCGTGATACTAATGAATATCCTTGGCCGTAGTGCAGGGGTGATTCGATGATGTGGATTATGTATTAAGCTGAGTCTCAGCGATAAAAGTCATGAAAAACCTTTTAAATCATAGAAGATAGTAGATTTTATTCTCTACTTGACTCTTCTAATGGATTGCTTGTTCCGCTGCAGTTAAACTTGATGTTTGTTATATTTTATCAGTTTAACACTGTTGAAGGCTAATGATAATTTATTCTGAATTATCTTAGTCATAATATTCCTTACTGGTATAGTTGAGCTCACCCTTTCTTTCACTGTTCTCTTCAGGAAATGATAATATAGCTAGGACGAGTCGGGGAACGGAGTGATGGACCAGATGATAGTATTAGTAGTCTTCACTATTCTGTTAAATTATGTGACAATAAATGTAATGAGGACCCCATTGAGTTTGTATATTGTCTAGAGGACAATATATGTATTAAAACTCACAACATATGTTTAGTCGTATTTTACACGACTGTTGTATAATTAATTTGTATTTGTATTTTGTACCATGTATTTGGCGACTTAGAATAGGTGATGTATACCAATTTTGGGGGCATCAAAGATATCTTCTTCGACAGTTAGCCATATAGATCATACCCCACCATCATTGGTGGCATTGGGTATGCGATCGTGGTATGATAGCATGTCACCACCAGACAGGGTTACTGTAGATCATTTGCTGCAGCATACCATGACTTTATTCATGTTTCAGGTTCCCATAGGGTTTGCAGATGGGATGCTAGAGCATTGGATACCGAATAGGCAGGTTTTTCGATTCGGGACCCATGAGTTGACTCCTACTCTGGAGCAGTATGCGCGATTGACGATGTTGCCTTTAAACAGACCTTGCGTGCACTTGGCTTTGGGAGACATGAGTAGACGATTCATGTCTCTCATTGGATTGCGGCGCAGAGTAGTACAGGATGAGCTGACATCTAGCCATGTGATATCCCAACATTTTTTGTATGAAAGATTTGGCTCGGAGGATAGCTATTCATGATATTCCGGGGATTTCACCGCACCGGAGGATCATTGGCGTTTGGCCAGGGTTGATGTACTGCTGCTGTGCGTACTGTTGTATGTCTATATGCCACGATACATGGACGAGATAGACATTGGTGTCATCATGGCTGTGAGAGCTCTTAGAGAGGGTCGTACCATTGTACCTATGATTGTAGTGAGACCTGCAGATCAACATCCCATCTTTGCATTTATCCGACAGGAGTGTTCACTGGGAGTTCGGTCATGCTGTATGTGTGGTTTATGTCACACTTGAGATCGATTGGTACCTTTAGACGGTATGGATATTGCTTCACCCATGATGTAGCTATGTTATACTCCTTTCAGCCATCGGAGTGTATAGATGCTCTGTCCTGGTCCATATTTTTGGCAGATATCAGTGATCTTTTAAATATATTGCCGTGTTCGGGGCTTAGCTCACCATACAGCTTCATTACTCATGCTCCGAGCATGGACTACCTCCCTCTGGCTAGTTTGAGAGGTGTGACTACTTATCACCCACTGGCCGTGATGTCACGGTTTGACCAGTTTCAGGACTTTCATCCCTTTGAGGGCGGCGATAAGTCAGCGTTCAGCTTCTCGATATCTCTCAAAGAGGAGGCCCGATCACTGTGTATTCTTCTTTGGGATCGGCGTGAGATGCCTTCTTTTTCATCAATCATCCAGGTTGTTCCGCAGAGTATTTCGCATGGATGGAGACAAAGATTTTATCGGCTGCAGTAGTATCCACAGTACCGGATAGTGAGTCAGATGATGTAGAGCTCATGGAGGACATCGATTCCTACATCAAGGAGGAGCCCGCTGCTGGGTTGCCAGCATTTCTTCCAGATTCTCCTAGTACCAGTACTGTTGTGATTCATCACTCGGCACAATACCTAGAGAAGAGTCTTCATCTGATGACCTTTGAGAGAGATCAGGCTCGATCTATGATGTTGACTACCCTTGATGGGAGGGACACAACTCTATTAGAGAGAGACGAGGCATTAGCTCACGGAGATGTCACTGTTGTTGAGCAGAATGAGGCCAGATCAGCCAGAGATGCAGTGATAGTTGAGTGGGATAGTGCTATATCTGCCCGGGATGTAGCCATGACAGATAGTACTGCCGTGAGGTTCCTTACCACTGGCATGATCGCAGAGATGAGCGCATATATTTACGATCATATGGTCACCATGCAGATGGCTACAGATCTGTTGGGTCGTGTGGATGTCCTCATACAGGAGACCACATCTTTATCTCCATCTTCCAAGATGGACGCCATGTTGGGCTTGTTAGCTCGCATACACGCTAATTTGTAGATGGATTTGTATTTTCCTGCACAGACTAGCTTAGCCATTTTGTCCTGTACAGTTTACATTGTATATATCAAACAACATTATATATATGACAGGGAAATATATTTTTGGATCACTTCCCTTTTAGATATGCTTTGCTACTTGCTTGATATTTTGCCTGCTGCTTCAGGGCTTGTGGTCTTGATGTATTCTGCATTCCTCCTGGGTGGATGGACATTGAGTTATCTCTGGATAGTTCAGAATGGATCATCGATCTGTATGTATCCCTACCATCTTTGGTGTCTTGGGACTGGTTTCTGAATGAAAATGTGGAGAGGAGTGTGGCTTTCCTCTCTGAGATCGACCGCAACATAGATGGTCGCCAGTACTTCTATTTTAGAGAAGCCTAGTTAATTCCACCTCTTATGGATTGGTGTTGCTCTTTAAGGTATGACCGCTGCTTAGATGGTCGCCGAATCTCCTATTTAGGAGGAGTTCAGGTAATTCCATCCCTTTGGTCTGAAGCCGAATGAAATGTAATGGTTTGAAGGATGATCCCAGCATCAATTGACAATGGTTTGTGTTTTGGTAGGGGTGAGAGACCAACCACCATGAATGGCACGCCACGTATTCCTATTGAAGAGGAGATCAGGTCTGCGTAGTTCGAACCTGGTGTAAGAGGTTCAACGCTGTATATGGCTGAAATGGTGTAGGAATGTTTTTGGTTGTTTATGTTTTTGTAAGGGTAGAAATGTTTTTGTTGTTTTTGTTTTATTGCGACCGGGCCATATGAAATGGTTGCCTACGTATCTTATTGAAGAGGAGATCGTCGACGTAGTTCGCCTCCTCGTATGCGATGAAAAGCGTAATCCCATGTGCAGGTCAGAGTGCGGGGAGGAGAAAGTTTAATCCTAGGTTGAGGATAAACTGTAGTTATGGGAAGTTTGATCCCATTTATGGGTAACCAAACTACGAACGCAAGAGGTTCAATCCGCGGTGGGATGACCTAAGTCGTAGGAACGCAAAGGAGAGCCAGGCTGCTAGCTTGAAAAGTATGTTTTCCTGAGGGGCAAAGTATAGAAAAGTTGTATGTGGTAAAGGGTTAAAGAACCGGAATGACTGGTGATCTGATGGTTCCGCACTAGGGTGTTTGCTAATTACTTCAGACATAGTACCGTTTCACAGTGTCTGAGTTGATGAGTTATGGAAATTCATCGCCGTCCATTCCTTGCAATCTGAGAGCGCCTCCTGTTAATACTTCCTTGACAACAAACGGGCCTTCCCAGTTAGGAGCGAATTTTCCCTTAGATTGATCTTGGTTTTCAAGGATCTTCTTCAAAACCAAGTCATGTTGTTTAAACTGTCGTAGCCGGACTTTTTTGTTGTAGGATCTGGCGATCCTTTGCTGATATAACTGACCATAAAAGATAGTCGCGGTTCGCCTTTCGTCTATCAGAGACAATTGGTGATACATGTCTTGTAAGACCCCGAATTTTATGAAATAAAAGTATTCAATTTTCTTATAATTACTATTCAGTAAATGGTTAAATTGATAAAATTTAAAGTTAAGGGTGATATATGAATTTTTTCAAAATAAGCAAGTGGTTATAAAATACTCATTGTTGTCGAAGAATATTCGTTTGGTCGTGGAATATTCTTCACCGTTAGAGAATATTTGTATGCGACGGTGCAGCCTTTGTGTGGCCCCAGAATCTGAAAGCAATTGGATGAAGAAAATGACAAGTATGAGTTGTTTATAAATAACGGCGTAGTTATTACTGCTATTATCTTTGTTGGAATACCCATGGTTAAAAACACGATGTCTACGTTGTTGTGTACAGATGTAAGAAGACACACCAGTATTGCACCAATTATTGATTCTTACGTAAGAAGGCACTACTCAATAATTGTTACAGTAATTACCGTTCAGTATTTTATTTTATTGAGTCAATAATTGTTGCATTGATATTCTATATTACTGTTGTTTCAATAATTGTCACTACACAATATTTTCCATTATCGGAGCAATAATTCATATTATTTGAATATTATTATTAGATAACATTATTGGCAATGTCTAGAAAGTTCTGTCTAAGGAGAGGTTTGGTCACCTAATTGCGCTACCAAGAAGGAGAAATTCTTATTGAAAGCCCTCTTCCCGAGAAATCTACCGTTGTCATTATTGTGATTCTGTAATATTATTTGTGAATAATTAATTATTAATTTATATGATGAGAAAAATATTGATTTTATGTGGATATAGATGGAGAAAATTTTTAATATGACAATTGTTGAAAATTAATATTTTATCTTTTTCTGATAAAATAATTCATTTTAATATATTATTATATTTTAATAATATAATAATGGTGATATTTTTACTATGAATGTGAGATATATGAGTATATGAGGAGGAAGAGTATTTTTGTTGCAAAAGATGTTTAAAACATGTTTAACATGTCGGTAGACCCCATTTTTTTGACTGAAATTTGATTATAGTCTGTAAAATCGGCCGTTTATGGATTTCGGTCAATTTTTGTTTAGAATTTGGAAAAACTTTCTTCTGTAAAGTTATAGAGAATTGAATTTCCTACAAAAAGTCGCGAGATTCGAATTTTCTGATTAAAGAGCTATTTATTATGAATTATTGAAGTTCCAAAGTTCCGAAATAATTGATTTTTGAAAGTTTTAATTATTTTTAATAACAAAAACGTTTTTTTTGATTTAGTTGACTATTGGTGGCTGATGTTGGATCTGATTTAGTGTGCATAGGAATTTAATATATATTATATTAATATTATATTAAATTTTCTGCTTTGGTGTTCTAAGAATTTTCTTATAAATAGGGTGCTTAGGTTATAATTGAAAAACATACCAGAAACTATAGTTTTCTCTCTATTTCTCTCTCTATATTATCGAGTGTATTCTTGTGAGTATTTTGATATCTTGAGTGTTGTTATATGGTGCAAGTTCGTTCAACGTTAATCCAGTCAGAAGTACTGCTCTTTTGAGGTAAGGGATAGTAAGGGATTTTAAGGGATTGTAAGGGATATTATTTTTTAAAAAATGATATTATTTCTTCAATATCATTATGCCGAAATATTGATTGGAATTTTTTATCAAATTTGGAACTTTTTCATGTCGGGGTTACTATTCATGAGTTACTATTCATGAGTTACTATTCACGAATTACTATTCACGACGGGTTACTAATCATGAGTTACTATTCATGAGTTACTATTCATGGGTACTATTCACTACAAAATTGGTTTCTTTTTCTAACCAAATTATAGTTGATTTATGAATATTACTCTGGAGACTAAAACTATGTATTGATTAAATTGATTTTATTATCATATATAACATTTTTATAACCCTGGTGTTGAAATTATCTTTCACTGGAGTGTAAAGATGGGTAGATTATTGGTATGATCATGACTAGGGTTCTCTTTGGCCAGTAGTGAAAAGTTGAATTGTGACTGGTATGATCATGACCATTGAATTTATAATTGAATATCTTTAGCTTAAGTGCAAAGGTGAATTGATCAGAATGGTTATAATTATTGTTTATATAAATTTGAAATGATTATATATTTCTTTGAGATATTAATATATTTGGCCTGTAGTGCAAATATGAACTATTGATGAATATATTTGGCATGTAGTGCAAATATAAACTGTTGAGGAATATCTTTGGCATGTAGTGCAAAGATGAATTATTGATGAATATCTTTAGCCTGTAGTGCAAAGATGACCTGTTGTTGAATATCTTTGGCCTGTAGTGCAAAGATGAAATGATAATGAATATCTTTGGCCCGTAGTGCAAAGATGAATTTATTAGTATGATTATGAACAGGAACTGTGATTTGGTATAATCATGATCTTTGATGTTTCAGGTAAAGACAGGTGATGAAAATTATCTTTGTCCTGGATGAGGAAAGGAATTTAGAACTACAATTACGATTATGAGTTATACACGTGATTGTGGACAGGAATTGTTGATTGATGTTACAGGGATAAAACATTGTTGGTGGACTTTTAGCATGGAGAAGATAATTGATTTTATGGTCTATTTGACTCTTCTAATGGATTGCTCGTTCCGCTGCAACTATGGTTAAAAAGTTTTATCATCTACCATATGTTCTAAATCTCTGATTTATTATTGATGAAGGCTATTGAGAATTTAATTATCTTTAGTCATGATATTCTTTACTGAGCTAGTTGTGATCACCCTTTTGCTTCACAATTCCTTTCAGGTAATACGAGTGTAGCTGGGTCGAGCGGGGGTAACAGGGGAATAGAACGGTGGTAATCATTTAGTAGTTATATTTGTTGAATCAAATAGGGTGAAGCGAACCCAACGTTAGAAGGGTGTTTTGCCACTATCATACAAGATGTCTAATGACATACAACCTCGTATCATCATAATACAGGGTTGTGCTCATCCACTTGCTGAGTATATTTACAAGCACTACCTATATAATCTTGGTGTTTGTTTGGAGTATAATACCCAATTAGAGACAGTGGAGATAATGATATGTCAAGAGAAGACTCACCATTGAGAAGAATATGATAGTAATCTTCTCGTTTTTCTTTGGGGTCTATTGGGTCAACCAAGGGTAATTCTGTGGCCATATGATATCTATCATAACCTAGACGCATGGCCTCCCATGTACGAAGGTTTCCTTGAGCACTTCCCAAAGATTTTAATTTCTGAAACAGTTCTAGATTGTACCTTTATGTAAGGTATCACTGTGAGGTGCTGTCCATAGTTGGGACATGAGTCATAGTTGGTTTTAAAACTCACAACATATGTGTTGTTGTATTTTGCAGGACAATTGTTGTAATAAAGTTATAGTTGTTTTCTGTACCATGTATTTGGCTACTTAGAATGGGTTGGATGGAATGGACCTATTTTGGGGGCGTCACATGTCTTGTACCCATTGGTCTTCATCCAACTGAGCATCTATCAACACTCTGAGGGATTCCATTTCAACTTCTATGGGGAGCACTACTTCCATCCCATAGGTTAATGCATAGGGGGTTGCCCTAGTGGAAGTACGCATTGAGGTTCTGTAGGCTAAAAGAGTCAGAGGCAATAGGTCAGGCCAATCTTTGTGGTTGGCGGACATCTTTTGCATAATCTTCTTGATATTTTTGTTAGCCGCTTCAACATCACCATTCATCTTTAGACGTTAGATGACAGAGTTAAGATGTTTGATGTGGAATTTAATGCATAATTCCTCCATCATTTTGTTGTTGAGGTTCTTGGCATTGTCTGACACAATCACCTCTGGTTGTCCGTATCGATAAATGACATTATTTCTGATGAAAGCAATGATGACTTCTCTAGTAACCCTAGGGAAGGAGGCTGCTTCTACCCACTTGGTAAAGTAGTCGATCATGGTGAAGATAAATCGATGACCATTACTGGTTTTAGGCTCAATGGGCCCGATAACGTCCATTCTCCACATTGAGAAGGGCCAAGGTGAACTCATATTGTGGGGTTCCTTTGGAGGGGCATGGATAGCATTCTCATGAATCTGGCACTGATAACATCTCCTGACGTGGTCATTGCAATCAGCTTTGAGAGATAGCCAATAATGTCACGTCGTGAGAACTTTTTTGACAAGGAGGGGGCCACTCATGTGGGGACCACAGACTCCGCCATGGATTTCATCCATAAGCCTTTGGGTTTGATCTTTGTCTAAACATCTGAGGAGATCTAGTCCTGCATCTCTTTTGTAGAGCGCATCTCCACTCAGGTAGAATTTCATAGCTAGTCGATGGATCCGCCTTTTCTCAGTCGGGCTCGCTTCCGCGGGTGTAGATCCATCTCATAGATATTCCTTGATATGCTGATACGAAGAATGTTGGATGGGAGGTAGCTCATCCAATACTTCTCCAACGTAATTCCCATAGGCTGGGGCTTTGTGCAGGGAAATTGGGATGCTTGGAAAATGTTCCTTATCTGATATGTGAATCAAGGATGCCAAAGTTGCTAACACGTTCGCAAAGTCATTCCTATTATGAGGAATGTGTAGAAAGGAGATTTCTTCGAACTCCAAAGCCATATTCAAAACCTGTCGATGGTAAGGCAGCAAATGTAGCTCTTTTGTTTGATAGATTCCGGTGGATTGTCTGATTACCAACTCTGAATCTCCAAAGACAAGATTAATCTTTAATGCCCATTGAATGGGCAAGTTTTAGCCCCATGAGACAACCTTTCATACTCACAATTTGTATTGTTTGTGCTTGATAAACTATAATTTGATGGCAACGGATATCGCTTCCCGTCTGTGATACTAGAACCGCTCCAGCCCGTCGTAACCTTCTAGATTAATACTCCATCAAAATACATCGCCCATGATTGGCGCGCAGATCGCATCGATGGTGTTATTGAATCGCTATTACTCCTTCATCGTGGAAATATGTTTCCAAGGGTTTGAAATCCTCAAGGTGCGGCGACGCGTGTGATCCGCGATTCCTCGACCTTTGATGGACTTTTTTGAGTCACATATACGATGTCATATTGTTGTAGGATTAACCGCCATCCGGACAAATTTTGCAATTTAACATGGGTTTGTTGAACACGATTTGAGAGGATCCACGCGGATATGAGATGGGTTGTGTGACCATGGAGATAATGTCAGTAATCTCTCATGGAAGCCCATGCTAAAGCACAACACGCCTTTTCGATCGTGAGTGTACTTATGTTCACCGTCAATGAACCTTTTTTGAGGTAATAGATAGCTCGTTCTCGCCTCTATCGTATTTCTCATCTCAAAGATGCAAATTTCTATGGCATTGTCATTTATGGACAGGTACATGAATAGGGGAACATCATCCCTGGGTGGTACCAACACGGGAGCTTTGACGAGCTGTTTCTTGATTGTGAGGAAGACATTTTGACACTCATCATTCCATTTCATGGAGGAGTTCTTCCTTAATAGCTTGAAGATCGGCTCACAAAGTTGTTGTCATGAGTCGAGAGATAAACCCGCTAATGAAGTTGATTCTTCCCAAAAATCCTCGTATTTCCTTCTCTCGTCTGAGGAATGGGCGTTTTTGTGATGGCTTGATTTTTAGCAGATCCAAAATCTCAATCCTTCGTGGTCGACTAGAAATCCTAGCAACTTGCCTAATTTAATGCCAAAGGCGCACTTAGTTAGATTCAACTTCAAGTTTTACTTACGCAACCTGTTGAACAACTTTCTGAGATGGTCTATATGGTCATCCTCCTTCCGGGACTTAACAATGATGTCATCCATGTAGATCTTGATCTCTTTATGTATTAAGTCATGGAAAAGAGCCATCATAGCTCGTTGATAGGTGGCTCTGGCATTGATGAGGCTGAATGACAACCATCTATAGCAAAAGGTTCCCCAAGGTGTGATGAAAGCAGTTTTCTCATGATCTTCCTCAGCAACCATGATCTGATGGTACCCTTTAAAGTAATCTGCAAAGGAGTACATGTCGTGTTGCGCAATATTGTCAATAAGAATGTGGATAAACGGCACGGGAAAGCTATCTTTTAAGCATGATTTATTCAAGTCCCGGTAATCCACGCAAACTTGTACCTTCCCTCCAGGTTTAGGCACAGGAACAATATTGGATATCCACTCAGGATATGTAGACACCATGATGATGCCAGCTTGAAATTATTTCATAATTTCTTCTTTTACCTTTAAACTCCACTCAGGTTTCAATCGCCTGAGCTTTTACTTGACTGGCTTAAATCCATCTTTAATGGGAAGGCGATGAAGGACAATGTTAGTGGACAAACCCACCATATCTTCATGAGACCATGCAAACACATCCTGGAATTGGGTTAATAGCGTAACCATATCATTCCGTTGGTTTGGGGTAAGGTCTGAACCAATTTGGATTAACTTAGGGCTTTCTAAGGTTTCGAGATTGAAAGAAGTGGTTTGGTCAAGGTTGGGTTTAGGTTTGTCTTTGACCCATTCTTGAATTTCTAGAGGCACCTCAATGTCATCCTCAGATTTCCATCAAGGTCAATTCATCTCTACATCAAAGGTACAATCCTTGTGGAGAAGAGGCACCAGACGCGTAAGCAAGTACAGCACATCTAAATTCGTAGTCCCTCAAACAAAATATGCTTTCACTTAAGATATATGAAATGTGTTGATTATACACAAGGTGTTAGCATATATCGGCAAAATAAACTGCTAATACTGCATAAAAAAGTAAGCAAAGCTTATTATATCTATAGGCGAAAAGAGTTTTCTTCGCTTTTACCTTTGACGACCAATGCAAGGAATGCTGCTCCAATTGGCAAGGGCAAAGTCCGGTGGACCGCAGTGATGGAGGGATTGTCATCATCCTCCCAATCCGAATGATGGCCATTATATCTAGGCAATCATCGTCTGGGGGTGTATCTGCTGGTATGTTCATCATGAACGATGATGCTTATGCTCGAATCATTCGGATGACGCCTTACTTGATTCTTCTCGCTCTCTCTTCTTCCACCAAGGATTTGGAACAAAGACTTTTTCTCCTTTACCAAGACTGCTTGGGGAAATAACATAGCCATTACATCGGGCCGCACCTTTAGAGAGGTTGTGCGGACTCGAGTTTGAAGGCGAAGATAAATGTCGATGGTGTTGAAAGAAGGAATCACTGATGCTTATGAGGATTCCTATGACTAGAATCGGCAGAATATCCTAGCCCAAATTGCTCCAAATTGCTTGGTTGATCGAATTGGGTATTTGATACCGAAATTTTTACCCAAATTCGTCCCTTACCACCGACCCAATGACATCATTTTCTTGAAATTATATTACCTCTGCAGAAATCTTGGTTCGGTAATGGCATTCCAATAGCATGGTATTGGGTATTGCTTATTTCCAAAGCATGAAAACTGACTGGTTCCACATCTATATTGGCATTGATGAATGGCATGTCTCCGTACTAAGGAATCTCTGGTTCAACGTTGACCGTGACCAGGCTATTGTTGATAATGTATTTCAACTGTTGGTGAAGAGTGGAGGGGACTGCCCCAGCCATATGAATCCATGGTCGTCCCAAGAGCAGGTTGTATCCCGAATCTATCTTGAGCACATGGAAAGATACACAGAATGTATGAGGACCAATTTCGATTGGCAGCTCAATTACTCCGACCGAATTTCGACGGGCTCCATCAAAAGCTTTGATGATAATATGGCTACTCCGAATTCAGTTGAGATTGATATTCATCTTCACCAAAGTAGCGTATGGACAGATATTTAGAGATGAACCTCCATCTATCAATACTCCAACTAGCATGTATCAAGAGGATAAGACCACAATGTGCAACGGCTTGCAATGACCGGTCCCCTCGGGCGGTATGTCATCATCAGTGAAGGATATCACATTGTTGTTGAAAATGTGATCAATCAGATGTTGAAATTTTTCCATATCAACTGATGTTGGTAGATAGGCTTCTTCTAAAACCTTCAACAAGACCTCCGGTGATTCTCGGAAGTTAGGACCAAGTCCAGAATTGATATTTGTTGTTGAGCTTCTTTTAAGCTTAAAATCACCTTAGCTTCGTGATGACCCATAGTGCAGAGGTATTTTTCAATTTTCTCCATGGGTATTTTCCCCTTTGATTTAATGGTGGGCTTTATCATCTGTTGGGGAAGATACAATGGATTTTCCTTCGACACTGTAGCAGTTGTATGTGAGGTGGATCCTTCACCTTCTCCATAATTCCACGGAACCTTGCTCAAGCTAACAATGGGATATTGTGCTCTATACGGCAAGTTGATCGGCTCGAGAGCGGCCGCTTTCAAAGGATTGTTGCTTCCCTTGAGTCGAATTGTTGGCATTGTGAGTAATCTGTTAATCCCATCCGTTTCAGTGGATATGACTGCTACTACACTCTTCTACTTAGTAGGACCTGAATTCTCACTTGCACGTAACACAGTATCGTCGTCTGCTAAGTGCAGGAAACCACTGTCAATTAGATTTTGAATAAGGTGGCGGAGTGCCCAACATTCCTCTATGCTGTGACCGCGAGATTGGGAGTGATATTGACATACTCTATCGGAATTGTATCGCCCTGAACGGGGGTTGATTGGAGGTAGAAGGGAACTGATCCTTCCTTCATTGATTAACAAATGACGAATTTCCTCCATAGGTTGGCCCAAATAGGTGAATTCCCTTTTGTTGGAGAAATCCTGATGGGCTTTGACATTTGCTCTCTTTGTCACTTTGTCTTTCAGCATTTCATTTTCTGAAAGTGATGAGGGAATATTCATGACAAGAGGTAGGAGACTGGCATGCTCCTGACAGATTAATTGACGTTTAACTTGATGCTGATAAGTCACCAATTCTGCCAATTATTCAATTTGCTTGCCTAAAACTTTTATCTTTTATTCCATTATGAACTGAAACTTGGCATAATCCCATTTGTCATCACCGTCTTTGAGGGTCTGGGAGGATTCACAGCTAAAATTAGAATTCTGTCCCCTACTCCAATTTATCATGTTGACCTCTTCTTCTTTGTGTTGAGGAAGAGGGTTGTCTTGAACATGAGGCTGATCTGGTTTGGTGACCACGATCTCCCCATTGTTTATTAGGTCCTGGATCTTTTGTTTCAAGGCCCAACAATCCTGAGTATCATGTCCAGGTGCCCCGGCATGATAAACACATTTCTGAGCAGCATTGAAACCCCATCCATTAGGGCTGGCTGGTGGAAGAAGATGTGTAATTTTCTTCTGTGTTGTTAGAAGAGTGAGAATGTTTTCGAGGGTATCCCCTAAGGGTGTAAACACTTAAGGGAGTTTGACTTCTCCACCTTTTGGTATTGGAGGGTTCGTAGACTGTGCTTGAAAGGGGGTGTAGTTTCTCCTTTGAATAGGCATGTTTTGATTGCCTTTTTGACCATGTAGTATCAGGGAAACATCTTCCTCTTTCTTCTTATGGACCCTTCGGGGGTTGTTTCCATAATTTTGATCGATGTGATCAAAGAATGCCTTTGAGTGCAGCTAGGTCTTGAATCTTTCCGGACTTCAATCCCATCTCAGCCATCTCCCCATGTTTGACCATTTCAGAAAATGGTTTGCCGATGCTTACTAAAAACTCTTTCATAGAAAGGAGCTTCAGATGTTTATCAAAGTCACGACCATTTCGATTCTCATCATGGAAGGACTAACTTGGGCAACCAAAGCGCCTCCACCTCCGAGCATACTCTCCGAAAGACTCATAGATCGCTTTCTTGATCTTGGTAATTTGATACCGATCAGAGCCATCCGAGTTTGAAAGTCAGATTGAGTGAGGAAATCATGTGCTAGCTCTTCCCAGCTATGGATCTTTGAATTGTCTAATCTTATGTACCACGAACGGGCTTCTCCAGTTAGACTTTTTTGGAACAATTGAATTCTGAGCTTTTTGTTATTTGCATAAGATCCAAGTTCTCCGATAAACACCTTTAAATGTGTATAAGGATCTCCTAACCCGTCATATATTTCAAAGTCAGGAGTTTTAAATTTTTCTGGATGATGAACACCAGGGAAAATACACATATCAACATATGAAACACTCCCGTGTGATCCAATTCCTTTGATAGCACGAAGGGTCTCTTCCATTTGGAGGACTTTCTTTTTGATGTCACTAGTGTCTGGATCTCCAGTGGGATGGGCAGCATCATGAGTTTTGTTAGTCAGATCCAACCGCAGCTCGTATCAGAATGACCGGGTTCCTCCTCGTGTGGAGGATTCAACATGTATGGGTATTTTGGGACCCTGATTAGACTGGTGTAATTCTTTGAGTAGAACAACCAAATCTGTAATTTGTTTGCTTAATCTGATGAATTCTTTGCGAGAAACTGGATGAAGTTTAGTTTGGTCGAATGACGATATGATCGATCAGTAGGCCTGTCATTTTTTGACTTTTGACGGGTAAGAGGTCTGATTGGTTCCCTGCGAAAGACTTGCATAGTTTAGTCTTTAGGGAATGTGTATAATAACATGCTATGTGACGTGTTCATTTTAGGAATTTTATCCTGCAAAACGGATGTCAACTGTTTGTAGCATGTTAAGTAAAATATGTATGTGTACACATTTCTTCATATTTCTCATTACATGGAGATAGATATGGAATTTAATTACAAGTAATTGTGTTTACAAGTAATTGAAATGAGAGAATGAAGAGACTTTCCTCCGTTTTGGGTTTATAAGAGGCTGGCCTATATTAGGTTACTCTCGCGGGTTTTTGGCATGAAGGTTCCCAAATCATCGCAATCTACTTGACGGGAAGTTAATCCTCTTTTCAACTGAGCGAATTTGGGTGGTGCTTTCCCGAGCCTCGAGAATTAGTCTTCTCACGAGTCCAAAGAATCAAACACCGACGGATAGCCTCCCGTGGAGGGACCACACAACATACATTCACATACATCGCGTCTCCCGTATGAAAATGATGACATGTGCGAAGCACTAATATCATAAGCATATATAGTGCGAAGCACTAATATCACAAGCGCTTATGGTGCGAAGCAGAAGTGCAATAAGGAAATGCATTTGTACACATTCATCAAATGTAAATGCAACATCCACACACAAGTAGATAATAGCTTTTGAAAAAATTGTAATAGCGGCTTAAGTCCTCTTACCGAGTCCCCAAAGAGAATCGCCACCGTCGACGCCGGATTTTTAGATGTCCTTTCCGCATTTGTTCTTTGGTGTTCTCATTTTAGGTGAGATTTGTTTGAAAAAACAAGTGAAAAAGGTCAAACATGTATAATGTCGACGATGGATCGTTAAGAGTCGCCATTGGTTTTTAAATGGTTGTACCAACACAACCGAGAAAAGGTTTGCACATCGACCCAAAGATGTGACATCGCTAAACGGGCCTGCGAAACCGAGAGTTTCATTAGGGTCCGGGACTTGATTATGCGGGGAAGGTGTTAGGCACCCCTCGACATCCGTGTTACCACGGTGACCACCTCTTTTCAAGAAACTATTATCCAATGTGTGTGTGGGTCAATGTGTCGTTATTTGGAAGTAGTGCGAGGCCTCATTCGCACTTATATATACACAGGTTGAATTTATATAAAATTCAATTTTAAGCAAGATATGGCAAATTATGTTTTATAAAAGAGGTTTTTCAAACCCTAATGCTCAATAGTAATTGAGACCTTTTACACTACCATTTTATTAAGTGTTCGACTTGATTGATTTTATTTAACAGATGCGAGGCATCCGTATAAAAATAATGAACAAAATAATGCCGACTTCCTCGTGGGTATGAAAACCATCTCGAGGAAATTCGTAGACACCGCAAAATAATTTACAAGTCGCCATAAATTTAAAAATGTCCATCACGAACCGAATCTAGATCTAATAGGTCAATTTGTGATCACATGATCCTAAAGCAATTTGTATGAAAGCGAAAAGAAGGTATATATATAAAAGTCAGAAATATATATATATACGAGCATAGGATCACCAACCACGAAGCACCTCCATGGGGGATCGGAAATGTAAATAAAGCTGTAAAAGCTATCAACCGCCACGGAGGAAACTCCAAGCGGGAGGAAACGTAGATAAAGCTGTAAATACGATCAACCGCCACGAAGGAAACTCTAGGCGGGACAAAATGTAAATAAAGCTATAAAAGCGATCAATATATATATATATCCTCTGGATCCTTACCGTATATACATATACGGTCAGAATCAAGAGCATTCTCCTTAAATAGCATTCCTCTAAAAATAGCATTCTTTTATTAAAACTAGGTCATTTTGGAGGGACGCGGTGGCATTTTTCTAAATACGCGGTGGCATTGTATTTGCAAAAATGCCACCGCATCCCTCCAAAACGACGTAGTTTTAATAAAAGAATGCTATTTAAAGAGGAATGCTATTTAAGAGAATGCTCTTCATCCTTACCATATATATATATATATATATATATATATATATATATATATATATATATATATATATATATAAAAACGCATATGATGTAAAATCTGTGCTCATCGAACAGTAGTCCGACACACGCTTAATATATATAAGTATATATATATTAAAGCAAGAAATGCACTGCATCAAGTTCAGGCTCATCGAACAAAGTTCAACACATACTATATATATATATATATATATATATATATATATATATATATATATATATATATATATATATATATATATATAATATATATAAAAGCAAATAAACGCCCAGCATCAAGTTCAGGCTCAATCGAGGCATAACTCGATAATGTTTGTCAATATATATATATATATATATATATATATATATATATATATATATATATACAAGTGAAATAAAACCACGGACCAAAGTCCGCAAATGCGCGCAACACGACGACTCTCAACGTGAAGAAGGGTGTGTGCAGAGATGAAGAGAAAGACTCTAAAGTGTGTGAAAAGGCTTATAGTTGACTGCCAAAAAAGATTGCTATATCTTTAGAGTGGGTAAACACTGGCTTTTGTAGGTATAAAAGAGGTTATATATGAGCTCACAGGTGTTTAAAATGAAAAAGTACACTGCATGGGGTGAGTGCAAAGCAAATTGAGCATAGCATCCTCGCCATTTTTTATGGCAAAATGGGCAGCCCAAGCCCTTTATTTATAGATGATTTAGCCGCAGGTGTACCAGAGGCAACCCAGGTGGGCTTAGATTTTTTGGGTTGGGTCGTCTCGAAGTACGTGCACTCGAGCACTATAATGTCCACTCGAACTTTCAAAAGTGCAATTCAGGCATCCGTTTGAGGTATACATGACCTATTTCGGACCGCCGTTTTTGAGAGTTGTACGATGACATGGGATTAGAGTTTGTACGAAGTCATTGAAGATGGGACGATGCCCTTCGGTCTTCAAGCTTCAACTTTCATCCGTTAGCCCACACAATAGTCACTCGGGATTGGTTAGTCTTGTGGGACATCGTTGCGTAGAGATGTTGAGACGACGTGGCGTGGCATCGCGTTGGCGAGATGACGATGTAGCCCCTTACCTGTGTTATCGCCGGATTGGGCTGATAAAGCAGACGTTGCTCAGGCTTCGCTGAGATTGGACTGCTGCATTTGTCGAAGGTCCTCATTGTCATCTTTGTGGTGTGCCTATCTTCCCGATGTTATCGCCGAGTTGGTACAGTGTATCTCGTTGTGAGCGCCGAGATTAAAGATGGTCGCATTTGAAACAAGCATTTCTGGAGTTATCGCCGAAACTGTATTCCTTGGGGTTATCACCAAGGTTGGTGGCTATTCCCATGGTTGGGACTGAGACTGGATACCTCGGGGTTATCTCTCCGAGATTAATCGGTCTTCTCCGGTGTGTGTTCCGGTCTTGGATCTGCATGCCTCGGGGTTATATCCGAGGTTGGAATTGTTACTCCCAGTGTGTGTTCTGGGGTTGATGCTGAGCTTCCGGTAGTATCCAGTATAGATATGGATTGTATTTCAGGGTTCCCTCTTAAAAGACGAATATGTCCTCCTACAATGTTAGTGACAGTAGTACAGAAAATTTCGAGTGTCTATAGGTAAGTTAGGAAACTTGCAATGCAATAAAATAATGTTCGGATACTTGCTCAAGTAAAAGATTAAGAATTTAAGGAACTTGAACAACCAAAGAGTGAAGTTCAAGGAAACTTGCTCAATAATAATTAGAGTAAGTTTAGGGAACTTTCCTGTTTGCTCAGCTACAATATAATTTTAGCTTTAGTTAACTTGCGTTGAAATGACCTAACATTAACAAGTCAGTCTTTTCGATTAATACGTGTAAACTAATATGAGTCCACACTTACAAGAATTAAATCATCACTTATCATGCTTCTATACATGTGTTATTATAATCCACGATTAGTTTCTAACACACTATGTCATAGTTGAAATCACCATTTACTTTAAAGTTGTAAACACTAATTCATCATAGGTCCCTTTCAATTGCATGCTTATTATCATATGAATACTATACTGGACAAGTATTATAGATTAGGGTAACCATATAAGCATGCATTAGTTCTTAATTTATTTACAGAACTCAAACCTCACTGCAGATTGGCGCGACCGCACTTGGTTTGTACTAAGGAGTGGCGCGGCCGCGCTGATCCTGGTGCAAACCAAGACATGGTTGTTCCTGAAGAAAACCAGTGAACCCACATCTTGCACATATACGAATAATCATGCACAATACATATGTTATTATGTGAATAACTAATTTAACCCTTCATCAAACATATCATAGGTCATTATTCGTTTTCATTTACTCAAGACTTCACATGTTAAGCTAACAAGGTCGATCATGTCTAGTCATTATACACATACTACATGGTCCTTTGGCCTCCACTATACATTCATATGCTAGATATCAAAAGCATACTTACAAGTTCTTAACTTATAGTTTATCAAGTTCATTTTCAAAACTTTAAGTCTCTATTAGTAAAACTTCTTCAAGCATACACAATGAGTTTGCATAGTCTAAATCATGCTTTCATAATCACCTAATAGATTACATGAGCATATTTTTAAGTTCAAAACTTAATGTATACATAGTTCGTTTATACATAGCCAATAAGGTCATTTTTCTTGAAATTTCTCTTTTTAATCATGCTTGAATATCTCATATTACCTTTAACCATATAACCAATCATATTGACATATGTTAACATATATCATAACGTAATACATTTGCATCAAAGGTTAGAACTTGTTTTGCAAAAAGGTTTATCAAAACTATTTTCCAACTCTTTAAGTCCTCTTTGAATAATCAAAATAAAATCAACTAACATGGCTTACTATATACATAACAATCTTAGTTCACATGTTCAGGTCATTTGTATGCATATAATAATCAAAGTAACATGCTCAGAATATCTTCAAAAGCTATCATGAGCAACTGTGATCTGCTACCCGCGCGATGAAAGACTAGGGAAGTGGCGCGACTGCGCCACTTTGCTCAGAAACAAAAATATGGCCTTTGCTTCTACAGAGGCTTAACTCCAACCAATGCCTAACATCTTATGCAGCAACCCAAAGTACTTCCAATACTTCTAAGCATGCATACTAACTTAAAACAACACACCCTTAAGCCAATTCATACCACATTATAAGGAATTCATGATAATTACAAGAATTTGCCAAAAACCCAACTCAAGAACATAAGTAAAAATTTATACCTCCTTTGCTTGAATTAGACCCCTCACACACTGAGTATGCTTCCAAAATTGCTCAACAACTTAGGGCTCTCAATCTTAGACTTTAACAAACAACAAAACTGAATTTGGAGCTTGTATTTATAGAGGAAACTTGGACTAGATATTGCCATTACCCTAATGTTGGAGCTCATGGTGCAAAGGAATAACACATTGGTTGCTAAGGAGTGGTTCAACAACTCCCCATTAGGCCATTGGCCTTGAAATCATTGCCTAAGTTTTAGCCATTTGGAAGTTACGTAAATTAAATGTAGGCTATTGTTCATGTACTATGGTGACACGCATTTTGGGACAAGAAAGAAAATCTCAGCAACAAGTTATTTAAGGCTTGGTTTGAACACTATAATTCCCATAATGTAATATAAATGTGTAAATGCTACTACACCAAGGAAAGTTGAGAATTATTTATGTACCCACTTGAATGTAATAATTCTTACTATATGGTCTATATATATAATATATAGACATATTAACGTACACCTTGTACTATATAAAATATATAGTTAACTACCATATAATAAAGGTTTACTATATTGCATAAATTAATCAAGTAAACATATAATCATTTTATAAATTATTAATCTTTTACACATTAATTATTATTTATTCATAATAATTATTAATTAACACATTACCAATTAATTACTCGTAATTGCAATTAATCAATATGTTCAACTCTTGCTACTATATTCAAATAAATTAAATATTTAATTATTAATAATCCTATCATTTCTTTGATATCAAACTCTTAGGGTTAGTCCACTAATTTAAATAACTATTAGTGACTCCCTTTAATAATTTCATAAAATCACATAACAACATAAGGTTTAAATAAACTCATAAAACTAACTAATTAAAATTAAATCACATATTTAATTAAATAAGGAGTTTAAAATTCACGGTCATTACACTAATTGTTTCCTCAATTTTCAGTATAAATAGGTTGCTCGGTTGAGCAACTAAAGACACATCATCACTACACTAAAAATATAAAATTCTTTTACTATAATATTGTGACTATTTTTGTTGAGTGTAAGGTTACTCAAAGTGTAGATAAGGAATGCAAGCATTGTTTAAGTTGATGAATTTCAAAGAAAGCAGAATGAAGTCACATGCAAAAATAATAAAAGTGTAGCTGAGACTAGCAGAGAGAACATGGGTATAAAGTGGTGTCTTGAATTAGTCGCAATCCTAATCAAGTTATGAAACGGTGTGGCATTGTGATACCCCCCAAATTTAGACCACTCATGTCTCGAATTCGGTTCGCCACGTGCTACAAATCTAATGACTAAATAACATCTCATGCAACGTAAATAACATAATAGATTACATTTATTTTATATAATCATTCATGCCCCAAGGTTTCGTAACTTAAAGCATCTCTTACATACCTTAAACATAATTAAACATAGTTTAGAGATAACTAATACATCACACAATTTAGGTCTTTACATATTCATAGTGTTTCTATTAAATATGAAGCTACTATGTAGCTTTGCCCTTTCCCTTATCAGTGCCTGAGGGTCCGCCTTACTCTTCCTTAACTAAAATGTTTTTAGGAAAAGCAAGAATGAGCAACAAGTTTGCCCAAAAAATAATATATCAATAAGGGTGTTCAATTTGAATTTTCAAGGGTACAACAATAAACGACAAGAAGTATCAATGGTTCTCAACAATAGTTACTAAGGACATAAAGATACCGATAAGATTCAATGCTTAATAAATTCAAGATTTCAAAATAATGAATACTGAGCAGTCACTAAGGACTATGAACTTCTACTAGAATTAACAGTAATAAACTGATAATCCAACAAAAAAGAGTACAACAGGTGATCAGCCTAAAGTACCCTACGTTATGCATATCGTTTAATCATACTCAAGTGCGCACGTCGGTCTCCCGACAATATATATAGTTCCCCTTCAAGGAGGGTTAGTCATCTCAGTCAGTTATAAGAGTCTGCACAAATTTAATTGTTTTGGATAGCTTTCAAATTCATGATGTAGGTCTAACTGAATCAAATGGCCTAGACCCCTTTCTCTCAAAGTATAAACGAATAATTATAAGTTCAACATCCGAAATTAAAGTTCAAAAATTGTAAACAACTTCATCACTAAGCTACGAAGCATAAAGTCATAAGACATGAATTATGCTTTTAATTATTTACTTGTATTACCAATAATAGCACAAGCTTGAGTATTGCTCCATAAAAATATGGTTAGGAATTTGCATCAAAGAGATAAGGTCTAAATACTTGCACAATATTCAAAGTTATGTAAGTTAGAAAACATGCCTTAAGCGTAGTTTATCAACCTTTAGCTTATCAATACCTTTCGAACCCTATTATAACATAATTACGTATATAGGATATTCATTAGTTATGTACATCCAATACACAAACTCGATATGTAAGTTTATCATACACATAAAATTCTAACTTAACTGTATAATCCTATACGTAAGTCATTACGTACTTTACATACACATAACACAAAATCAGTTTGTAAGACACTATGACTCAAATAACATGGTTACTAATCATAGTTTGAAATATAGGTGACTCAATATTTGAAAGTTTGTAAATACTTATCAAACCTATGATTCTATTGCAAGTATACTCATTAACATCTGAACATACCACTAAACATGTATTGCATATTAAGACAATAATACAAGCATGCATCAAGTTCATGTTATAATTAAACAAGCTCTGTCCATTCTGCATATTAGCGCGGTCACGCTTGGTTTGCACTAAGGAGTGGCGCGGCCGCACTGCTCCTGGTTCAAACAAAGACATGGTTGTTCTTGCAGAATCCTAGCGTTTCCCGACTTACATATATGAAGAATCATGCAAAACACACATGTCTGGATGTTGATAACCAAGTTCGACCCTACATCTTATCTTTAACACAGGTCGTTATCCATTCTAATTTAATCAAGGCTTTAAGTGTTCAATTAACAAAGTCTCTTACGTTTAGCCGTTATACATATGATATGCGGTCAATAAGTCTCAACTATACATGCTTACAATGGTTTAGTCATGTATTTCAAGTTATGAAGTTCTACATCATTTAGACTTGTCCTAATCCATGCTCAACTATTTTACAATGCGTATGACTAGCTAGGCATTCATGCTAATCATTTATATAGGCATAACACACCCTAACATGATGGTCAAATTTCAGAATACTTGTAACGTAGTTATTGACAAAACTAGTTTTCAAACTCTTAAAGTTTCTTTTGAAAATCTCATGTTAACCAACCAAGCATGCAAAGCTACTTCGCTTACTATACATCATACTTTCATATATATATATATATATATATATATATATAAACTAGACCACATAAGCATCCTCACAAGTTCCTAACTCAAAGTGTATATAGTTTATCAAGTTCGTATTTGAAACTTTAAGTTTCCATTAGTAGGTCATCAAAACTTATTCAAGCATGCAAGGTAAGTCCACATATTCTATATCATGTTTTCATGCTTATGTATATATGTAATCATATCATGATAGCATGTTTTCAAGTTCAAAATTTAAAGTATACATGGCTCACTGAGTTTGTACTTTGAAACTCAAGTTCCCTTTGGAACCCAAGCTATGGTAAGTGGTTACGTACAAGGTCACTTATGTCAGCATATCAGGGGCATAAATAGTCATAATGAATTTATACTAGCATGCTTCCTACATCAGAAGGCATAAAAACCCATCAACTGGTTCTGCAGAAGGGCGCGGCCGTGCCACTCTAGTTCCAGCCAGGAGAGCTTCTGCAATAACAGAACTTCCAATTTCATTTCCAATATTACTCAGTTATCATGCATGCATACTATCACATTGTTTTTAAACGTGTATAAAACTTAACTAATAACATGTTAACAACTTCCAAGCCAATTCATAAGGATTCTAGCATAGTCACAAAAATTACAAATTTGAAAATCATGGACATAAGACATGATTTATTACCTCTAGAAGCTTTAAAGGAACCCCTTCAATCCCCTGATTATATTCTCTCAATTAGCAACTCACTCTCTCTAATGACCTTCTCAGAAAATTTTAGCAGTGAATATAAAAAGGATGAGCTTCAATTTATAGTCAATCAAAAACCCAAATAAAACCATTGTCCAATAGTTCTAGACCATTGGAAAGAAGAAGAAGATGGTGGGCAACAAGGATTTGGTAGAATAGTCTCCCCATCACTGTTGAAGCCACTCCCTCCTCCATTATTTGAATGCCTAATAGATTGCAAGGATGATAAAGGCTAACTTAGGCCAATGGCCTATGCACGCGAAGGAGAGAAGGCTAATGAATATGGGACAATCCCAATACTCAACATCTTGAAAAAAATAGCTAATTAACAATACTAGGTTTAATATCATGTACTACTACACAATATATATTTGTTCATCTAGGGTTTAAATTCATATGGGTGTACATATGGACTTTAATAATATAACCATACTACATGGTAGCAAATTGGGGTACATGTATACACATAAATATATAATCCATGTACATTTTGATAATGCCAAATTATGATTTAATTGAGTAGTGACACACCACATTATCATAAACCTTATTATATCAATTATTCATATAGTCTAAGTTGTTATTCCATAAAGTATACATTAATGCACTGTACATATTACATGGTCATATAGACATAATTTATATAACTTACACATTTCATTAATCTTACTATATAGTTTCCATATTATATAGTCTCTTGCAGTGTCACACTACACTCTATATATTATAGTTTGATTTAATATTGCACAATGTACACATAACATGTATTCACATGGGTTCATGTAATTCATGTGATTTACTTCCTTTTACCATATAGTTCCTATATTACATAGCCATATCACAATGTCACACTATACTTTATATTTTATAGATGTAGTTACTATATAATATGTGATTACCTATCGTCATTAATATGCTATTACTCATAATAACAATTAATTAACAATATATTATTAATTAATCATTCACTTATTAATTCTTTCTTTGATTAATTAAATCATCATAATTCTCATTATCGTGCCATACAAGGCATTCTTCGACCTTATCATAAACTCCACATTTTTCTCAATTCTTATAAATTCAATTTGAATTAATTAAATTACTCATCTCACAACACATCAATATTTATATAAAATAAATATTCACATTCTTATTAATATCATTAATAATATTTATTCATAAAATTAACGGTTCTTACATCTTCCCCCCTTATAAAAATTTCGTCCTCGGAATTGGTACAAGGTTACACAAACAGATGGGAATAGTCCCTTGCCATCCTATCTTCTAATTCCCACGTAGCCTCTGTGACAACCCGAGAATTTAAAAAATTTTTAAAATTTTAATTAATTGATTTAAGGTTCAAAATTAGAACCTACATAGAAAATTAGTGTATGCGTTTGATATTTTTAAGATGGAATTTTGATAATTTAAAAATTCTGTGAAAGATTTAGGTGAATTATTCAGGATTAAGGAAATACGTGAAAATATTCAGTGTATATGGTTGTATATGTGTACAGTATGTGGTTAAGGGTCAAGGGTTGACCAGATAAACGATATCTGTAACAAACCCTAAGTATATATTAAGAATGTCAACGTTCGGTTAGAAAACCCTAGCGATTAACAAGAAACCCTAGAAACCGGTTCTAAAAACCCTAATTTCATTTCGGAATCCAAAACCCTAATTCGGAAATTTAAAACCCTAATCTGGGAACTTAAAGGATAATTATAATTCTTAAGTGATATTACTTATAATCTTAATTAGGGTAAAGCTTAATTAATTAGCAAACCCTAATTTCAAATTTCGAAAACCCTAATTTCTGGGATAAGAAATCCTAATTTATAAATAGAGAAAACCTAAGTGTTAATTTAATACTTTTAATGTTAATTAGGATATATTAATTCTAATTTTCAAGTTACGTAATTAGAAAACCCTAATCTAATTAAGAAATCTAATTTCTATTTTTAAAAATTAATTTTCTATTAGAAATCCTAATTTTGGGTTATAAACCCTAATCCGTGATTTTGACCCTAATTGCTAAATTAGTGATTTTAATTAGGAAATACTAATCCTAATTAGCGAGATTTAAATTATGATTAAGAAATTTTAATATAATTAGTAAATCCTAATTATAATTTAGAAATATTAATTTTCTATTTTTGAAAACCTAATTTGGAAATTTTCGAAATCAAATTGCCAAACCCTAAACCCTAAGAGTTCTAAACCCTAAACCCTAAGGGTTAAAACCTAAACCCTAAGGGTTTGCAACAAATGGAAATTCTAGAAATAAAAGGAAATGACTATTTTACCCTTTTTATATTTTATTAAGTTGGTGTATAGGTGTTGACTTTAGGAGAAGTTGTTCACCAAAGCCTAACTCTAGCCATGTGATTATATCTTAGCCAAATCTGATCATTGGTGACACCTAGCAAAATGAGATACATTGAATTAAAATTTTATAAGATTTAAGTAAGTAAAATGACTTACTTTATCTAGCAAACTTGCCAAGCCTTGTCTCTCTCTATATTTCGAAATCTAGAGTAAGAAGGAGTGATGAACCAAAACCACTATCATATCTCAGCTTACCAAGAACAGATCCAAAGGTCAGAAATCAAAGATCAAGGCATAAAAGGTATAAACCCTAAAATTTTGAAATCTTTAGATCTTATGTTTGATGTTGTTATTTGATGGTTAGAAATGTGTTAGAGGGTGTCTTTGAGTGATCTGGGTTGTTGGATCATGGATCCATAACATCTAGAGTCACGAAAATCAAGTTTTAAAAACTGGTCAAGAACCCTAATTTTGTTGTCTGACAAGCCAATGTCAGGGCTCATAGATCCGTACCTGTTAAATATTTTGGTGTTTTAAAGTTTGTAATTTGTAGTATGTTATACAGTCTTGGATATGGAATTTGAATCATGGACAGATCATGTCTAGAACTCAAGTTATGAGTAGTCAAAGTGAGTTGACCGATCAGAAATTCTGAGTTTCTAGGCAACCCAAAAACCCAGAATTTCTGACAGTCCCTTTAGACGGTTCTAATCTTGCAGATGGTTGTTGTTTTAGCCATGTTGGTGTTAGATCTTACTTGTATGACATGAGATCTACATATCAAAGCCCTTATACCCATCAGATCATGATCAGGATCAAAAATAATAGTGGTCAAACTACGTTGACCGATCAGCTTGAAGAACAACTGGAAAACCCCGAAGATTCTTCAAAGCCCGCTTTCTCTCGACATGTTTGACCGCTCCAAACTAGTGATTGTGTTGTTAATATACTGATATTATGTTATAGAATTGGTCTCTTACATGTTTACTATAAGTATTAACCTTTATAACTCACTAATCAAGCTCAGGGTGAAAGATATGATGATCTAAAGTAGCCTATCCGAACTGTTCTTTATTTCGGAAACCTAGAAATGAAGAACATTCTTGACAAGATCTTCAAAGGCTTTATAACTCTCTCGGGATGTGTTGTTGTATGGACATGAAATTATTTGTAGGTTGTAGTATTACATTCGTACTACTATATTAACACCATAAGCGACCCATAATCCATTAAGAACACTTCTTAAATCCTGGTCAAACCATGCCCCTCGAAGTCTGACATGAAGATCAGGCTCAAGAACAGCTCAAGAACACCTATAGCAACAGTTCTGTCGCTATAGGGCCCTTTTAGCGACAGTTTAATTAAGAAATTAATTATTAATTTCTGAAAATGATTTATTTTAATTAATAAATTGAAATAAATAGATTTTAATTATTAAAAATACTAAATAAATTCTGAATAATTATTTTAAATTCTCGAAAAATAGTTTTTAATTATTTAGAGTATATTTCATAAATATTTAATATTTTTGGAATATAAATGGTATTTAATTTATTTAATTATAATATTAAATAAATTATTTAAAAATGATTTAAATACATTAAAAAAATCATGAAAAATAATATTATGGTAAAAGAAAATATTTTAAGTTATTTTAGTGACTTTTAATATTTTGTGATGAATTTCATTAATTAATTAATATTAATGATAATTAGTTTATTTAATAAATATATTAAATAAATTATGGAAAAATAAAATTAATATTTTATAAATCATATAAAAATGATTTAAGTGTTATAAAAATATTTTAAGTTATAAAATATAACTTTTGATATTTTGTCATGAAAATATTAATATTTTAATATTAATAGTAATTATTACTGGATAATAAATTTAAGTGTTTAAAAATCATATAATTATGATTTTAAAGTATTAAAATACTTTGATATATTATAAATATATTATAATATTATGTGATGATTTTTCATTAATATTTGATAATAAATAAATATTAATGATAAAATGATTATGTGGTATTTAATTCATTTAAATACGTTATTAATGATTAAAAATTCTAGATAAATAATAATAATTATTTAAAAATTATTACGAGACTTGAAAATATTTCGATTTGTATTAAAATTATCTTAGATAATTGTTAACTGTTAAGTCAGAGTTTAATTGAACTTAGACTCGATAAAAGTCCGACTAGACTGTCGGGATGTCAGATTTGTGTCGGTTTCAAGTCAGACTAAAATAGTTTGACTTGATACTATGTTTTATGTGTATTATAGACTGATAGGGTTATGTGTTATGTGTTTAGGTTATTCTATGTATATATATATATATATAATAGTATTATATTATGATGATATTATTCTAATATTGGAGATCTATATTACTAATATTAGGTCTTCGGATAAAGCGATATAAAATGCGTAGCGGTAATCAACGAGTTCAGGAAAGTTTATTTTTACTTAACTCTACTAAGAGTTGTTTCATTCGGATAAGCTTATGGTTAATCATTGTTGGTTGCCATGAATTGTACTCTGTACATATTGCATGTATAAGTCAGGTATGAAAGGCTGATCACCTTCATTACCAGTTGGTTCAGATATATTTGTTCATGTATAATACTTGTTCAGTCATAAATTTGTTCCTGCTAGTTCACAATTATATTGTTGAATTATAGCCAGCTTATTATTCAGACTCTTTCAATCATGATATATCGTTATATTATTGAACTTAAACTTGCTGGGCAATTTTATGCTCACCCTTGCTATATCATGATAAAACATTGCAGATTAAGACGAATGCGTCGGATACAAGGAAAGATTAAAAGACAGTTCCAGCTTTTAAAGTTAATGTATTAGATGATTAGATTTAGTAATAGTAATGTATGATGATAATGTTATGTATTAAATAAGTTATGAAATGTGTATTAAGTTAAGGTTATTCGACCTTGGGGAATAGTGTGTAATGTATTGTATAAACAATTTATGTTTGTATCTTCCATAAATATAGTAATAGTGTTAGAATGGTCGAACCGGATCCGCGGTGATTCGGGACCTCGGATACGGGGCCGTCACAGTTGGTATCAAAGTTGTAGGTTATGAACCTTAGGTAGGAATACCTGAGACTAATAACCACAGTGATTAGGATAATACTAACTCACATAGAGTTAGTTGGTCGGTAAGATTCAAAGACGAATCTCGGCGAGTTATAATTAAGATACAGAGTTCCCTAACTCTGATAATAAAGTTGAACAGTAAGTGGTGAATAAATAGAGTCTAAAAGACTAAAAGTACAGTGATAGAAGATCATAAAACAAAACGATCAAGACATAGAAATAAATCATAATATATATGATAAGATCACCCCGTGATCTGATAAAGTGATATCAGGGGGAAGAATCAATCTAAGGATTAAAAAGTTTACAGTAAGATTGCTGGGTGTCAGTTGTACTATGAATTGGTACAAATTCAGGAAAGGATTATGAATACGAGTTAAATGAAAATTCGTATTGAGAAGGGTGTTAATGTTAGGTGGGGATTCAATTGAGGATTCATGTCAAAGAATTTGAGTTGTATGATTCCTCAGTGTGGGCGGGGAATTGTACTTGGTGTAAAACTACTTAGTTTCGATAATGATAATCATTGAAATGTTTGTGTCATACTATTTGATATATGCATGTTAAGAGGGTGATTCCTTTCTCATGTGTATAACAGGTAGATAGGTCATAGGTAGAGAATATAAGGTTAAGTACGAGTTCTTAAAACTCATACTTATGTGACATACTTGATTTATAGTTATATGAAATGTTTATGAACCCCTCAGCGAATGGACGCCAAAGGTCAATCTAGGAAAGTTCTTAAACTCATATGATTGTGGCAATTTATGGACTCATAAGTGTGGTTTTACGAACTGGGTATAGTTGTTTGAAAATGGAGTATTAGAGATAATAGAGACAGATAGATTGTTAAGAAATTGATTATTAGTGAAGAATTAAGTTTTCCAAAACTCCTAGCTATGCTAGACTTCGAAATGTTGACATCAAGCTAAATACGCACTATGTGCTTTTAAAAAAATAAATAAATATATGTAGACTCATAATCATTTTTGAAACGGTTTAAAGTATAGTCTATGCTACTTATTTCAGCTAGACGCAAATGATTTGAAATATCAAAATATATTTTTATTTATCACTCATGTACCATGTAACCTGGTGTAGAGATGATAAAAAGGTGATGGAGTTGTAAATACATGAATACTTAGTGTGAATTTGATCTAAAATCGTTGTTCCACTATTGTATGATGTGTTATGACAAAGTCATATAATGACAGCATCCTCAAAATTTGATCGTTAATACAAAGACGCAACATCATGACGTCATTCTCAAAATATTTTCAAAAAATTTAATTTGCAATCTGGTTTGGCTACACTTAAATAATTCGATTGAATTGAATTATTGATATGAGTCTATGCTATTCGATTCAGCTAGACAAACATTTATGAAAACTCTTAAGTGTTCATTGAAAGAAATTTCCCAAACCAAATTGTTTTGGTGCGGAATCCAGTAAGACTAAGGTAGAATTTTGTGTCTATGGCGGAAAGAGAAATAGATAAAAATCAAGACACATGGCCAAGACAGGACATATCGGGCTAATCACCACCCATGTGTATGTCAGTAAGTAATGACGGTTTCTGGATGAATTTCCATAAAACCTTTGCGAAAATGATGACAAATAGTCTATATGACTCCTCAAAGAAAATTTGAAAATTTTTACTCTTGTGAGAGGTGTATATTGTGTAGCATGTGATGCCGTGTATGAATGGTATAAGGTGTATGGTGTAAGATGTAAGGTAAATTTCGGGGACAAAATTTTTAGAAGAAGGGGTGAATGTGACAACCCGAGAATTTAGAAAATTTTTAAAATTTTAATTAATTGATTTAAGGTTCAAAATTAGAACCTAGACAGAAAATTAGTGTATGCGTTTGATATTTTTAAGATGGAATTTTGAGAATTTCAAAATTCTGTGAAGGATTTAGGTGAATTATTCAGGATTAAGGAAATACGTGAAAATATTACGTGTGTATATGGTTATATATGTATATACGATGGTGGTTAAGGGTCAAGGTTGACCGATAAACGATATCTCAGACAAACCCTAATATATATATTAAGAACGTCAACGTTCGGTTAGAAAACCTAGCGATTAACAAGAAACCCTAGAAACCTGGGTTAAAAAACCCTAATTTCAGTTTGAATCAAAACCCTAATTCAAAATTTAAAACCCTAATATGGGAACTTAAAGGATAATTATAATTCTTAAGTGATATTAATTATAATATTAATTAGGTAAAGCTTAATTAATTAGCAAACCCCCTAATTTCAAATTTATAAAACCCCTAATTTATTTATAAACCCTAATTTATAAATAGGGAAAACCTAAGTGTTAATTTAATAATTTTAATGTTAATTAGGATATATTAATTCTAATTTTCAAGTTATAGTAATTAGAAAACCCTAATCTAATTACGAAAATCTAATTTCTAAATTAGAAAATTATTTTTCTATTAGAAACCCTAATTTTGGTTTATAAACCCTAATGACCATTTTGACCCTAATTGCTAAATTAATGATTTTAATTAGGAAATACTAATCCTAATTAGCAAGATTTAAATTATGATTAAGAAATTTTTAATATAATTAGAAAATCCTAATTATAATTTAGAAATATTAATTTTCTATTTTGAAAACCTAATTTGGAAATTTTAGAAATCAAATTGCAAACCCTAAATCCTAAGAGTTCAAACCCTAAACCCTAAGGTTTAAAATGTAAACCCTAAGGGTTAAAACATAAACCCTAAGGGTTTGCAACAAATGGAAATTCTCGAAATAAAAGGAAATGACTATTTTGCCTTTTTTATATTTTTATTAAGTTAACTGTATAATCTTGTTGACTTTAGGAAGTTTTTCACCAAAGCCTAACCCTAGCCATATGATTATATATCTCATAAATCCGATCATCAATTGACACTAACAAAATGAGATACATTGAATTAAAATTTTATAAGATTAAAGAGAGAAAAATGACTTACTTTATTTAGCAAACTTTTCCAAAGCCTTTCTCTCTCTATTTTCAAATCTAGAGGAGAGAGAGAGGAGTGAGGAACCAAAACCACTATCATATCTCGGATTACCAAGAATCAATCAAAAGGTCGTAAATCAAAGATCAAGGCAAAAAGGTATAAAACCCTAAAATTTTAAAATCCTTATTATGATTTTATGTTTGATGTTATTATTTGATGGTTAGAAATGTGTTAGAGGGTGTCTTTGAGTGATCTGGGTTGTTGGATCATGGATCCATAACATCTAGAGTCACGAAAATCAAGTTTTAAAAACTGGCCAAGAACCCTAATTTTGTTGTTTGACAAGCGAATGTCAGGGCTCATAGATCCGTACCTGTTAAATATTTTGGTGTTTTAAAGTTTGTAATTTGTAGTATGTTATACAGTCTTGGATCTGGAATTTGAATCATGGACGATCATGTCTAGAACTCAAGTTATGAGTAAATCAAAGTTGAGTTGATCAATCGAAATTCGAATTTTCGGCAAACCTAGAAATCCAGAATTTCTGACAGTCCCTTTAGACGGTTCTAAACTTGCAGATGGTTGTTGTTTTAGCCATGTTGGTGTTAGATCTTACTTGTATGACATGAGATCTACATATCAAAGCCCGTATACCCATCAGATCATGATCAGGATCGAAAATAATAGTGGTCAAACTACGTTGACCGATCAACCTAAAGAAATAACTGGAAAACCCAGATTCTTCAAAACCCGCTTTCTCTAACAATGTTTGGCCAATTTACCAAACTAGTGATTATGTTGTTAATATATATGATATTATGTTATGTTATTGGTCTCTTACATGTTTACTATAAGTATTAACCTTTATAACTCACTAATCAAGCTCAAAACTGAAAGATATGATGATCTAAAAGTAGTAATTAATCATCGCTTTTCTTCATTTACGGTAACCCGAAAAATGAAGAAACGACTTCTGACAAGATTTTTTGAAGGCTAGATATCTCTCGGGATGTTGTTGTATGGACATGAAATTTATGTTATTGTTGTAGTATTACATTAGTACTACTATATTAACACCATAATTTACCCATAAATCATTAAGAACACTACTTAAATTTCAATTCAAACCAAGCCCCTCGAAGTTTGACATGAAAATTTAAAGTGTGCTCAAGAACAAACTCAAGAACACCTATAGCGGCGTTATATGTCGCCATATAGGCCTTTTTAGCGACAGTTTAATTAAGAAATTAATTATTAATTTTTGAAAATGATTTATTTTAATTAAATAAATTGAAATAAATAGATTTTAATTATTAAAAATACTAAATAAATTCCAAAAAATTATTTTAAATTCTGAAAAATAGTTTTTAATTATTTAGAGTATATTTCATAAATATTTAATATTTTTGGAATATAAATGGTATTTAATTTATTTAATTATAATATTAAATAAATTATTTAAAAATGATTTTAAATACATGAAAAAAAAATCATGAAAAATAATATTATGGTAAAAGAAAATATTTTAAGTTATTTTTAGTGACTTTTAATATTTTGTGATGAATTTCATTAATTAATTAATATTAATGGTAATTAGTTTATTTAATAAATATATTAAATAAATTATGGAAAAATAGAATTAATGATTTTATAAATCATATAAAAATGATTTAAGTGTTATAAAAATATTTTAAGTTATAAAATATAACTTTTGATATTTTCATGAAAATATTAATATTTTAATATTAATAGTAATTATCGGATAATGAATTTAAGTGTTTAAAAATCATATAAAGGTGATTTAAAGGTATTAAAAATACTTTGATATATTATAAATATATTATAATATTAAATGATGATTTTCATTAATATTTGATATTAAATAAATATTAATGATAATATGATTATGTGGTATTTAATTCATTTAAATACGTTATTAATGATTAAAAATACGCGATTAATAATAATAATTATTTGAAAATTATTATGAGACTTGGAAAATATTTCGACTGTTATTAAAATTATATTAGATAATTGTTAACTGTTAAGTCAGAGTTTAATTGAACTTAGACTCGATAAAAGTCCGACTAGACTGTCGGGATGTCAGATTTGTGTCGGTTTCAAGTCAGACTAAAATAGTTTGACTTGATACTAAGTTTTATGTGTATTATAGACTGATAGGGTTATGTGTTATGTGTTTAGGTTATTCTATGTTATATATATATATATATATATATATATATATATATATAGTATAGTATTATATTGTGATGATATTATTCTAATATTGAGATCTATATTACTAATATTAGGTCTTCTGATAAAGCGATATAAAATGCGTGTAGCGGAATCAATGAGCTTGAGGCAAGTTTATTTTTACTTAACTCTACTAAGAGTTGTTTCATTCTTGGATAAGCTTATGGTTAATCATTCTTTGGTTGCCATGAATTGTACTCTATATATATTGCATGTATAAGTCGTGTATGAAAAGGTCGATCACCTTCATTACCAGTTGGTTCAGATATATTTGTTCATGTATAATACTTGTTCAGTCATAAATTTGTTCCTGCTAGTTCACAATTATATTGTTGAATTATAGTCAGCTTATTATTCAGACTCTTTCAATCATGATATATCGTTATATTACTGAACTTAAACTTGCTGGACAATTCTTATGCTCACTCTTGCTATATCATGATAAAACATTGCAGATTAAGATGAATGCATCGGATACAAGGAAAGATTAAAGACAGATCCAGATTAAAGTTAATGTACGCGATTAGATTAATAATAGTAATGTGTGATGATAATGTTATGTATTAAATAAGTTATGAAATGTGTATTAAGTTAAGGTTATTAAATAATAGTAATGTATTGATAAACAATTTATGTTTATATCTTCCGCAAATATAGTAATAGTGTTAGAATGATTAAGGTTATTCTCGACCTCGGGGAAAAAGTCGTGTAAAAGTTTAATGATATAAACAATTTATGTTTATATCTTCCGACAAATATATGCCAAATAATAGTCACGTGTTTGTATGATTGTACGGGACGCAACACGAAGATGTGAAACACGTTGTGGATGTGATTTACCATCGCTCTTGTCACATCGCTACCACATCTGCGGTTTATTGAACTAACTCTGGTCCCAACATTCTTCATTCTCCAACTTCGTTCCAACATAATGGCGTTCAAACTTTTCTCCCGTAAAGAGCTTCGTACGGTGGCATGCCGATACTCGCATGGTAACTATTGTTATATGAAAATTCCACTAGGGGTAGGTGATCGTCCCAATTTCCTTTGAAGTCCATCACGCAAGTTCTAAGCATGTCCTCCAATGTTTGTATCGTTCACTCACTTTGTCCGTCTGTCTGCGGATGATAAGCAGTACTCAACCTCAGTTGTGCTCCCATCCTCTCTTGTAAGGATTTCTAGAATTTGGACGTGAAGCGCAGATCTCGATCGGAGATAATCGGCACCGGCACTCCATGTCGTGAAATAATTTCCTTTACGTACAGGCTTGCTAACTAAGTCAAATTGTACCGGATTTTGATCGGTAGAAAATGAGCCATCTTCGTTAGTCGATCTATGATAACCCAAATGGCATCAAAACCTTTCTTCCTGACTGGAAGTCCCACCACGAAGTCCATCGTAATGTGATCCTATTTCCACTCTAGTATTTCCAATGGTTGAAGTAGACCACTCGGTCTCTGATGCTATGCTTTGACCCATTAGCAAGTAAGACATCAACTGACGAACTCCGCGACTTCTCGCTTCAGATTGGGCCACCAAAAATGTTGCCTCAAATTTTGGTACATCTTTGTGCTTCCTGGATGAATGGAATATGTCGTATTGTGTGTCTCGTGCAAAATTTCTTCCCTTAACTCGGTTACCGCTGGCACCCACACTCTCCCTTCTAATAGTAAAATACCGTCTTTATCCATTTTGAATCTTTCTTCTTCATTTTCTGCGATCCTTTTCTTGATTTTCTCACACTCTTCATCCTTCTCTTATGATTCCTTTACTCTATCCAACAAGGTTGGATGCGCCCCCATTACAAATAATTTTTCTTCAGACCTCCCCGGTCCCTTTACCTCTATTTCTAATTTCTCCATTTCTCTTATTAACTCCTCCTGAGTTTTCAGTTGCAACAACTTCTCCCTTCCTTTCCTGCTTAGCGCATCGGCTACCACGTTCGCCTTTCCTGGGTGATAAAGAATATCACACTCATAATCCTTGATTAATTCTAACAACCTTTTCTGATGCATGTTCAACTCCTTCTGCGTGAAGATATATTTTAGACTCTTGTGGTCCGTGTATATCTCACATTTCTCTCCGTACAAATAATGTCTCCAAATCTTTAACGCAAAAAATACTGCCGATAACTCTAAGTCGTGAGTAGGGTATCATTTTTCGTAATCCTTCAGTTGTCGCGATGCATACACAATGACTTTGCCATGTTGCATGAGCACGCAACTAAGTCCTCTGTGCGACACATCACTATACACCACAAATCATCTTGTATCATCTGGTAATGATAATACATGCACCTAGCTTAGTCTCTTCTTTAACTCTTAAAAACGTTCTTCACATTTGTCCGCCCACACGAATTTCACCGCCTTCCTCGTTAGATTAGTCAACGGGGTGGCTATCTTAGAAAAATCCTTGATTTATCTTCGATAGTACCCAACTAACCCTAAGAAACTTTTTACTTCTATTGGCGTCTTCGGTTGTTCCCAACTGATTACCGCCTCCACTTTTGCAGGGTCTACTGAAATTTCATTTTGGTCTATTACGTGCCCTAAAAATTGAACCTTTTTTTATCCAAAATTCACATTTTGAAAACTTTGCATACAACTTCTCCTTCCTTAGCGCCTCCAAAACCATCTTCGGATGTTCAACGTGCTCTTCTTCTGTCTTTGAGTAGATTAAGATATCATCGATGAAAACTACTACAAATTTATCCAAGTATGGCTTGAAAACTCGGTTCATTAAGTCCATGAATGCATCCGGAGCATTAGTCAATCCGAATGACTTTACCAAAAACTTGTAGTGTCCATAACAAGTTCAAAACGCCGTCTTTGGTATGTCCTCTACCCGTACTTTCAACTGGTGATAACCTGTCTGTAGATCTATCTTCGAGAAACACTTCACTCCTTTCAGTTGAGCAAAAAGGTCGTCTATCCTTGGTAACATATATCTATTCTTAATCGTTACTTTGTTCAATTCTCAATAATCGATACAGAGCCTCATCGATCCGTCCTTCTTTTTGACAAACAACACTGGTGCTCCACAAGGAGACACACTCGGTTGTATGTAACCTTTATCTAGTAACTCTTGCAGTTATATCATAAATTCTTTCATTTCTACTGGCACCCTACGATATGGGGCTTTCAAAATTGGTGTCGTTCCCAGTGCTAAGTCTATTACAAATTCAATTTCTCTGTCTTGCAGAAGACCAGACAGATTGTCCAGAAATATATCTTGAAATTCTCTCACTACAGATATATCCTTAATTTCTACTTCCTTTTTCTGAGTATCTACAATGTAAGCTAAGTGATCTACACATCCTTTCCTTAACAATTTCTTGGCTGCATCATCGTAAGATAACACAATTGCTAAAGCGATGAGCTACCATAAAACACTACCTTAGACTTATTCAGAGTCTAAAGGTTTACACTTTTATTCTTACAATCAATTATCGCAGCATGGTTATATAACCAATCCATTCCCAATATTACGTCGAACTCTCCCAATTTTATCGTAATCAAGTCTACACTTAGTTCATGATCTCTAATGTTTGCGCGATAATTTCCGTAAACATATTCTACATGAATTACTTCCTTTTTCGCAACTTCTATGTTCAAAGAATTTCTTAATCATTCTTGGGGTAAATTAAGTCGACTAGCAAATTCTTCAGATATAAAAGAATAGGTGGCACCTGAATTAAATAATACATAGGCATTTATATCATTGATCAGGAAAATACCTGACACCACATCCTTCGCAACTACTATGTCCTGGATAGTCATGTTAAAGGTTCTGGCGGTTGGGCGGTTGGATTGCATCATTCTGCCGATCATCAGTTTACTGCCTCCCCCTTGATGGCCACTTCCTCCGTCGCTTCCTTTCTTTGGGAAGTCCTTAATCAGATGGTCCACTGATTCACATACGAAACAACCTTTGATCTTCTTAGGCTTCGGGCAGTTGGGTGAAATATGCCCTTCTTGGCCGCAATTGTAGCAAGTATTGCGCCCTGGTGATTCTCCCCACACTTCGGGCATCCCTCCGCCCTTTTCTTAAAATCTCCACGAAACTTCCCCACTTGATTGTTGTGATTTTTGTTGTTGTTGTTATTCTCCCATTTTCTCTTTCTTGGATTACTTCCCCCGCTGCTGCTTACTCCACGACTATCTCCTCTCGTGTTCTTACTCATCTTTTCATTGTTATACAAACTTAAGGCTTCACTACCTCCCTCTGCAATAATAGCCTTCTCCAGAAACATCACAAATGAATCGATCTGAAAAACCGACACCTTGTTGAACAACCAAGGTTTTAGTCTTTGCTCAAAATGTCTAGCTTTCCTCTCTTCATCCCCTACCTGGTGTTCTACAAACCGGGCTAGCTCATTGAACTTAGCCGCGTATTGCGCCACCGTCATATTTCCCTGTTTAAGTTCTAGGATTTTCACCTCCATTATGTTCTTCATGCTTTTCAGGAAGTAGTTCTCGAAAAACAGAGTCTTGAATCTCTCCCATGCAATTATCCCTTCTTCTGCTCTTTACTGATTCACCTCCCACTAGTAGTTCGCCTCACCTCTCATCATGTAGGTGGCAAACACCATCTTCTGGTCTTCATCCATATGTACGATGGTAAAGACCTTTTCCATTTCCTTAATCCATGTCTGCGCCATGATCGGACCGGTAGTACCCATGAATTCTGGAGGTCCTACACTCCTAAAGTCCTTAAAGTTTGTGACTGGTACCGCCTGAGAATTGGGTGGTACTGGTTCGTTTCTTCCCCTAAGAGCCTCCCCTAACAAATCTACTAGCCTTTGAATAGGGTCTACTTGTCCTCTCTCATCATTGACCGGCTATTCTGGTGTGGTTAGTCTACGTCTGGGCGGCATTTTTCTACATCACAAAATTTTCATTTTTTTATCTAATTATATTACTTAAACATTTCTCAAATGAAAAAGGAATAAAATTTTATTACATGTTTCTGGAATAAGATCATTTATATTCATATGACAAATCATTACATAAACATGATTATCCCTAGTATACTTCTATAAATGTCAACTCATATTCCCTAATATCACAAAAGATGGGGACAACTACTAACATACTACCCCTTTAACATTTTTCAAAAGTTTGGGGTTTACATAACTATCCCATAATTCATACAAAAGATTGGGATTACAACAACAAATCATAAATGACTAACAACTACTACTACTAAACTACTAACACCTAGACCTCAGTCATAACTTCAAAGATTCAAGGTTCATCAATATTCATTTTTCAAAAGTCCAAGTTTCTTTTCAAAACACATACTAAGTTATGCTAAAGCATTCTATTATGAGTAAGGTAATCTTATATGTCATGTCTATTATCATGCATATTTATGTTTTATCACTTAGAATAACATATTCCATCGTCGGGAGCACTATACTTGCGTATGTGCTCGCTCGACGCCCTCCGATGGCCTTCGATTACATAACAATCACAAAGATGACTATGTTGACCCTTCTTAATGAGCTCAAATTGAAAAACGTAAAGAACAAAAGTTGTAGGTCTATTCGTTCTCGTTACGGATCATCTTGAATCTCCTCAATCGGAGTTCGTATGAAAACGTTATTCCCATTTTAATAAAACATATTCTGTCAGATTTTTTTCAACATATGTAATCAGACCACCCCCCGCTGGGGCGGGGGTTTTTCCCTAAAAATAGCCCATCGGGGTGGGCCTAGCTGCTGGAAACTCAAAATTTCATCCCCTGCTACGAGCTATCATACCAAACTTCTTTCTAACCTTCATAATTTGAGTTATACATATCCAAACTAGTCCGTTTTTGATTCTATGGATTCGTAATTCATAGAAATACAACATACTAGAATTATAACAACTTACAAAAACCCTAACTAACCTAATTCTTGACCCAAATATCATGTTCATACAAAATTTTTATGTTTTGAAAAGTCTAGCGAATTCATTCACTACGAATTCGCTTCTAAACCAATTGGTTCGTTTAACTTCTGTTGATTTCGTATTCAACCATATTAACGATGTCTAGAATCAATTGACACATTCTAGCATGCTTCAACCATAAACGTTTCAACTCAAAACAAGTATTTTCATACTTTTCTAAGAACTTTGCAAAAACTTGAATTTAGGAACATATAGAGGAATATTACCTTTTGTGGAGTTAAATTGCTACTCTAGCTTCAGTTTGTAGATTGTATAAGCTCAGCCCAACCACACTTACACACACTTGAAGTTTTAACAGAAAAATAGCAAAATGGTTGTGAATGAGAAGGGCTCCATTTATAGGAAAGATTGTGACCAATTTAGGCTTTACTCAATGAATTAAACCATTGGAATGGAGAAGGAGCTGATGGGTAGGAAGGATTTGGTAGAAGAGTACCATGTAGACCACTCCCCTTCTCATGATTTGCTAGCTTTGTGTTTGGTAAGGAGGGACTAGGCCTTTGCTTTATTACGTGAAGAAGAAATAGAAACAAGACACTCATTTTGGGACATTCTAATACCCAACATTTTGTATTACTATTAGCACACTTAGGTTTATTTTACACTTTTTCCACAAATGAGCATACATATACACCCACTCATACATTACACATAAAATCATATAATCCATGTACATTTATTTATCTAAACTAATATTTACCATAGACTAGAATATAATTGTCGGGTACTAATATTACTTCCCATAAAATTCATTATTCCAATTCTACATAGATATTAAAATAATCATTTAATATCAATTAATTATTAAATCAAAGTTATTTTCTCTCATAGGTTTAAAATACACATATAATTACTCCCACACATATCTTGATGTCACATAATACTTTTTTTTCATACAACTTGGTTAATTACTTAAGTCAAGCTTACTTTTATCACAAAGTTTTATATAATAATTCCAATGTCACACCTCATTTTATATTGAATAAAAACCTTATATATAAGATTTCTCCTTACATGCTATTATCCATGATAATTAATGAATAATAATAGAAACTAGTCAATCACATTATGAAATTATTTATTTGTTAATAGTACTAATTAATTTCATCACTAATTAAATTAGTACTTTCTCATATCACCACCTTGCCACACTAGGCATATATCATAAGCTTACATTATGCTTATTCTCATTCTCATTACTTATTCATTTCCCACCACATTACTATTTATAACATGTTCAATTTACATCGAACTATTATATCACAAGGTTCACATATATAAATATATCGTGAATGGAGATATCAAAATATTCTTTATAACATTCATGATAATATAATAACTCAAGTTATTTAGTAAATTAAAATAACTTAGTTTTCTTTTAACTTTAACCCTCTTGGAAATACATTACTATAATCAAAATTATATACTTCGCCATAACATAACTTAAGATGTTTTTATCATGTTTTCTCTAAATATAGGAACTAATCATAATAAAATGATTTACTCATTTTCTCAAGATATTACTCTTAATATAATATCTATGTATTATTCAAATATTTACATACACAACACACTACGCATACACTATATATAGAAAATAAGTTTATGTCTTATTATGATAAATTGTTTCCATCAACTTATATAGTAAATATATTTTAATATATTTACCATATTACTTACTCACACATATTACCTCGCATAAAAGCTATATAAGATAATATCAAAATAATATTCCCCTTTTATTAAAATAATCAAATGCTAGAATTTATTTTAATATCCTTTAGTAGAAATATACTATAATTATTTCTCTTCCTTTCTATAAATTATCTCAACTCCATTATTTAATCTATACATTTAACCATATCTCAATATTAATCAATAAATCTCTAACCAATATTTATCTAAAGATAAATCTATTTTCTTCTCTCATCAACAACGTACATATATACAAGTCTAAACATAGCACACATCGAGTCTTTAATAGTGTTCAATATAGTCACTGAGTGGTTTCCCACAAACAACCAACAATTTAGTTATCGTCTCGTCTACACTGTTTTCACAGTGAGTTAGATCGGTCACTAATTTGTATATACCTCCGCTCTCTGAAGGAATCGTTTAGCCTAGCTCCTATACATCCACCATTAAAGGGTACGGTTGCACCGCCTTAGACTTGATACTTACTCATACATATACTCAAGAAATTGGTGATTATCAAAGATATTTAATATCACCAACTTACTATGATAAAATAATTTCACATAAATTATTTAATATTGATAGATAGATTTTTATCCATCTTCTTTACTTCAAATAACTCGCCTCTTCAATAAACAACAAAATATATAATAATAATATATTTATTAAACACAGAAATCACTTATTGCATAGTTTGTATTACCTTATGCAACACCATTCCACATACCTCACAACACATAAATATTCTTATTCGAACCCTTCTCATGCCTTAAGAATTTTATTTACTAAATTCTTATTTTAATAATTTCTAAAAATTCGGGTTCTTACATTCTCTCCTCTCCCCCTTATAAGGATTCAAAATCCTAATCACCTCTACCTCCTCTACTTTCTAAGCTTATTCGAATATTACATATTCTTTTGAATAATTTTATCCATTCTCTTTTCAAAAATTTTATTATAACTTGCTCACTTGCATTCTACCACTTTTCCTTTCTAAGGAACATGCTACTTACTACATTCATCCTTCAGAAGAATAAGAATCTTCCACGATTTTTCAATAATCGAGAAGTAGTATGAATAATCTTAGATTCCAAATTATGCTGAGGGGTCACAAGACCGTGAACTCTTCTCTAGGTTTACAAATGCTTCAACAAAATCCTTCACACTGTAAACCAGAGTGTTTATCAATCACAAAGACTGAAAACACCCTCCACGCTGCATACTTAGGTGGCCAACTTTATTGTACCACTACGTTGGCCGCATAACGTAGTGTTTTGTAACGACTATATGCGCTTACGCTTTCCGGAACCATTGTCCCCGAAAACATGTCCCCTTATAGGTTGTTCACCTCGACTTTTCAACATCTCGAATCCGCACTGTGAGCAATCTGTTCTACTAAATACTCAAGAATGCTTGAATTTCACAAATATTTTTCAACAGTCGTCTAGCCGAATTAAATAGCTTAGACTTTTATCAACAACTCGAACTTTAATCAAAATAATTTAGCCAACTTAATTGACCTTCTTCATAATCTAAAAGAAAACCAAAAATTCTTTTATGACGTCATGATACCGTACCAGATTAGTAGTACATTGAGGATTCTGCCATTAGGTGACTTTGTCATATTACATCATACCATAGTGAGCTGACGATCTTTTGATCACAACCAACACTAGGTTCGACTGCATTGATGACTCTATCATTTACCATTTTTACACCATATCAAATGATGCACATGGTTAGAAATACCTTTTTGAAAATTTTCAAACTATTTTTTTCTTAGCCGAAATAATTAGCATAGAAATATGGATAACGGTATTATTTTTAAAAAATCATTGGTTCAATCAAATGATCCAATGTTTTTCAAGAAAACAGAAGTGTGAACATCAACACGAAGTCAATAAATTTTGAAAATCTAGCAGAGCTAGAAGATTTAGAAAATCCATGTTTCTCTATCAACTTCAATCTTTACTCCATTGCTTCACTCTATCAATCTCTAACACCATCAATGATTACCATACTAAAATTTCTAACTTCACAACATATATATACCCGATATAGGTCATCAAACTTACCACACTTTGGAAATCCAGGAACTTGCCATAATCATATGAGTTTAAGAAATTATCCTAGTCAGACCATAGACGTCCATTCGTTGAGGGGTTCAAAAACATACCATATGATTATGAGTCACGAACTTACAATATGCATGAGTTTTAAGAACTTGCCCTTAATCTTAATATTCTCTACCTTAATCTTAATTGTCTCTATCTATCAAATATGATATGAGAAAAGAAACACCTTCTCACTATAAGCACATTGATAGCGCGACACCGACATTCCATTGATTATCATTGTGAGGAACCGAGCATGAGCACAAAGCATCCGTCCACACAAAGGTTTGTACAACACAGCTCTCACATTAGTCCTCAACTGAAATCCCACTTAACTATATCTTACTCTTAACTTTCTCTTTGCTCGATATGAATTCTTCGTATCTCAACATGTACAACCCCTCATGAGTTCATCTCGTACCATTTCATAACACATTCTCTTATAGCATCAAGCTATACACACTTAGTCGTTACAAACTATTTATCACTTCATAGCTCAATCTGATCACGCCGTGATCATCAATTTATCTTAGGGTTCTTTCCCTATTATCAACAAAACTCCACTCGAGTTCATTCTTATTATCTTTGTCATCTTCATCTTATAGACATCATCTTAACATCTTTATTACCAGAGTTGGGAAACTCCTGAATTCTCATTCTCTAGATACTTCAAGATTCTTCTTTGAATCTTCACTTATACATTTTAATCTTTATCTTTCTCTCTCTCAGGTTATAGCCTAAGGTACACTTACCTAAAGTTTATAACCTACAGCTTTGATACCAACCTGTGACGCCCCCAAATCTGGGTCCCTTCGAACCTCGGATCTGGTCCGCCACGATACTACTATCGTCAAACTATTTATATTTTTCATTCATAACTTAATGAATAAAACTTTACTTATTACAATTTAGAATATAAATTCATTCCATTTCCAGGATCTGCACAATGACCCCAAATGTTTATAAGTTTCTAATCTTGGTCATTTACTATTCCTGTATTACATCACATTCGATATTATAAAAATGCGGAATAATTTAAACTTTTTCAATCTCCTTTGAATAAAATCTTTTATTGATTTCTTAACTTGAATCAATTACATATCCTTTAATCAAATTATGTTATGAGTCATTCTATTCGAATTACTATATAAAATTTTACATATCAATTCTAATTCCTCTATGCATCACATAGTACAACTTTACAACTCAATATGTATTACACATCATAAACTAATATCATGTATATCTCATAGAACCTAAACATGGTTCAATAAATCAATCTCCTTCGATACTATTGAACTCTAGCAATCAAGTTGCATGTAATCTTTACCGTGAGTCCTTAACCTGCAAAATTGGTTATTTACAAGGGTGAGCTTGACAGCCCAACAATTCTAACAGTTTTCATGCAGCACATAACATATAATAACATACTCAGTTCATGCATTCATAATCAATTAATATTTACTATGCATTTTACTTCTCATATAACAGGCATTTAGGTTTACTTCACAAACATATCATCAAAGATCAACTTTCAATTTCATACATATCTCATATGCATTTCATATATATACATCAACATTCTCATAGCACAAGATAGCTCAACTAACAGTTATAGAATTCATATATCAAATAGGAACTGAAAGGCTTGCCTGATTCGTAGTTTAACAACTACGACTTAACTGCTTAAAGCTTATCTGCACTGTGTGTATTCCTACACAGTTATATAATCATGGATTCATATTTATTAGTCATATATTTCATATGTTCTTAATATAGCAATAAATATTATATCGTTTCCTAACTAGGTTTGTAAAACCTTCATTTCGCTTTCTCATCATACTCTTAGAATAGCTAGGTATGTATAGGTATACTTAACCACCCGTACTTGACATCAACATTCATATACATTTATCTCACAGTTGACTCTCTATGTGTTTGACACATTTTTAAAGTTTATAGATACGTGATCTACGTCGTTCATATTCAAACTACTTAGTTTCATGATGATTTATTTCAATCAATAAAGCTTAACAACTTTCTTTAACAAGATTCGATGATATAAGCTTTTAAACCATATATTGGTACTAATACGTCTCTAATAGCATGCTTCACATAGACATAGCATAGTTCATTATTTGAAAACGTATTTTAAACCACACTTGAAACGTCCAATTCATGCTTAGCTAAAAGATGAACATATTCGTCATGTCTAGGGGCATAAGGCGTTCAAGTTCACTTTTAAAAGTTATTCTAGGCCAATGTAAAGAAACTAGGTGCAAATTTTAATCTCATTTCATAGCTAACTAATCCATGAATATATGTTATCATGTTTAGAACTTTAAGTACACAAATTACTTTAAGTTCGTTCTTAAAGTTTCATGTTTTCTTTAGAAATCATTTTCAACTAACCTATTGTAAGTTGATAATAATTAAAGTAACCTTAAATCACTTCTCATTCTTAATTATACTCATAACTCAACAAGATGTATGTGTTAAAATATCATAACTTCAAAGACTCAAGGTTCGTCAATATTCATTTTTCAAAACTCCAAGTTTCTTTTCAAAACACATACTAAGTCATGCTAAAGCATTCTATTATGAGTAAGGTAATCTTATATGCCATGTCTATTATCATGCATATTTATGTTTTATCTCTTAGAATAAGATATTACATCGTCGGGAGCACTATACTTGCGTATGTGCTCGCTCGACACCCTCTGATGGCCTTCAATTACGTAACAGTCATAAATATGACTATTTTGACCCTTCCTAATGACCTCAAATTGAAACACTTAAAGAACAAAAGATGTAGGTCTATTCGTTCTCGTTCTGAATAATCTTGAATCTCCTCAATCGAAGTTCGTATGAAAACGTTATGCCCATTTTAGTAAAACATGTTCTGTCAAATTTTTTCAACATATGTAATCAGACCACCCCCCCCCCCTCTGGGGTGGGGGGGGGGGTTTACCCTAAAAATAGCCCTCCGGGGCAGGCCTAGTTGCGGGAAACTCAAAATTTTATCCCCTGCTACGAGCTATCATACCAAACTTCTTTTTAACCTTTATAATTTGAGTTATACATATCCAAATTAGTCCGTTTCTAATTCTATGGATTCGTAATTCATAGAACTACAACATACTAGAATTATAACAATTTACAGAAACCCTAACTAACCTAATTCTTGACCCAAATATCATGTTCATACTAAATTTTCATGTTTTGAAAAGTCTAGCGAATTCATTCACAACGAATTCGCTTCTAAACCAAATTGGTTCATTTAACTTCTGTTGATTTCGTATTCAACCATATTAACGATGTCTAGCATCAACTGACACATTCTAGCATGCTCCAACCATAAACTTTTCAACTCAAAACAAGTATTTTTGTACTTTTCTAAGAACTTTGCAAAAACTTGAATTTAGGAACATATAGAGGAATATTACCTTTTGTGGAGTTAAATTGATACTCTAGCTTCACTTTGTAGATTGTATAAGCTCAGCCCAACCACACTCACACACACTTGAAGTTTTAACAGAGAATTAGCAAAATGGTTGTGAATGAGAAGGGCTCCATTTATAGGAAAGCTTGTGACCAATTTAGGCTTTACTCAATGAATTAAACCATTGGAATGGAGAAGGAGCTAATGGGTAGGAAGGATTTGGTAGAAGAGTACCATGTAGACCACTCCCCTTCTCATGATTTGCTAGCTTTGTGTTTGGTAAGGAGGGTGTGACACCCCCAAATCCTGGTACTTCATTACCACAAGATTTGGCGTTCACTTAATCAAAACATTCATATCTAACTACCCAATCATAATAAAAATTGAATAATAAACCTTCCCTTAAGGGATTACATTAATAAAATCTCCCAGGTTATCTAACCTTTAAATACAATCATTCAAATACGGAATTTAAATAAGTTCATTCTAATAATTCTAATAAAGTCTGATAATAAAATATCAAAATGGTTACAAGTCTTCAGTACTTATTCAACTTTCCATTTCCCTTAATGGTGCTAGGTACATCGACCTTCTCATCCTTAGCTGTAATAGTTATATAAGCAAGAGTGAGCAAACAAAGCTCACTTGAAATAATAATGGATAAACTTTACAACATTTGCCAAATAATAGGCTCAATAGAACTGAATGATATGTTCTATTAACATTCTGAAATATACAACTGAGGGTCTAATGACCACGAACCATGTCCACAATTATAAGTACTCTTTCAACTTAAACTTTAACAGTCATAAGACTATAAGGACTCCACGTACTTAAGGGGATCTGTGACGCCCCAAAATTTGAGTCTTTTCCAACCCAACATATGGTGCTACACGGTGCTACAGTTCACACAAACATTCAATTGAAATGCCTCAAAAGAAAAAATATGTCTTATATATATATTCCAAAACAATACTACCATTCCCCAGGTTCTTTATAACCGTTACATTTGATCTTGTCATAATATCAAATATTATCATTACTAACCTATACTATTACATAGGTAATCTACAAGTTCGTCTTAGCCTTCCCTTTATCCTTGCCAAATCCTTCGGTCTGTTCGGTCTAAGCTGCATTCATATGGTTCAAGTAAGAGTGATCATAACAAGCTCAGCAAGTACAACAATTTCTTTTAAACAACATGCTTGAAACACAGGAATCATATATCTTCAATAACTGGATAATAGTTACGAAGTACTATCAATAATTCAAAATAGCATTTCTTTTTTCTTCAAAACGTTTTTCAATGACAATATTCAGTAAAACGTCAATTCTGGTCCAAAACCATGAGCGTTTCATAGTTTCTTTGAAAAGGACAACCCGACACTAAGTCCATAAGTCCGTCATAGCTTACAAGCACTTCTAGGTGATCAACATATAGTACTCTATGTTGATCAACACTACATTCCTTAAACGTGTGTACGTTTAAGTTGTGGCAACCTCACGTGCCCATCGAATTCTCGATAAAAAGACATTTGTTTATTCATATTCAGGCTTACCTTGAATCCATACCAAACAATTGGCGTAGGATAGCGTTATCAATTCTATATGGAAAACTTGAAAAGAAATCAATTAACTCTTCAAGATTTAGTCTAGTAAAGGTAAAACTGGCATCGACCCTTAAGTAAAACAATTCAGGCATCTCATAACATGAACCACAAAGAACTTGGCTAACACGAAGGTTAGACAAGTGTTTAAGAAAAACTTGCCTTCAACGTCTGCTACAATATAATTACTTTTCCTTTGAGTCTTTACGGTCTCTACAACACATAATAACATAACATACCACATTAGGTCATGAATGAACATACATAGTTCCTAAAGAATCTTACCCTTCTTCTCAATCTAATCATGTATTAGATTTGTTATTATTGGTTCCTGCTTGCCGTCGTTCTTTTACATCGTTCTAACCAACTTCTTCCCTTCTATAACTTAATTGAAATTATTTTATTAATATAACTCGTTTCGGGTTAATCATCTTTCATAACGACTTACTAACTTTATTATTAATCGAAACTCGATCGTCATTGGTTTAGTACACTATTGTATATCGTTCAGGTTCAATTGCTTATCTTCAACCTTTAGTGTTACACTTCAGGTTTATAACATCCTTAATGAGGTTACATTACGTAAATTAAGAAATTAATTCTCTCTTCATATGCTTCTCCTTTACTTTATATTCAAAACTTTTCTTCTCTATTTACTTCATAGTCTTTGGCTGTTGCTGGCTTTCTTTTTGCTCTCTGCACCTCGCTTCTGGCGTGGCCTTCTTGTTTCTAGAACTTCATTCCACATTGCAAGCACCATCTCCCACTTCCATTCTGAAATTTCAAGTGGTTGCAATAGACCTTTTTGGCACTTGATGCTCCTCCTTAACATGTTGACAAGTTAGACACCTTGAGATAAACTCCGCGATCTCTATTTTTATAATGCTCCACCAAAATGTATGTCGAAGATCACGATACATTTTGGTACTCCCAGGTGGATTGCAAACGATGTGTTGTGCACCTCCATCATGATTTTATACTTCAAGTCAGAGTCATTAGGAACACAAAGTCTGGAGTTGACTCGATGTATTCCTTCTTCATCGATTCTTGCTTCCGGAATAACACCTTCTTGCACTTTCTTCTTCATACGCATCAGCTCCAGGTCTGTAACTTGAGCAACTTTAACTTTATCGATTAAAGTCGGTTCTAATTGTATATTTGACATCATCACGTGGATCCCTAGAGTCTTTAACTCTATCTTCATCCTTTACAAGTCATACAAAATGGGCCTTTGCGTTGACAATATCACACTCGTACCCACATATGATTTTCTACTCAATGCGTCAGCTACCACATTCGCTTTTCCAGGATGGTATTGAATGGTATGATCGTAATCTTTCAACAACTCTAGCCAATGTCATTGCTGCATGTTGAGTTCCTTTTGGGTGAAGAAATATTTAAGGCTTTTATGATCCGTATAGATCTCCACCTTCTCCCCATACAGGTAATGCCTCCAGATCTTTAACACAAAAACGACTGCTACCAACTCTAGATCATGAGTAGGATAATTCTTCTCATATTCTTTGAGTTGTCGTAAGGCATAGGCTATGACTTTCCCATATTGCATGAGAACACATCCTAACCCTCTGTCTGAAGCATCGTTGTAGATGAAAAATCCCTCCGAACCAGATGGGATTGTCAGAACAGGTGCTAAAATGAGTCTCATCTTGAGTTCTTGAAAACTCTTCTCACATTCTTCGCTCCAACCGAATTTTGAATATTTTCTAGTCAGATAAGTTAATGGAATAGCAATTCGAGAAAATCCTTCCACGAATCTCCGATAATAACCAGTTAAGCCTAGAAAGCTACATACTTTGGTTACTGACTTAGGTTGTTCCCAGCTTTGTATTACTTCAATCTTCGCTGGGTCAACAGATATTCCATGATTTGATATCACGTGCCCAAGGAATGCTACTTCCTCAAGCCAGAACTTGCACTTCTTCAACCTGGCATAAGATTGTTTTCATGAAGCTTTTGGAGTATCAGCCTCAAGTGTTGCTCATGATCTTCATAACTTTTGGAGTAAATGAGGATGTCATCAATAAAGATGACCACAAAATGATTTAAATATTCCTTGAATACTCGGTTCATCATATCCATGAAGGCAGCAAGAGAATTAGTCAATCCAAAAGACATGACTAGGAATTCGTAATGCCTGTACCGAGTTCTGAAAGCAGTCTTTGGAATGTCATCAGTTTTAATCTTCAACTGATGATATCCGGAACGAAGATCGATCTTTGAAAAGAATTTAGCTCCTTGTAATTGGTCAAACAGGTCATCAATGCGAGGTAACAGATACCTATTCTTGATGGTGACATATTTCAACTCTTGATAGTCAATTCAAAGTCACATACTTCCATCTTTCTTCTTTACGAATAGAACAGGAGAATCCCAAGGAGACGTACTAGGACGAATGAAACCGATGTCAAACAATTCCTGCAATTGGGTTTTTAACTCCTAAAATTCAATAGGAGCCATTCGATATGGGGCTTTAGAAATGGGTTTTGTATCGGGTTCAAGGTCGATACAAAATTCCATTTCACGCTATGGGGGTAGGCCAGGAAGTTCTTCAGGGAATACATCAGGAATTTATTAGCAATAGAAATATCATTCAAATCTGACGTATTTTTGTTTAAATTTGTGACATGGGCTAAGAAAGCTTGACATTCGTTTTTCAATAAACGAATATCTTTATGGCTTGATATGACAGTGATTGACTTTAGTGGTTTGGTTGCTTGAATTCACATAATAGGTTGGTTAGGAATATGAAAACTAACAATCTTACAAAAACAATCAATTTTAGCATGATGAGTAGTTAACTAGTGAATCCCTAAAATCACATCAAATGCAAGTATTTTTAAAGTGATAAGATCGATGAGTAATGTGCGGGTTCCGATTTGAATCAAACAAGATTTATAAACAGTGGATGTAATGAATGTTTCTCCCAATGGGAGTTTCAACAGATAAGTCAAAGTTTAATTTCTCCAGAGTTAAATTTAAACGTTGAACGCAAGTAGGAGAAATAAAAGAATGGGTAGAACTGATATCAAATAAGGTATAGACTTCGCAAGAGTTTATAATTAGCTTAAACGTGATAACCTTGTTCGGGTTCCTCACTTTTTGGGAGGTCATGATAAACGTTTTCCCTTGAACTACCGACTTTGACTTCTTTGGGATGGCCTTTGGTGCCTCCATCCCAGCTGGACTTGACTTCACTGCACGACAAAATCAGGCTAGGTGACCTTCTTTTCCAAAATTATAACATGTTTTAAACTGCTGCGTACAGTTTGGACTGATGTGTCCCTCCCCTCAGCATTTGTAACATACGATCGGTGATCGTTTTCTTCTTTAACAATGGGTGTTGGTGCTGACATCTTTCCATCATTATTGAATCTTCTATTCTTGAAATTTCCACTTTTATTATCTTGGCCATGATTACCACCGAAGTGGTTTCCATTTCTGGCATGTTGACTTCCTCCACGTTTGTTGTCACCGCTTCGATGATTGCTACTCCTGGTATTATCATTTTCTCGGTTGCTTTCTTTTGGTTGGGTTGACTCATTATCTCACTCCAATAATTGAGTCATATTTACAACATCTGAATACAAACACAGTTTGTGAGAAATGAGGTATTGACGAATTTCAGGTTTCAAAGCTCACAAAAACATTTGCGTCATTCTCTCCTCGTTATCAACCTAGTTGGACATAAACCGGGACAACTCGGTAAACTTAGCTTCATACTACGGCACGGTCATATTGTTTTGTTCCAACTTGATAAATTCCACCTCCTTCATGTGATGAATACTTTCAGGAAAGTACTTATCATTGAACAGTTCTTGGAACTTCTCCCAAGACATTTTCAATACGGCAGACTGAGTACGTTTTATAGATTCCCACCAGTAATCTGCCTCTCCTCGCAACATGAAGGTGACAAAAGGAACCTTTTGCTCCTCGGAGCATCCTAAGACATCAAATATCTTGGTGATCTACTTTATCAACATCTCCATCTTAAGTGGTTCTGGCTTTCCCAAAAACTATGGTGGTCCGAGCTCCTTGAACTACTTACCAGTGACCATCCGAGAGTTGCTACTGTTTTCACCTGCATTTTGCACAGGAGTCTCTCTCGCCTGATGTTGCATGAATTGCAGAAAGCCTCTGAACATTCTGTCGTTCATCATTTGGTCGATGGTGTTGTTTACCTGAGGATTGTTGCCTTCCTGGTGCACATTATCTTGGTTATTGATCAGTGGTGACTCAATGGTCTCTTGTTCTCCATTGCTTATCTCAACATTTTCGGATGTCATTTTAAAATACTGCCACAAAACAAGGGTTAATTGACATACCACATATTATCCCTATATTCTGACCGACCAATTAAATAACAAATAAACATAGGTAGGTCATACTAGCGAAGGATTTCCCCGTCTCTCCCCCCTAGTTCTAGTCTCACATCTTAGCCAGGGATCATATCCCTAAGCTTTGATACCAACTAGGACGCCCCCAAAATAGGTATACATCACCTATTTTGAGTCGCCAAATACATGGTACATAATTTAAATACAAACTTCCTTATACAATACGACAAAAATGTAGCTGAGAGTTTTTACACGAATATTGTCTAGTAGACAGTATCCAAACTCAAATGGAGTCCTCATTATAATTATTATCACACTATTTTATAAAATAGTGAGGACTACTACAGCCACCATCTCGGACTGTCACTCCATTCCCCGACTAGTCCTGGCTACGTTCTCATTTCCTGAAGAGAACAATGAAAGAAAAAAGGTGAGCTCAACTAGCCCAGTAAGAAATATTATGACTAAGATAATGCAGAATAAATTATCGTTAGCCTTCAATAGTGTTAAACTGATAAAATACAATAAACATCAAGTTTAACTATAGCAATCCATTAGAAGATTCAAGTAGAGCATGATATCTACTATCTTCTATGATTTAAAAAGTTTGTCATCAATTTTATCGCTGAGACTTAGCTTAATAAATAATCCACATAATCAAATTATCCATGCACTACAGGCCAAGGATATTCATTAGGACCACGTCCACGAATTATCCATGCACTACGGGCCAATGAGGACATTTATCACATCATTTGTAACATTACAGGTCATGATTATACCGAATAATCCCTAGTTATAATCATCCCAATCAACATTCCATCTATGCACTATGGGCCAACGATGACTTTCATCACAATATAAGCATGATGATGATGACAATGATATAAGAATTCAATTAAATGAAAGCAAAGGATAAATTTTTAAGATTTATAATTCAATTTATTCATAATTCAATAATGTCCAAATTGTCAACATGATACTGCTTTGTAGAGTAAAATTCAAGAATAATATTGTATCAAAGATGATTTGGACCGAAAAGGAATCAATCTTTGTCATGAATAGTACCCTGGGTGAATAGTACCCCATCAATAGTACTTCAGGAATAGTACCCCGTGAATGGTACTCCAGCGTAAAAAGATTAAAAATTATCAAGATTGCTCAGAATAATATTTCCATGAAAAGATACTAGATGAAGCGCAAATTTCAAGGATATTCTACTAATTTCATGGAGTATTAAAGCAATACTTTAACAAAATGAGTGTAGAATTCGGAATCTGAAATGAAATAATATTACTTACATACTACAGAGTATGGAAGAAAATATTATTTCTTACGAATATTGAACAAAAATAATATCCCTTACCTTAAAAAGAAGAGTATTCCGACTGGTATAGCAGAGATATTCTTGAAAAAAATTTGTATTGTTTTCTACACTCAAAGCTTCCTAAAACTCGAAATAAATTAATACGCTCAATATTATAGAAGAAGACTTTTCTGATTCTGCTGTGATTTTTAATTCTAAACTAAGCATCCTATTTATAGGAGAATGAAAGGATACTATTTAGAAAATAATCAAGGACGCACAGTGACAAAGATTCACGGGCGCTCAACTGGCGAAATTTCTTTCTTCTGATTTTACTATGCAGTCATTATGCAAACACTATGCAGGCACTATGCAAACACTATGCATAATAAAATATAATATATTCATATAAAATATTGACCCAAATAACGTGAGATTTATGAATAATATTTTAATTTTCTCAAAATAATTTTTTAAATATTATGGTGTGGATTTGATATAATGTTATAGTTGTGGGTTATATTTATAAATTTTGCAAAATACATGAAGTTGTTATATAATATTCGATTGGTCGGGAATATTCTTTTTGTTTGGGAATATCCGTATTTACTGACAGACAATCATTGGTGGACCCTACAACGGAAGTATTGTCGTAGTTAGAAAATGATAAATTATCTTTTATAAAAATAACGGCGGAAGTGTTACCGTTAAAAACGTTGAACTACTTTCAGTAGTAAAGAAATGCGATGTCTGCGTGGTTGCATAGTAGCAATACACCATTGATTATTGATGCTTACGTGAGAAGTCACTCGTTTATACTCAATTATTGCTACAAATAATTGTTTGCATCATATCTCTCATATTATTGATTCAATTATTGTCACAATATCATCTTCATAATATATTATATTATTAAATCAATAATTGAGATGACAAAGTTATTCATATTATTATTTGCAATATTGTCAATGTCTAAAAGTTCTGTCAAGGAGAGGTTTGGTCACCTAATTGCTCGCCAATAAGGAGAAATCCTTATCGGAAAGCCCCCTCTTTCCTGGGAACGACCTGGTTGATAAATATTGTGAGTTATAATATTAATGTTGAATGTTATTAAAATTGAAGTTATGTTCGGAGTTGAATTTGGAGACGCGGACGTGATATTTGAGTCCAAAACGATGAAATTAGTAAAATAGTCTATAAACACAAAATTTTCTCGAATTCACTATTTGGTCAAAAACTCAACAGATTGACTTTTTTTCGGAAAAAGTCAAACTTCAAATTTCAAAATTTATATTTTTGATAAAAATGGTTTCATTATGTTGGAATTATTTGTGTTAGTGAAAATTGACAATTATTTCGATAATAATTGATGTCTGGATGTTATATTGACCAATCGGGTATTTAACCGGATAAATGAGCAATTGATTGCTATTATTTCACATGATTATAACTATTTGTTCACATGTGTATACTATTGTTTCACATTCTTGTTACTATTAGGGGAGTTGGTGCAAGATTGATAATACTTGCATGACTAAGTTAAAAATGGAGGTATAGATGGAGGTACTATACTGTAATTCATATTTTCACATGTCTAGAACTATTGATTCACATAATTTACTATTGAATCACATTATTTACTATTAGGGGAGGTGGTGCAAGTTTGATAATACTTCCGTTACTAAATTAAAAATAAAGGAAAAGTTGGAGGTATTGTACTGTAATTTTTTAAACCCCAAAACGTGCAATTATCTAAACTTTTATTTTTCTATAAATAGAAGCTCATTCTTCCTTCATTTCTCACCAATTCACAAAAGCTTTAGAGCAATTATTATAGAGAGAAATTATAGAGAGAAAGAAGAAGAGAAGTCTGCTACCTCACTATTCTAGTATCCAGTTTTTTTTAAGGTAGGGAATATTATTTGTTGTACTCGTAGGGAGTATTATTTCTTTTGTATTCATGAAGAGAACTTCTGTTATTCCATTCTTTATTATTCTGTTGGAATAACCTTGATAACGCGGGCTACCCTATACTTGGTGACATTCTTCTATTATTCCGTCTTTATTATTCTGTTGGAATATCCTCGTCATGCGCTTTTACGCTTGAACACGATTTCGCCTCTTTATTATTCTCGTTGGAATATCCTCACATCATTTCGCTTTACGGGACTGGTTCCGCTCTTTATTATTATTCTTTTGGAATATCCTCGTCACATGCGTTTTTTGGCCTTTACTGATTCCGTCCTTATTAGTAGTCTGTTGGAATAACCTGTCTATGTGAAGTACCGCATCCATGGTGATTTCTGTTGTTATTTCATTATTTATTATTATTATGTTGGAATATCATGTCTGTGCGTTTTACGCGGACTGATTCCGTCCTTATTAGTATTCTCATTGAATAACTCGCTTATGCGAAGTCTGCATGCATGGTGATTTATGATGTTATTTCATTCTTTATTATTCATTTGGAACATCATCTCTTGCGTGTAATTTTGCTTTGACCGGTTCCGTTATTTAGTATTCTATTGGAATAACTGCCTATCTGCAAGTACCGCTTACATACATGGTGATTTCTTTTGTTATTCCATTCTTTATTATACTCGGTTGGTTAAAGTTTTGACTTCTATACTCCATGAAATTAGTGGAATATCCTTGATATTTGCGCTTCATCCAATATCTTTTCATGGAAATATTCTTCGAGCATTCTTGAATTTTACTCTACAAATCGATATCATGTTGACAATTTGGACATTATTAGTTCTTTGGATAAATTAATTCTTGAACTTGTTTTATTGAATTCTTATATCATTGTCATCATCCTCATGTTTATATTTTGTTGAAAGTCATCTACATGGCCTTAGTGCAAGTGCATAGATGGACTTGGTATGATTATGATCGTGGATTATTCGGTGTAATCATGATCGTAATAATGTTAATGATGTGGTAAAAGTCCTCATTGGCCCGTAGTGCATTGATGGACGATTTTGGTATGATTATGGCTATGGATTCTCTTGACCAAGGGTGCAAAGATGAATTGTTTTATGGCATGATCGGACCAGTGATGAAAACACGATTATCTTTGGCACATAGTGCATGGATAATTCGTGGTCGTGATACTAAAAATATCCTTGGCCGTAGTGCGGGGATGAGTTAATGATGTGGATTATTTATTAAGCTGAGTCTCAGTGATAAAGTTGGTGAAAAACTTTTTAAATCATAGAAGATAGTAGATTTTATATTTTACTTAACTCTTTTAATGGATTGTTTATTCCGCTGCAGTTTTTGATCTAAAACTTGTTGTCTATTATATTCTATCAGTTGTTATACTGTTGAAGGCTAATGATATTTTATTCTTCATTATCTTAGTCATAATATTTCTTACTGGGCTAGTTGAGCTCACCCTTTCTTTCACTGTTCTCTTTAGGAAATGAGAACGTAGCTGGGACTAGTCGGGGAACAAAGTGATGGTCCTAGATGTTTGCATTAGTAGTCCTCACTATTCTGTGAAATAGTGTGATAATAATAGTAATGAGGACTCCTTTTGAGTTTGTATACTCTCTAGTAAACAATATTTGTATTCAAACTCACAACTCATGTTGTATATTTAAGATTGTATTTGTATTCTGTACCATGTATTTGGCGACTCAGAATATGTGATGTATTCCTGTTTTGGGGGCGTCACAGTTGGTATCAGAGCTTAGGGATATGATCCCTGACTGAGATGTGAGATAAGAACTAGGAGGAGAGAGATGGGGAATTCCTTCGCTAGTATAACCTACCTAAGTTTATTTGATATTTAATTGGTCGGTCAGAGTATAGGGATAATATGTGATATATTAATTAACCCTTATTTTGTGGAAGTATTTGAAAATGACATCAGAGAATGTTGAGAATAGCAATGGAGCACAGGAGACCATTGAGTCTCCACAGATCAATAATCAGGACAATGTGCAACAGGATGGCGATAATCCTCCTGTAAATAACAACACTTACCAAATGATGAACGATGGTACGTTTAGGAGATTTTTAGAATTCATGCAACACTAGACGAGAGAGACTCCTGTTCATAATGTAGGAGGAAACAATGGCAACCCGCAGTTGGTCACCGCTAAGCAGTTCAAGGAGCTGGGACCACCGAACTTTTTGGGAAAGCCATAACCACTTAAGGCGAGAGACATGGTTAAAGCGGATCACTAAGATATTTGATGTCTTGGGATGCTCGAGGAGCAAAAGGTTCCTTTTGCCACCTTTATGTTGCGTGAAGCGCGATTATTGGTGGGAATCAGAAACGCACCTGCATCGACGCGACTCAAGATGTTTTGGGGGAAGTTCCAAGAGCTGTTCAACGACAAGTACTTTCCTGAAAGTATTCGTCACATGAAAGGGGGTGTAGTTCATCAAGCTGGAGCAAAACAATATGACCGTGTCGCAGTACGAGGCTAAGTTTGCCGAGTTATCTCGGTTTGCATCCCATTTGGTCGATAATGAGGAGCGAATGACGCAAATGTTTTTAAGAGGTTTGAAACCCAATATACGCCAATACCTCATTTCTCACAAACTTTGTTTATATTCAGATGTTGTGAATAGGGCTCAGTTATTGGAACGCGATAACGAGTCAGCACAACCAAAAGGCAACGACCAACAACATGATAGTAATTGTACCGGTGGCAACGGCCATCGGAACAATGATAACCATCGTGGGGGAAATTATCATGCCATGAATGGTAACCATTTCGGTGGTAATCATGGCCAAAACAATAAGAATGGACATTTCAAGAAGAGAAGGTTCAACAATGACGTGAAGACGTCGGCACTAGCACCTATTTCAAAGGAAGAAGAACGAACACCGGTCGTATGTTTCAAATGCGGACAGGAGGGACACAACCGTCCAAACTGTACACAGCAATCCAAAGCGTGATTTAATTGTGGAAGAGAAGGACACCTAGCTTGATTTTATCGTATGGTGAAGTCGATTCCAGCTGGGATCGTGATGCCAAAGGATGTCCCAGACAAGCCAAAGCCGGTAGTTTAAGAGAGCATTTTTTTTTGTGACTAGGAACCTGAATAAAATTATCACGGGTATGTTAGTCATAAACTCTTGCGAAGTCTATACCGTGTTAGATACCGATTCTACTTACTCTTTTATTTCACCTAGTTATGTTCAATGTTTGAATTTAACTCTGGAGAAGTTAGATTTTGATTTATCTGTTGAAACTTCGTTAGTAGAAACCTTCGTTACCTCCACTATTTATAAATCTTGTTGATTCAAATCGACACTTTCATGTTACCTGTCAATCTTATCTCTTTGAAAATACTTGCCTTTGATGTAATTTTTAGAAATTGATTGTTTAACTACTCATCATGCTTTTCATAAGGTTGTTAGCTTTCATATTCCTAACCAACCTATTATGCGAATTCAAGCAACCAAATCACTAAAGTCAATCATGGTCATATCAATCTATAAGTAAAGAGGCCTGGTCCTTTCGTTGTTGACTTCCTTGTATGGAATGCACCGAAGCCAAACTTTCTGTAGGCGACGTTGTGAATGATGATGGCAAGTTGATAGGTATCAATATGACGTGTTACCCAAGTCTTGGATGAGAGTCACAGTTTTGAATGATATTTCTATTGTTAATAAATTTCCTTACGTATTCTTGAAGACTTCTTAGCCTACCCTAGAGCGTGAAATCGAATTTTGTATTGACCCCAGTACAAAACCCATTTCTAAAACCCTCAAATATTTCTTCAACTAAAATGAACGTAACATGCGCCAAAGACGTTGGCTCGAGCTGTTGAAGATTACGATCGTACCATTCAATACCATCGTGGGAAAGCGAACGTGGTAGCTGACGCGTTGAGTAGAAGATCGTATGCGTTTACGAGTGCGATGTTGTTAACACAAAGACCCATTTCGTACGACTTACAAATGATGAAGATAGAGTTAAAGACTCTAGGAACCCACGTGAAGATAACGAATATACGATTAGAATTGACTTTAATCGATAAAGTTAAATCCGCTCAAGCTACACACCCGGAGCTGATGAATGAAGAAGGTTCAAGAGGGCGTTATTCTAGAAGCAAGAATCGACGAAGAGAGAAAATCTCAACCCTCGATTTAATTGGCCCATTTGAAATCCTCGATCGAGTAGGAACTGTGGCCTATAGACTCGTTTTACCGCCAAGTATGTCGCGTGTTCATAACGTTTTTCACGTATCGATATTACGTAAATATGTGGATGACCTGAACCATATTATTAAATTAGAACTAGACGATATAGCAGAAGATTTAACGTATGAAGAGATACGTGTTAAAATCTTGGATAAGAAGGATCGTATTCAACACTCAAAGGTTATACCTCAAGAGTTAGAATCTGAAATGAAGTCAAGGTATCCTCACCTCTTTGGCATATCAAGTACGTACGTAAATTTCGAGGGCAAAATTCCATAAGGAGAGGAGATTGTGAGACCCCAGATTTTATGAATAATATTTAATTTTCTCAAAATAATTTTTTAAATATTATGGTGTGGATTTGATATAATGTTATAGTTGTGGGTTATATTTATAAATTTTGCAAAGTACGCAAGTTGTTATATAATATTCGATTGGTCGAAGAATATTCTTTTTGTCGGGGAATATCCGTACGACGGTACAATCATTGGTGGACCCCACAACGGAAGTATTGTCGTAGTTAGAAAATGACAGAATTATCTTTTTATAAAACTAACGGCGGAAGTGTTACCGTTAAAACCGTTGAACTACTCATTAGTAGTAAAGTACGATGTCGGCGTGTGGTTGCATAGTAGCACACGGTATTGATTATTGATGCTTACGTGAGAAGTCACTCAGTTATACTCAATTATTGCTACAGTAATTGCTGCATCATATCTCTCATATTATTGATTCAATTATTGTCACAGTATCATCTTCATAATATGTTATATTATTAAATCAATAATTGAGACGACAAAAGTTATTCATATTATTATTTGCAATATTATCAATGTCTAGAAGTTACATCGAGGAGAGGTTTGGTCACCTAATTGCGGCCATGATAAGGAGAAATCCTTATCGAAAAGCCCTCTTTCTTTGAGGAACGACACGGTTGATAAATATTGTGAGTTATAATATTAATGATGAATGTTATTAAAATTGAAGTTGTGTTCGAGAGTTGAATTTGGAGACGCGACGTGATATTTGAGTCCGGACGATGAAATTAGTAAAAATAGTATATAAACACAAAATTTTCTTGAATTCACTATTTGGTCAAAAAAATCAACAGTTGACTTTTTTGGGAAAAATCAAACTTCAAATTTCAAAATTTATATTTTTGATAAAAATGGTTTCATTGTGTTGGAATTATTTGTGTTAGTGAAAATCGACAATTATTTCGATAATAATTGATGTCCGGAGGTTATATTGACCATCCAATTATTTAACCTGGATAAATGAGCAATTGATTGCTATTATTATTTTACATGATTATAACTATTTGTTCACATGTGTATACTATTGTTTCACATTCTTGTTACTATTAGGGGAGTTGGTGCAAGATTGATAATACTTGCATGACTAAGTTAAAAATGGAGGTATAGATGGAGGTACTATACTGTAATTCGTATTTTCACATGTCTAGAACTATTGATTCACATAATTTACTATTGAATCACATTATTTACTATTAAGGGAGGTGGTGTAAGTTTGATAATACTTCCATGACTAAATTAAAAATAAAGGAAAAGTTGGAGGTATTGTACTGTAATTTTTCGAGCCCCAAAACGTGCAATTATCGAAACTATATTTTTCTATAAATAGAAGCTCATTCTTCCTTCATTTCTCACCAATTCACAAAAGCTTTAGAGCAATTATTATAGAGAGAAATTATAGAGAGAAAGAAGAAGAGAAGTCTGCTACCTCACTATTCTAGTATCCAGTTTTTTTTTAAGGTAGGGAATATTATTTGTTGTACTCATAGGGAGTATTATTTGTTTTGTATTCATGAAGAGAACTTCTGTTATTCCATTCTTTATTATTACATTGGAATAACTTTTGTATCTGTGAGCTACCTATACTTGGTGACATTCTTCTATTATTCCGTCTTTTTATTATTCTTTTGGAATATCATGCATCTTTACGCAACTTGCATTTTACGCAGGACTGATTCTGTCCTTATTATTAGTATTCTTTGGAATAACTTTGTCATCTGAAATACCGCATGCATGGTGATTTCCGTTGTTATTTCATTCTTTATTATTATTACATTGGAATATCACATATGTGCGTTTTTCACGGGACTGATTCCGTCCTTATTAGTATTTTATTGGAATAACTTTATACATGTGACGTACCGCATGCATGGTGATTTCGTTGTTATTTCATTCTTTATTATTACATTGGAACATCCTGCGATGTGAATTTCTGGCTCGACTTTGGTTCCATTATTTAGTATTCTGTTGGAATAACTTTGTCTATCATGCAAAGTACCGCATACATGGTGATTTCTTTTGTTATTCCATTCTTTATTATACTCGGTTTGGTTAAAGTTTTGACTTATATACTCCATGAAATTAGTGGAATATCCTTGATATTTGCGCTTTCATCCAAATCTTTTCATGGAAATATTCTTCGAGCATTCTTGAATTTTACTCTACAAAGCGATATCATGTTGACAATTTGGACATTATTAGTTCTAGATAAATTAATTCTTGAACTTGTTTTATTGAATTCTTATATCATTGTCATCATCCTCATGTTTATATTTTGTTGAAAGTCATTTGAGGCCCTGTAGTGCATAGATGGACTTGGTATGATTATGACCGAGTGATTATTGATTGTAATCATGGCCGTAATGTTACAAATGATGTGGTAAAAGTCCTCATTGGCCCGTGTAGTGCATTGATGGACGCTTTTGGTATGATTATGGCTATGGATTCTCTTTGGCCAAGGGTGCAAAGATGAATTGTTTTATGGCATGATCGGGATGTTGATGAAAACACGATTATCTTTGGCACCGTAGTAGTGCATGGATAATTCGTGGTCGTGATACTAAAAATATCCTTGGCACCTCAGTGCGGGGATGAGTTAATGATGTGGATTATTTATTAAGTTTGAGTCTTAGCATAAAGTTGGTGAAAAACTTTTAAATCATAGAAGATAGTAGATTTTATATTTTACTTGACTCTTCTAATGGATTGTTTATTCCATTGCAGCGATTTTTGATCTAAAACTTGTTGTCTATTATATTCTATCGGTTGTTATCTTTGTTGAAGGCTAATGATAATTTATTCTTCATTATCTTAGTCATAATATTTCTTACTGGGCTAGTTGAGCTCACCCTTTCTTTCACTGTTCTCTTTAGGAAATGAGAATGTAGCTGGGACTAGTCGGAGAACAGAGTGATGGTCCTAGATGTTTGCATTAGTAGTCCTCACTATTCTGTGAAATAGTGTGATAATAATAGTAATGAGGACTCCTTTTGAGTTTGAATACTCTCTAGTAAACAATATTTGTATTCAAACTCACAGCTCATGTTGTATATTTAAGATTGTATTTGTATTCTGTACCATGTATTTGGCGACTCAGAATAGGTGATGTATTCCCGTTTTGGGGGCGTCACACTTTGCAGCAATTATAGTAGCAATAATTGAGTATAACTGAGTGACTTCTCACGTAAGCATCAATAATCAATATCGTGTGCTACTATACAACCACGTGTATTACTGTACTTTTATCACCGGGTATTTCAATAGTTAACGGTAAAACTCTCGCGGTTATGTTTATAAAAAGATATTTATGTCGTTTTCTAACTCCGACAATAATTCTGTTCTGGGGTCCACCAATGATTGTGTTGTCGTACGAGTATTTCCTGTTAAAATGAACATTTCCCGACCAATCGAATATTTTATTACAACTTGCATACTTTGCAAAATTTATAAATATTACTCACAACTATAATATTATAACAAATCAACACCATAATTATTCCAAATGATATTTAGAGAAAAAAATTTATCTTTATTCGTAAAAGTTGGGGTCTTACACTGGGCGGTGACGTTGAACATGAAAATTATTCTAGATAAAATAATATTGATCAATACAAGGCATAAAGGGCTGATCACCCTCTGTGCTCGTAAAATAAGACGGTTCACATATAAATTTCTGATTGAACCTTTTGAAGAAAAGAAAAAGCATGTTCATGGTCTTATGACCTCTCAGTTATTCAATATTGTTATGATATTCCAGAAATGTGAATGATTCAAGATTTAATTGCTTTACATTTTTGATTCACTGTCAAAGCATGCCTCAAAGAAAATATGTATTTCTTGTTGAGCCATTAGAGAATGCTATTACTTGCTGAGCAATTGAATGCTCATACTTTTTTTGTTATAAATTTTTTCAGCCGAGCAAACTCAAGTGGAAGGGTCTAGTAGAGACAAGGGGAAAGGAAAAGCAACAGAATAGTTGGGATTTGATGTAATGGATAGTTTACATGTATGTAAATACTAAACTATCATGTAATGAACACATAAAGGTATACGTACCTGGGATTAGAAGAACTTTGATATAATAACTTTATTAAGTTTAAGTTTATACTATGTTGAATGTTTGATATCATGAAGCACTGAATAAGGGTTTCATGTGACGCCCCCGAATCCGGGTCCTCTAACCCCGGTTCGGTCATCACGATAAAATACAAACATACAACTCTAAACAACATACAATAACTAAAATGCGGAATATAATAAACGTACGTCGTTCATTCAAAAGGTGTTACTAGTCCAAAGATTCGATAACCTTAATACAATCTTACAAACATACCCTAAAATAATAATTAGGGTTTATATTACATAACAGTAATTTAAAATAGGCATATAGTAAAGTATGCTCCTGGTGACTATCCTACATCTTTCCTTTACCCTTGTCCTTTCCTGAGGTCTCGGGCTTAGCTGCAATATAATTCATGATATAGCAAGGATGAGCAACAAGTTTGCTCAACAAATTTTAATACAACAATAAGGATATATCATGATGAATGAAAAATATCTGACAATGAATTCAACAATATGAATATCTGAAGGATTCAACAATATGAATATTAGAAGCAAAGATAATGATTATTTTTAGAATAACTGCTAGTCAAGTAGACTTTGAACTATAACACTCCAATGGAATCAATAATTAATTGACCATTTGGTTACTGACTACAGAATAAGTACTTGAGGGGATCATCCTCGCATACACCATGTATATGCATAACATTTAAATCTGTTCTTTGTATCTTATATTAGATACAGAATGCGCCCTCATCATAGAAGGGTGTTCTTTCGATCCTAAGAATCCTTACCATCAATTGGTTTGGATAGCTTTTATAAAACCTCATATATTTGTCTAACCGAACTAAGGTTCAAACTCTATCTGACACAGTTCAAGAATTATAGAACTTTAAATGAAGTACAAGTCCAAGACTGTACGAACTCAAGTGCACTAAGTGAGAATATCAATAATATCGATGTGGATTAATTGTAAGGTAATTAAACCACTTAATAGCATGCTTGGAAATAAAGTTCAAACTTACATGAATAACTTTCAATTCAACAATAACCTGCTCAAATACAATATGAGAAGGATAGGAAACTTTCACAAAATTCAAAGTTGTGTAAGTTAGGAAACTTGCAACACAATAAAATTAGTGTTCGGATACTTGCTTAAGTAAAAGAGTAAGAATTAAGGAACTTGCACAACCAAAGAGTGAAGTTCAAGGAAACTTGCTCAATAATATTTGAGTAAAGTTAGGGAACTTGCCTGTTTTCTCAGCTACAATATAATTCCAGCTTTAACTACTTGCGTTGAAACGTCCTAACGTTATCAAGTCGATCATTTCAATTAGTATGTGTAAACTAATATGTGTTTACACTAACAACAATCAAGTCATCACATAACATATTTATTAACACATTACAAAGCACATTGGTCACATAATACAAGATAAAGTAATCATATAAGCATGCCTTGAAACTTCAAACCAAAAACAAAATCTTGGCAAAATTCAAGAAGATCAAGACAAATTGCGCTAGTCTAGGCTTAGGGACTAAGACAAGTGCGATGTCCTTGGCGCACCAAGGTTGAGCTTCTGCACTTCCTGACTTCATTCCAACTCTAACATACACCTATACATACATATTAACATACATACATGCTAGAGGTTCACATATAACACATGATCATACTTGAGTTCATTACTTCAAGTTTAACTTATGATTTATATGTCATTAAAACATAAAAAAGGTCATGTAATCATCATGTTTAATACCTATGAATCATGTTTAGGAGTATTATAGCCATAACATGACATCTTACTACTTTAGTACATAAGTACTCACATAATATGCAACTTAAGTTTGAAAACATGTTCAAGGTTATCTTTGAAATCTTTTTAGCATGAATGATGCAATATACACATACAAGACAACTTTAGAACTCATATCATGTGTGATTAAGTTATGATTAACATCTTTAAACATCAAAACCTACATCATGTAGTATTCATGTATATTACTTTAATATAACAAACTTTTCCTTTAAAACATTCTCTAACACAAAGCTAACAAGTTTAAATCATGGTAAAGACGTTATACATCATATATCATGCTCACTTAGGTTCCACATCAGTCACGTATATGGTCTCATAAGTTCAGAACTTGTAAGACATATATTACTTCAAAGTTTGTTTTCTAAACTTTACATTTCCTACTAGAATCATGTTAGTCACATCATAATTCATAAGGAAACCCTACAACACATGTTTATACCTATTCTTCATGTTTACATGAGTCTTAATACCATATCAGCAACACTATACACAACAGAAACCATCAACTGAATCAGTGCAGGCAGAGTGCGCCAATGACCCTTAGTAAATAAAATAAGGCATCAATGCGCCAGGTCGAGTTCAGAAGCAGTAAGGTTACTCTGTTTTACAGAGTAACTACCAACTTGTTTTCCAACAATTCAAGCATGTTCCAAATCATTATTAAAGTGTTCATACATGTTAGAAAACTTCTTACACACCTTATAATATGCTTGTTCATATCAATTAACAAATGAATTCAAGAATTTCCAATAATTAAACAAGACCCATTTGAAGCATATAATTAGAACTTATACCTTCTTAAGCTTGGATTGAACTTCCTACCCTCTGAGTATACTTCCACAATTGTTCAGCAACTTAGAACCTCTAATATTAGACTTATCAATCAATTCTAACAATCTAAAAATTGATTTTGGAGCTTGTTCTTATAGAAGGGGCATGGACTAGATAATGACATTACCCAAATGTTAGAGCTCATAGTGCAAAGGAAGAATACATTGGTTGCTAAGGAGTGGTTCAACAACTCCCCATTAGGCCATTGGCCTTGAAATCATTGCCTAAGTTTTAGCCATTTAAACAATACGTAAGTTAGGTGATAGGTTACTATTCATTGTACCTTTGTGCCACTAAATTTGGGACAAGAAGTAAAACTCAGCATTTGTTATTCTAAGGCTTGGTTTGGCCCCTTTAAATTCCCAAAATGAAATCTTAATGTATTGTTATTACCATATTAGGAAATCTAGGGATCATTTAGGTACTCATACCATATAATCCATGTACATCAAATACACACAACTAAAATAACACAGTCAAGTATTATTGTCCGGGTAGCTCCATGATTATATTTTTCTACGCACATAACCACCTTATCATATTATTTAATACTATCTATTCCGGTGTACACACATAATTTGTATTCCAATTTCTACAATACACAGATATATAATTATTTCTGTTTAAAACCCACATATGATTTTATTGCATTACATGATACTTCATATCATTAGAAAATATTCTTATCATATAATTTTATGCATGTCACACCTTACAACAAAGTGTTACATTTCATTTGCTATAGTAGAAAATCACTTTCTCATACTTAACACTAGCGCATCTGCGCCAGTTTGTACTGCTGGGACGGTGCAGCTGCGTCGGTCCCTGTGTTGCCTCTTTTTCAGTTCTAACAAAAGATCTCTAACTCATGCAAGCATATATGTGTCAACAAGTAATACAGAGTAAGTAAAGTATCGATCCCACAGAGAAAGTTGTCTAATTTAAATCACTATGCATCAATTAAATCACTATATTTATATGCTCAAACTAATGAATATGATTGGTGAATTACTCTAATCGCAAATAACGACTAAAACAAAAATAAAAATGTAATAAATCAAATCTGAAAGTAATGGGATCCTAACTTCATTTAATACTTCATCTAATCACCACTATCATGCAAGACTTGTTCACATATCACAGGAAAGTAGCCAAGAGCACTAATAGAGTCATAGCCATTTTTCAATGTACTATGACCTACTTACACAGCATCCACAAGCGATAGACTCCATGTAATCATCAATATAACAAAAATCACTATATGTCTATGTGAAATTGCAATCATATTGAATTTAAGCACTAGCCCTTATTCTAACTCATACGGTGAAACAATATATGTCTATCTGGTTCACAAAATACACAAGCCATACAAAACAGCCCCATATACGTTTGTTATCATGATTACAATCCATACTTGAATGTTCATTGTCAATTCCATATAAGTACTGAAAACGAATGGTGATCAAGCATTCATACATGCAAAACAACCATGATAGAAATCCCATATGATATGTAAAACAGTCCAGCATTTAAGCATGCAACTAAACTACATATTAAAATCCGTTAGAATCCCATAATGTAGTTTAGTTCATGACTGAACACAAAGCCATTATGGGATCAAAGCTAAACATGGCTAATAAGCAAACAATTGAAAGATGAAGGATAGAAACGATCAAACCCAATTGCTTATTATAATCCACTAGTAACGTTCAAATCCTCATATAAATCCAGCAAAATACTAATAATTATCCACAATGATAGAAAATCCCAATAAGAATTAGAAAAGTTGGAGTTTAGGCTTCGTTCTACGTTGGAATCTCTCTCAGAGTGTAAACCCTAGTTACGATATTCAAATACGTAAAAACTGAATAATGATCCCTCTGACACCAGTCAGAAATCATTTTTTTAACTAATTACAACCCTTAAAATTAGAAATTAAAATAAAAAGCTCAGCAGCATCAGGCATCACGCGCGGCCGCGCGCCCCTCCTTTGCAATCCTCGCTAGCAAGGCGTGCAACTTGCGATGTCAGTAATGTCATCGATCCGGGTGTTTTCATACGGCGCTGCGTCCTCAAGCTTATTTTTCTCTTGAATCGCGCTATTTCTACAACTTTGAATTATGATATGCTGATGCAACTGAACTGTTCTCCTGTTCATTCTTTTGTCCATCCATGCTTAGCCTCCTGCTCCAATTGATCCTCATGCCATGCATCCAACAGCCTCATGCCATTTACATCACCAAATCATGCCATATCCTGCACTTTTACACCAAAGGATTTTTAAGTAAATGCAATGCAAAATAATATGAAATGCAACTAAAAACACACTAAAATATACTTGAGATGGGCCTAGTTCGCGTGAATTAATATCCAATAAGTAGGTGTAAAACCCACTTATCAAATACTCCCAAACTTGAACTATTGCTTGCCCTCAAGCAATGCATGCTAAATAACAATGAAAATGCAAAAGCACTACTATGCAACTAAATTAATATGCAAACTCGTCTCACATTGTTCTAACTCTAATAGAATTTCAGTCCAAAATGCCTCAGCGAATTATCCAGATTCAAGAATACAAATTCAAACCGAACCATAGGCATAATATCATACACTCAGATAATTCATACATGCTATAGATATCATTTAAGCAAAGAATACACATACTAAATTGCTCAAAACAGAAAATTATAGTTTAAATCAAGACTCATGTATACATATGCAACGAAGACTATTCCAACATATCAAAACAAACTGAGGTTCAACAATGGGCTTAACTGCTTTATTTTTACTCACGAGGCGATTTTTCGCTTTTCCATGATGTTTATTGAATTTTTTTAACATGACCGCAAAATGTCTTATTCCATTATGCAACACTTTGCTACCCCTTAGCGAAGCTTTCAACCAACGACTCCCAGACCATGAAAGACCTTAGGGCGCTAAGTGTAGAGACAATCCCCTCGGGCATATCTACTCAAGTAGCCAGGGCCCCGAAATAAGACTAGCCACGTTATTGCTATTTGATTTTTTTTTTTACATAACATACCCATGTTTTCTCAAAGTTTGAATGTCAATGTTTTGCAAGTCTACATCCATGTTCCACATATTTCTCTTTTTGACACTACATTTTCTATCGAGCAATGCAACACATACTTCTTATACCTACAAATGATTGTGAACACATTCGTGCAAACCGAAAGCATTTAAATAGCAACATGAATTTCATCGTGTAAAAAATTATAGCTAGGTTCATGTTATCTAACATACTCAAAAATCTTTCAAAATTCACTATCATCATCAGCTAGACAAAAATTTCATACAACAAGAACTGTACGACATGGAAACTAAAAAAAAAATTCTAACACATAAACAAATAAACTAAACATGAATATGCAAAATTTAAACTAATCATGCCAATACTACATGCAACTAAACTACTACCCCAATACCCCCAAACTTATAATATTCAATGCCCCATTGAATGAAGGTAAAGGGTAAAGAAAACTCCCCTAATGATCAGTGGTACCACCGTCCTCGGGTGGTGAATCTGGTGGTAGATATGGCACTGTTGTCCCGAACTGAGGCCCTCGTGAGTCCCATCGCAAATGTTCCAAAATTATCGTACATGGCATCGACTTTTCGCTTCAACCTTCAAAGCTGGCGATCACCATGGGCAGCAGGTGCTTGCGTGGACGGGCCTGACTCATCTGTCTGAGGGGGCTGCTGTGATGGTTCTGGAACTGTGCGTTAGAGAATAAATCCTCGTCCGCGCGGGTGTGGTTTGCCGCCTGCCCAATCCTCAAATTTTTCAATGGTGGCATGAGTTATGTCCTGGCTTGGGTATTGCATTTGTTCATTGCCCTAGTTGCATCCCTGATGAGCACACAGCATAGCAACCACTGATGCGTATGGAATGCTCCCAGTGGTGCCTCCCCGCAGATATCGTAACATATGCTCCCGGTGATTATACCCCACAAAATAATTGCCCTCTCCGTTGTGATCTCGTGCTGATGAGAGAAAGGCACGAGCTTGGCACATATGAACAGATTCCACGCCTTTGCATATTGATTAAGGGTTACGGCTGGAAATATGCGAGGTTGATTCATGCCGACTTTATAGGTCCATTTAGTGTTAGGCGCACACAATTTAGCAATAACCAACTCCAAGTCTATCGCCAAATGTGCACCGGTGACCCAGTTAGCAGCCCCCGTTAGCGGTGTATCGGTAAGTCTAAAAATTGCTCGGATGGCAGGGGGTCTATAATCTATCTCAAAACCGCGAACTATAGATATACCGCTCATGGTAACCTTGGCATTAGCATAAAACTCTCAGATTATGCTCATCGGAATGGGCGTGGGAGTGGCAATCAGTCCACCCCAGCATCTCTCATGAATCATGGCACATAACTGACCATCTTGCCCCTCCAGTTTGAAACCACGCTCCTTGACAAACGTCTTCGCCACAATTCTGTAATACTCATGCTGAGCTTCCAAGTTTAGAAACTTGGTGTGATCAATAATATCCTCCCCTTGACTTCCCAAAGAAGATGAAGAAGAAGATGAAATGGAGCGAGCTCGCTTGGGACCCATTTACAATTGATAAAGATAGTGCAGATGATTTGACTGAGAATGAGTGCTAGCAAAAGCTTTGATTCTTCCCACACTGATGTCGCACAACCCTCTCTTGAAACCCTAGTTTATATCAGTGGATGAGAGCGTGGGTTTGAGCTTTGAACGTGGAGAAAATCGTGGGTATGTGATGAGAGATGTACGACTTCAATTTGTGTAACGGATAGAGAGAAAGAGACGTGTTATAGAGAAAACACTGTGATTGCGCATCTATCATAATTTCAAATGAGAGTCCAACTAGTCTCCACACGTTTTAAAACTTTTAACACTTGTCTCGGTCCGGGTAATCGCGGCGGCGGTCGCTTTTTTCAATATCTTTCGTGCACGCAGACGCCATGAGTGGTCTTGTGTTGTATTCATCTGCACATCATACGACCATGCTTCCTGCACTGCTGAGTTTACTCCCAAACTACTTATTAGTGATGACTTCAATTGCATATACCTAAATAGGCATTAATGCACTCTGTTAAGACATGAATCTTGACCAAATGAACTCTAACTTGTTTCAACCATTCTCAATGCAAATCTTACTACACACTTAATTATGCAACTCCGACAAACTATCAATAATGAAATAAAGATGAACCAACTAAAACAATCTAAACTAAATAAAAAAAATAGAGATAGAAATAATGGGTTGCCTCCCATCAAGCGCTAAGTTATAGTCAATTAGCTTGACTGTCTCTGAATCTCAAGTTGATGAAAGAGTTGAGGTGCTTTCCTTTCTGTCCACCTCACCCCTTGCTTTAATATCTCTTACTTTCGACAATGGGTTGACCTCCAAATCTGAATTTTCACTAGTTACACACCTCAACGGTTCATAGTTCACCAAATTCTATTCCTCATCATTTAAGACCCGATCCACCGAATCAACCCGAAAACATTATTCTTCATATGTTGGGAACTTCATTGCCTTAAAGACGTTAAAGGTCACCTCCTGATCATGTACACGCATCGTGTGTTCCCCTTTTTGCACATCTATCGAAGTCTTACCTATGGCTAAGAATGGCCTCCCCAATATGATTAGTATATTTTTATCTTCTTCGTAATCCAAAATGATGAAGTCATCCAGAAAGATAAATTTGACCACCTTCACCAAGACATCTTCAACAATTCCCCGTGGATACGTGATGGATCTGTCAGCTAGCTGCAAAGAAATATTTGTTGGCCTCGGATCTGATAATCCCAATTGGTTAAACAATGACAAGGGCATCAGATTGATACTTGCCCCAAGATCACACAAACATTTTTCAAAATTAATCTTCCTGATTGTGCACGGGATTGTGAAACTGCCCGGATCCTTCAGTTTTGGAGGTAATTTCTGCTGAAGCACTGCACTGCATTCCTCTGTCAAGGCTACTATCTTAAATTCGTCTAATCTCCTCTTCCTTGACAGTATACCCTTCATGAACTTTGCATAGCTTGGCATTTGTTCCAATGCCTCCGCGAATGGTATATTAATCTGCAGTTTCTTAAAAACCTCCAAGAACTTGCTGAACTGTTTATCTTCCCTCTGCTTATTCAATCTTTGCAGATACGGAACTTGAAGGTGAACTGGTGGTACTGAACTCATAGGTTTCTCAACTAACCCTGCTTTATCTTTCTCTTCCTGCTGGACCTCAGAATTTTCTGGATTTTCCTTCTCGTGAGCCACCCTTTCGCTTCATGCAATAAGGCTCAGCATCCCCTGTAAAATAGCACTGCACGCGCGACTTGCAATGTCTCAATATTCTTCCCAGATCTTAATGTGATTGTTTGACACTGTTCTTTCCCATCTCTTCTAGGATTTGATTCTTTATTACTTGGCAAAGAACCTTGGGGCCTATTGTTAAGCATGTTCACCATTTGCCCCATCTGAGTTTCTAGATTCTTAATAGCCACTGCTTGGCTTTTGATCATAACCTCTGTATTTGTCATGTATTTCATCAACATCTCCTCCATTTTTGATTTCTTTTCTTGCTGAGGTGCAGCTGGAGTGTGATGTTGTTGTTCTTGAGAAAAACCCGGTGGAAAAGGTGGTCTAGGAGTAAACTGTGGCTGCGCTGGTTGTGACTGAAACTGATTATTCATCTGAAACTGATTCTGCTGATTCCCTTGGATATTTGACCAACTAAAGTTTGGATGATTTCGGTTGTTGGGGTGGTGTAACGACCCCAAAATTCATACCATTTAAAACTCGACTTCGATCGTTAACCATACATTCAACCTCTAATTTTTACATCATTATTCGATATTAAAATCACTAAAATTGCGGAATATTTAAAACGTTTATACATTTCCTTCTTTCTTGCCCTGAATCGTAACCTTTACATTACATCTCTTTGATTCAATCTTATATCATGAATCGTTACAACAAAATGACTATACAAAGTCTTACATCATAACTAAATATCCATATACATTGGATATCTCAACTTATAATTCAACATGTTACGTTCAAAATGTGAAATACATTTCTCATAAAACATAAGTAATCTTCGTGAATATAGATCTCTGTAATTCACTTAGGACATATCTTTACCTTAAAATCTTGACTTGCAAAAGTGGTTATTTGCAAGAGTGAGCTCGACAGCCCAGTAAAGTCTAACAGTTTTCATGCATCACATAGCACATAATAACATGCTCGATATACATCTCATTAAAGTAACATGGCATACATGCTTTTAATTCACATAGCAAATATAAAGATTGAGTTCTTTACTCAATCATCATTACTTAGCCAAAACAATGCAGTCATATATCAACTTTAACATTTCATGATTTCAACATGTACAACATATCATGCAATTTAAAACAGTTCATCAAGTCCACGTAACAAATAGGAACCGAATGACTTGCCTTGATCGTTGTTTACCAATAATAGATTAACAGCTTACAGCTATCTGCACTTCACGTGCCCTACGCAATTATATAATCATACACATCAACTATTAGTCACATAACAACACATATTAATTATAATGTAAACTCTACTCCACATCTCATAATCTTTCTTATTAATTAGCACACAATGTTCAATTTAATTGTGTTAACTTTCAACTTATATCTCACTATATTTCATAATCGAAGTTCATTCAAGTGCTCAAGTTTTGCTAGGACTACTTATTGGTTTTATATTAAACCCATTTCATATCCTATAATATTCATTTCAATTGAATTGAAACACTTTTTAAGTTCATTAACACTTGGCATGGTGTTTCGACGTTCAATCGTCACACGCCCGATTTGCCTATCATGTGTATGCTTACTATGCTTCAATAACTTATCTAATACATCATTTATTAATGTTAAGAATCATTATATTTACTAACATTCATGTTTTATAACTTAGGACATCATCTTTTATGGTCAGGAGCACTACACATGTATATGTGCATGCAGTCCTAAAGATGACCATTTTGACTACTGTTATAGACCTCCAATTGAAAATCTTAAAAAAGGAAAGATGTAGATCTACTCGTCCTCGTTCCGGATCATTTTGAATCACCTCAATCGGAGTTCGTATGAGAAAGTTATGGCCAATTTACTATAGGAGACTAAAACTATCCGACTCAGACTTTTCTTTCGGTATGGCCATGATGCGAGAACTAGGCTAACCAAAGGGCCTTCTGACACGAGAGATTAGCACTGGGGCTCAATTTCAAATAATGGGCACAAATTTCTAGCGCTGGGGCATGAATTTTGGCGTTGGGGCTCCATTTTTTGGTATTTGGGGCCAAAACTAATGAATCAAAGCACAAAGACCATTTTTGGTCTGTTTAAGAAATTCTAGTTACTAATTACATAAATATAACTGATGTAATTTACACATAACCTCACCAAGCATATATATATTAACATAAAACTACTGAACAACAAATTTAGAAAGACTAAATCCGTAAAAACAATGTTTTAAAATTAAAACTTCATGTTTGACATTTGTTAAACACAGTGAACATGGTAACCAAAATTTATAAACTAATTTGATTCCTTGAGACTACGATTCTCTGAAATTCATATCCAATTAACATACATGATGTTTAATTTCATAAATAGCATACAATCACCTACTAACTTTGTTATCATACAAAACATACACTCATACATGTTTTCACGTTTTCACTGTAAAACCAATTCTTTTTTCTCTGTGAATGCTAGCATACTTCTCATATATACATACATGTACTAATATAACAATTACAGTTACAAATACCCGTAATATCATACGTAATTATAAAAACATGATTTCCATACAATTTTTGAAAAACTTTATAACATACACAGTGATATTCAATATAATTATACCGTAATATGTTTTAAGTTTTATATAACATACCTTCACTTGCTTGACCACCACTTGTTAAAACTTAGAACTTTCTCTCCAACCCTTGACAATCTCTCTCAAAACTCTCTTGTCTCTAAGTTTTTCTCTGACAAAACTTCTTCTCTTTTCTTACTTAGGCTTTAGCCAAATAGAATATACGTAAAACTAAACTGTGACGAACGAGATTTTTGTAATTTAATTTTAATATTTATTGAAGTAAATAAATATTTTTTGATGATTTAATTATTAGATTAAATAATTAATTGATGCATTCGTGATAGATTAATTTAATGATATGTGTTATATTTATTAATTTAATGTGGAAAATATTTATTATTCAAATATGTATTTATGTGAGCTTATTGAATTTAATGAAATATTTAATAAGCATAATGTTATTTTAATTAATTTAATTATTAATTAGAGATTTAAAAATTTGACATTATTAATCAATGAGAATTTAAATTATGTGACTATGTGAATTAATGAGAAATTATTATATTTTATTTAAAATAAATTAAATAAGATATTGATTTATTTTATGAAGGAGTGTGACATTAATTAAACTATATGATAAAGTTTTATTAAATTAAATGGTTTTTGAAACCTATTCTAGCTAGCCAAACATGGCCCTAAAGGGAGTTGGGGGCAGTTAACCCATGACTGGGTAACTGACCACCAACACGTCAGTTGTTCCTTATTTAGTTTACGTCTTCTTTTCTTTCTTCTTCATTATTTGCCTAAGTCTAGAAAGCGTAACAGAGAGAGATACAGAGAAAGAGTTGAGAATTCAGAGATTGTTAAGAGGATTGTGAGAGTCATCTGAGAAGGAATTCATCTTCCATTAATTTTACGCTTAGGTAATCTCTTCAACCCAATTCCTTTTTACGTCATTTAGTTTTTATGAAAATGGCTTTCAAGCTTTTGTAAAGTCTCTGTAATTGGGAAAGGGTATGATTATGAGTTTTTATATGTGTTAAATGTTACCATATCTTATTTGATTATATATATTTTATAAATCATGTCACTAGTTTCATGAAAATACGTCGTATATATTGATCAAAACTTACAGAGTATGGGTTTTGGCCATATGGCCCATATACGTAAATTTAATGTGTCAAACATAAATGGTTTTGTAAAAATTATACTCGTACATTATTATGCATGTTAATATGAAGAGACCAAACTTTAAATGAATGGATTCGGTGTTATAACGAACCCGTAGTATTAATTTTCATGATTTATGTTCAAAACCTTCAAGAACATCAAGAACAGTGAAATTTATATATATTTAATTCTGTGATTATGTGTTTTAATGGGTTAAAATCACTCTATAAATGTTGGGTATTGATTATATATGAATTCTAACATGTGGGTATGTTTAATTTGGAGAATTAATGATTATGTAGTGTTTATTTCGCTGAATTCTTTGTTCTTCGCGAACTAGAATTTGAGTGCTGAGTGTCATGCCATTGGCTCAACTCCTAGTTCATTTCATCTTGTGCAAGACCATGTGCATGACAAAGACCACCGCCATGATGCAAAGATGCAAAGTACTGTCAGTAAGCCTTTGGCGCATGCATGCAAGACCCAGTACAAAAGTGGTGCCGCAATGCCACTTAGCATAATGTCCAGAAATGCATTTTTTCAATGTTCAAGTATAGAAATGTGTTAGTAACCTAGTCTAATGAATATAAAAACTGGTTAGATATATAATGAGACATTAAAGTGAGTTTTTACCAAGTCAAGAGGACAATTACGTGTTGATTGAATTGTTGATTATATACTTAGCTTGTTGTTCGTATAGTGTAATATTATGTGGAAACAAGTATGGTAATATGACTAAGTATAGTCCTGAATTTGAGTTAGACAAAGAATAAACGTGTGATGTTTAGTAAGTTATAATTGGCTGATATTGTGAACGTAATTGATATTTAGGAGTTAAATCAAGGAACGAGTTTAGTTAAAGTGTAATCTACGCACGAGGCAAGTTTCCTAACCCTACTTGTTATCATTATTGAGTTATTCTCATTATTATTAATCAAGTTCAATTGTTATATTTAAGATTGATTATCTTTTCAAAGCATAATTCTGTTATACAATAATTGTCCTATTGTATACCTATTGAGATTATTATTCAATTTAATTATCATTATTGTTGAACCTTATTAGACTAGCGAACCCTTATTGATTCGACTAGTCCATAGTTGATGAACGTTCTAAATTTCAGAACCCTTATTGAATTATCCAAACCAAACTTCCTTTGGTGCGGACTCGAATGTCAAACTGAGATTAACAACCCTGCAAAGGGATTTACTTATGCGTTAGCGTTAAGATATTGTGCACGATGTGGTACTAAATTTGATCCCCTAAGTACGAGAAGAAGAGTCCATAGTCTTATGACTATTAAAGGTTTCAAGTATAACCCTTGATAACCTAGGACATAGGTTCAAGGTCTTATGACCCTCAGAAATCTTTTGATTCTTGTTATTCATTCTTGATTCAAAAGTTGAGCTTTTATTTTAGAAGTCTTTGATTCACTCGCATGTTATTATACATTATTATTTCATTATTTTACTTGTGGACAATAGTGCTCACTCTTGCGTAATAATAACATTGTAGTTAAGAACGAAAGGTCCGACGAGCCTTCTACTAGCAAAGGCAAGAGCAAGATTAACAAGTGATGAAGACTTGTTGTTTTATATGATGATGTATTTCTGTTTAAGACTTAAGTTAATGATGTTGTTTAAGACTTATTTGTTTATGTTTCCGCACAGATGTTTAAGGTTAGTATGACCTGGGATTATGTTTATTATTCAGATGTTGTAACCCCATAAGGGGAAGATTTATTTCTATCTATTGCATGGTTTGCATTTATTATTGGTAGATAGATATATGATATTTGTACAGTGAACACCAAATCCCGTGGAATCGAAGTACCTGGATTTGGGGGTGTCACAAGTTGGTATTAGAGCCGTAGGTTATGAACCTTAGGTGGGGGAACAACCTTAGGTAGTAGCCTTATAGGAAGAACATAGAGATGGAAAACTCTTATCGAGTTCTAGGAAATGAATTTTTGTAATTCATTGAAGATAATAAAAGACTTTATCTGTTTATGTGTTAAATTATGTGCTCACTAGTACGACTTATTAACTAAAACTTGAAATTTTGTTGTCAGTATGTCTGACGTTGGAGGAAATAGTCGAGCTGGGGAGGAGGAACCCCGAGTACCTACAGTACCGAGACATTCATGTCGTTAGGGAACAGTTGGTACAGAGGGAGTCATCTTCATTGATCACCGTTGTTGGTCAGGAGCATGAACCTGAGACTGATCCTGAGGAGGATCCTGAGGATGAATTTTTCGAGGAAGAGGAAGAAGAGGAGTTTCCACAGCACTCTTTGATGCTGAGATATAAGACACATTATACGACCGTAACGTGGAGTTACGAGATGAGGTCCAGGATTTGACTGAGCGGGCTATTATTCAGCAGATTACTCTAGAACAGAAAGAGAGGGAGATTTCGACTCTTCACTCACGACTGGGAAATGTAGAATGGGATTTGGTCCACGAGAAGGGTCAAACCGAAGATAAGACCGAGGAGATAGAGAAGTCAAGAAGGAATCGAAGGAAAGCTCGAAAGGCCGATCATAGCAGAGGAAGGCTGGGTAAGAGAGTCACGTCGTGCTGATCTTGCAGAAGAGGATGGTCGTGCAAAGAAGGCGAAGCTTGGTGAGACATACTCTACACTTAATCATGCAATGGAAGAGGCCCAGGATCGAGTTTTGAGGTACCCCATCCAGTTCGAAGGACTTCCATCGTACATGCTGGATCGCAGGACGATGTCTCGCATCATGGAAGAGGAGCGTAGCAAGGCTATTCAGTGCCTTGATAGACAGTGATAGAATTTGTTTAATTATGTGATAAACTTATTTGATATCTAGATGTAAATTCTGATGTTGTTATGAACAAAGGAATAGTTTAATATTAAATCATGTGGATTCTTTATCTCAAGATAGTTGAAGTAAATAGCAGTGATGCTATCATTTGATGTAAAACTCTTGATTTGAATTAAACATATTAAGTTATTTGAGATAATGTGTTACTTAATTATATTAAATTATTGAGTTAAGTCTTAACTATTTAGAGAATTTAATAGAGATTTAATAAATATATATTTTAACAGAATTATGCCGCCAAGAAGAAGACAACAACGTTAACCAGCTCAGGAAGAGTTTACGAATAACAACAATAACGCCAATACTAATCCTATTCAGCAATTAGTTAACTTGCTAGCTGGAGCAATGAATAATTAACCTCAAGCTCCACCAAATACTACATTTAAGGATTTCAAGGCGGTGGGACCGCCAGAATTTAAAGGTTCCATGAACCCAATCGAGGCTCAAACGTGGGTTATGGAAATGGAGAAGGTTTTCGACGTCGCTAGGGTTAGAGAAGACTAGAAGACAACTTTTGCAACGTTTATACTGAAGTCTGAAGCTAGCTATTGGTGGCAAGCAAACAAAGTGCGAGGAGGTGAAGGTGTAATTACTTGGGAGAGATTTAAAGAGATGTTCTTCGAGATGTATTTCCCAACCAGCTCGCAGAACCAGATGGAGGTTCAATTTCTGGAATTGAAGCAAGGAAATATGAGCGAACCTGATTATGCGGCTAGATTCAACGAGTTAGCGAGGTTCACCCTGTATCAAGTACACACGGACGAGAGAAAAGCCATAAGATTTGAACAAGGACTAAAGCCTTGGGTATACAGTAAAGTATCAATGTTTCAGATATACACTTTTGCTGGAGTACTGGAAAAGGCCATCCTCGCTGAAGGTGGAAGCGATGCGGTGACCAAGTACAATCAAGATCAGAAGAAGAAGAAGAAGAAGAGTGAAGGTGAAGGAAATAACAAGACTAGTGGAAGTGGCACAAGAGGTGGTAATTTTAATCAGAAGAAAAGGTGGAATGAAAACTCATCATCGGGGAATCAATAAGGAAATCAGAAGAAAAGAATTGAAGCATGCCCGACCTACGGGAAAGCTCATCTTGGAGTTTGTATGAAGGGAAAAAGAGTGTGCTACAATTGTGGTCAGGAAGGCCACATAGCACCTAACTGTCCTAACCCAAAGAAGGGTGCTTGTTTTACTTGTGGTTTGAAGGACCATCTGACAAGAGACTGTCCTAAGAAAGGATCGGGATCAAGAGGAAACCAGGGAAACAATAGTGGAAATGCCTTGACTATCACCGGACCAACCGCAACAAACTGACCGACCGCCAGGACTTTCAACATGACGATGCAGGATTCAGTTCAGTCTCGTGATGTGGTGTCAGGTATCATTCTGATCGATAAAATTAATGCTTATGTACTATTTGATTCGGGTACTACTTGTTCCTTTATATCCTATGACTTTGCTAAGAATTTAGATTTGCCTAAAGATGAGTTGGAATATCCCATGAACATAGAAATTGCGAATAGAGAAATAATCCCTGTTAAGTACGTACATAAGAACTGTAGAGTGGATATTAAGGGTAATATCATGAACGTAGATCTTATACCTATTCGACTTGGGGAATTTGATGTTATATTGGGAATGGACTGGTTATTCAATTACGGTGTTGTAATTGATTGCCAAAAGAAGCGTATTAACCTTATGACTCCGTCAAAGGTTGTGTTTTATGGTAGCTAGTCGCCTAGACAAGCGAGTTATCTAACGATGATGCAGGCTAGGAAGTTATTAAGACAAGGCTGTGTAGGATACTTAGCTTACATAGTCGTCAGTCGAAAAGAGAATCCGAAGGTAGAGGAAATACCAATTGTGAGGGACTTCGTCGACGTATTTCCAGATGATTTGCCAGGACTTCCACCAGATAGAGAAGTAGATTTCGTGATCAATTTGGCACCCAAAACTGCTCCAATATCGAAGGCACCATACCGAATGGCACCAATAGAGATGAAAGAACTAATGGTACAACTACAAGAATTACTGGACAAGAAGTACATTCAACCGAGCATATCGCCTTGGGGAGCATCGGTGTTATTTGTGAAAAATAAGAACAGATCGATGCGGCTCTGCATTGACTACAGAGAACTGAATAAGGTCACGATTAAGAACAGATATCCATTACCGAGGATCGACGACCTGTTTGATCAATTAAAGGGAGCGAAATACTTTTCTAAGATAGACTTGAGAAGTGGTTATCATCAACTGAAGGTGAGACCAGAGGATGTACCGAAGACAGCGTTCAGAACGCGATATGGTCACTACGAATTTTTAGTAATGTCGTTTGGTCTTACGAATGCTCCTGCAGCATTTATGGGACTAATAAATGGTGTGTTCAAGCTATTTCTGGACAAGTTTGTAGTGGTATTTATAGATGACATTTTGGTTTATTCGAAAACCAAGAAAGAACATGAAGAGCATTTGAGATTAACATTGGAAGTATTGAGAAGGGAGAAGTTGTATGCTAAGTTTTTGAAATGTGAATTTTGGATCGAGTGAGTACAATTTCTTGGTCACGTGATCGATAAAGACGGAATTTTAGTAGATCCATCAAAAGTCGAAGCCGTGATTAACTAGGATCAACCGAGGACGCCGTCGAAAGTACGAAGTTTTCTTGGATTGACAAGATATTATAGAAGTTTCATACAAGACTTTTTCAAGATCGCAACTCCGCTAACGAATTTAACTCGAAAAGCTGTGAAATTTGTTTGGACGAAGAATTGTGAGGAAAGCTTTCAAGAATTAAAGAAGAGGTTGAGTACGGCGCCTGTGTTATCTCTTCCGGATGATACAGGAAATTTTGTTGTTTATAGTGATGCATCGCATAAAGGACTTGGTTGTGTGCTGATGCAAAATGGCAAAGTCATTGCGTATGCATCACGATAATTGAAGGATTACGAGAAGGGATATCCGACCCACGACTTGGAGTTAGCTGCAGTTGTTTTTGCTTTTAAAATTTGGAGGCACTATCTCTACGGGGAGAAGTGTGAAATATATACGGACCACAAGAGTCTGAAATATATTTTCACGCAGAAGGATTTGAATATGCATCAAGAAGATGGTTGGAATTAATTAAGGATTACGACTGTGAGATTTTATACCATCCGGGTAAAGCAAATGTGGTTGCCGACGCCTTAAGTAGAAATGGTCGTGAGAAATTGATGATGTTAACTGCTCAGGAAGAGCTAATTGCAGAAATGGAGAAACTGGGGTTGGAAGGCCTAATTAATAATCACCATAACTATTATCAGTTACCAAAATAATAAGCGTATATCCATTATAAATATATTTTATTTATATATTATTTATTTAATTGGTTTTATTATTAATTCAAAATTTAAAAACCAAAAGCCATAGGGCTTCGTTTGGCAAAATAATTTAAAGCTTAAAGACTTAATATATATAAGCCTTGTTTTGCAAAACTAAATTAAAATTACTTTAATTTATTTTAATAATCACTTATAATAAAGTTATTTGTCACACTTTATTAAATAAAACATTATAATAATTCATTTAATCATTATAAACTCTCTAACTTAATTATTAAATTAAATTAGATTACTATTTCAAAATTCATACTTTCCTTAACTCATTAATTATTTATTAAACAAATAAATAATCAAATTACATCAAATCAATTAAACAAATACTTATTCAACGATAAACACGTCCATTAAATATTTATATAATTTAATAATTATTTAAATATTTAATTAAAATCTGGATTGTTACATCATTCCCTCCTCACAAGGATTCTGTCCTCAGAATCACAACTCAAACCACTCATTCGTTACAATCTTCCCTACTTACAAAAAGATTCTCATCCCCGAATCGAAGACACAAATTAAACAAATAACTCAGAGTAATCTTTCATCATTTTATCTAAATATAGGTTTTATATTTCCTACTACATTCATTACTTTAACAAATTTTAGGTTTCATTTCAAAACTTTCACTTGAACTCAATATATTCTGAGTATTATATTCTTAACCCATTCATTTCCTTTTCTAAGAATCATTATCATAAACACTCGGGATATTACATTCACCATTTCTTCTAAGAATTTCGTCCTCGAAATTTTATTTATTAATCTTTATTCATTCAATCTATCAAATTAGATTTTTACATCACTATTTCATTCATTCATTGGTTTCTATAACCACTTTCTTTCCACAAAGATCATTCTACAACTATTAACTTTTCTATTAAAAGTTTCACATTATTCTTTGATAACTCACATCCTTCTCACTTCAAAATCTATTTTCTCACTTATTCCACATATTCATCATTTTGTGTCGCATTCTACGACTTACTTCTTTCTAAGGAATACTTTCCTTTTTCACTTCCATCTTGCAGAATAACAAGAATCTTCCACAATTGTTTAATAATTGGGAAGTAGTATGAATAACTCAGGAATTTAAAAGATTCCAAATTATTCTGAGGGGTCATAAGACCGTGAAATCTTCTCTAGGTTTAATAGTGCTTCACCCCCGGTTCTTCACACTTTAAACCCTCTTTGGCAGAATGTTTATCAATCACAAAGACTGGAAAACACCCTCCACTTGTACACTAGGTGGCCAGCCTATTATACCACTACGTTGGGGTGCAACGTAGTGTTTTGTAACGACTATATGCGTTACGCTTAGTACTTAGGGTGTTAAGCCCTTCGTACTATGTATTGTGCACAAACATTTCAGCGCAAAGTATAAACTAAGCGCAACCTCTAATAAAAGAGTTGTTCATCTCAGAATTTAGAGTGCAAGCATTCAACTGAGGGTCTAATGACCACGAACCTTGTCCACAGTTATAAGTAATCTTTCAACTTTAACTTTTATAGTCATACGACTATAATGACTTCAAGGTACTTAGGAGATCAATCCTTCGTACATGTATTGTGTACAAACATTTCAGCACAAAGTATAAAACTAGGTGCAACCCTTAAATAATAGGGTTGTTCATCTCAGCTTTTCAACATTTGCATCCGCACAAAAACAATTTGGTTTGGCATAACTTCTCAAGAAACTCTTAAATTTTATGAACATATTTCAATATTTGTCTAGCTTAATCAAATAGCATAGACCTCTACAACAATTCGGACATCAACCAAAATATACATATACATACATACATATGTATTCTCATATCTTAAAGAAATCTCAAAAATCTTTTTATGACGTCATGATACCGCACTGTATTTACATTCCGTTAAGGATTCCGTCATTTGGTGATTTTATCATACTACATCATACCATAGTGGGCTGACGATCCTTAGATCACATCCAACACTAGGCAATACTGCATTGATGACTCCATCGTTTTTATCATCTTTGCACCAGGTTACATGATGCATTAATGATATAAAATACATTTTGATATATTGTAAATCATTTTTGTCTAACAGAAGCAATTAGCATAGACATACGAATAACAGTATTGTTGTTAAAACTCATTGGTTCCTTCATTTGATCCAATGTTTTTCAAGAAAATAAAAGTGTAAACATCAGCACGAAGTCAATAAATTTCGATAGTCTAGCATAGCTAGTAGATTTAGAATACCTATGCTTCCACCATAAACTCCACTTTCTATAATGTTCCATTGCTTAATAGGTCTATCTATTCCTATCATCCTCAATACTCCATTCACACTTATCTATACCCAGTTCGTCAAACTTACCACACGTTATGAGTTCAGGAACTTGCCACAATCATATGAGTTTAAGAACTTATCCTAGTCAGACCATAGGCGTCCATTCACTGAGGGGTTCAAAAACATACCATATAATTATGAGTCACGAACCTACCATAAGTATAAGTTTTAAGAACTCGCACTTAACCTAATACTATTCTCTAACTATACTCTACCTATCTGTTATACACATGAGAAAAGAATCACCTTCTCAACAAGCATATAGCAAATAGCGCGACACAAACATTCCAATGATTATCAATGTGATAAATTGAGTACAAGCACAAAACCCTCGCCCATACAAAGGTTTGTACAACTCAGCCACCACCTGAGTTCTCAATTGAAATCCCTCCTAACTCTATCTTACTTATAACTTGCTCTTTGCTCGATACGAATTCCTCGTATCACATTATCTATAACTCCTCATGAGTTTATCTCGTACTATTATAGTACATTATCTTCATAGCATCAAGCTATAATCATTCAACCATTACAAACCATCTTCCTTTTATAACTTAAACAGATCACGTCATGATCTTATTCTATAACTCGTGATCGTTTTGTTTTACGATCCTCTTTCTTTCCCTTTTTTTCATCATTTACGACATTATTCGTTATCTTGGCTATTAAAGTTAGGAAACTCCCATTTCTTATCTTTATATCTCTTCAAGATTCTTCTTTGAATCTACTTGTTTATATAACAATTCTTCCTTTAAGAATTTCTAACTTCAATTACATTGCTCAACATTCCATTTAAGGTCTACACTTTCATCACACGTATCCATTTACTAAACTTGGTACACATCGAGTCTTTAACAGTTTCAATATGATACGCTGAGTGGTTTCCCACTAACAACCAACAAACTAGGTTTCGAGTTACTAGTTCGTATATACCTCCGCTCTATGAAGGAATCGTTTAGCCCAGATACCATACATCAACTACTAAAGAGTACAATTGCACCATACTTAGATATAACTCTCTATTCTTAACTTCTTTATCATTCTCTTCTTATAGACATTGTATATTTATTATCACCTTACATCCTTATTATTAGAGTTGGGTAACCCCGCATTCATAATCCTTATAACTCTGCGAGATTCTTCTTTGAATCCTTTCATGCAAGTTTAAATCCCTTCTTTATAAATTTCTTAAATTACTTCTTATTATTCAAACTCTATTTGAGCTTATTCTTTTATTATCTTCACCTCTCTTCTCTAAGGTTATAACCTACAGTACTCCTACCTAAGGTTTATAACCTATCGGCTCTGATACCAACTGTAACGACCCCAAAATTTATACCATTTAAATCTCAACTTCGGTCGTTAACCATACATTCAACCTCTAATTTTTACATCATTATTCGATATTAAAATCACTAAAATTGCGGAATATTTAAAACGTTTATACATTTCCTTCTTTCTTGCCCTGAATCGCAACCTTTACATTACATCTCTTTGATTCAATCTTATATCATAAATCGTTACAACAAAATGACTATACAAAGTCTTACATCATAACTAAATATCCATATACATTGGATATCTCAACTTATAATTCAACATGTTACGTTCAAAATGTGAAATACATTTCTCATAAAACATAAGTAATCTTCGTGAATATAGATCTCTGTAATTCACTTAGGACATATCTTTACCTTAAAATCTTGACTTGCAAAAGTGGTTATTTGCAAGAGTGAGCACGACAGCCCAGTAAAGTCTAACAGTTTTCATGCATCACATAGCACATAATAACATGCTCGATATACATCTCATTAAAGTAACATGGCATACATGCTTTTAATTCACATAGCAAATATAAAGATTGAGTTCCTTACTCAATCATCATTACTTAGCCAAAACAATGCAGTCATATATCGACTTTAACATTTCATGATTTCAACATGTATAACATATCATGCAATTTAAAACATTTCATCAAGTCCACGTAACAAATAGGAACCGAAAGACTTGCCTTGATCGTTGTTTACCAATAACAGATTAACAGCTTACAGCTATCTGCACTTCACGTGCCCTACGCAATTATATAATCATACACATCAACTATTAGTCACATAACAACACATATTAATTATAATGTAAACTCTACTCCACATCTCATAATCTTTCCTATTAATTAGCACACAATGTTCAATTTGATTGTGTTAACTTTCAACTTATATCTCACTATATTTCATAATCGAAGTTCATTCAAGTGCTCAAGTCTTGCTAGGACTACTTATTGGTTTTATATTAAACCCATTTCATATCCTATAATATTCATTTCAATTGAATTGAAAAACTTTTTAAGTTCATTAACACTTGGCACGGTGTTTCGACGTTCAATCGTCACACGCCCGATTTGTCTATCGTGTGTATGCTTACTATGCTTCAATAACTTATCTAATACATCATTTATTAATGTTAAGAATCATTATATTTACTAACATTCATGTTTTATAACTTAGGACATCATCTTTTATGGTCGAGAGCTTTACTACATGTGTATATGTGCATGCCCGACGCCTCCGATTGCCTCGAAACACACAACAAATCCTAAAGATGACCATTTTGACTACTGTTATAGACCTCCAATTGAAAATCTTAAAAAGGAAAGATGTAGATCTACTGCGTCCTCGTTCCTGATCATCTTGAATCACCTCAATCGAGTTTCGTGATGAGAAAGTTATGGCCAATTTACTACAGAGACTAAAACTATCTCGACTCAGGACTTTTGTTCCTAAGCCAGCATGCGAGAACTAGGCTAACCAAATGTAACAAGAACGCGAGATTAGCACTAAAGTAGCAATTTGATCTTTGTCAAAATTTCTAGCTATTTGAAGCGTGAATTTTAAGTGCTGGGGCTCCATTTTTGGCGCTGGGGCACCAAAAACTAACAGAACTGAGCACAAAGACCATTTTTGGTCTGTTTAAGAAATTCTAGTTACTAATTACATACATATAACTGATGTAATTTACACATAACCTCACCAAGCATACATATATTAACTTAAAACTACTGAACAACAAATTTAGAAAGACTAAATCCGTAAAAATAATGTTTTAAAATTAAAACTCCATGTTTGATATTTGTTAAACACAATGAACATGGTAACCAAAATTTATAAACTAATTTGATTCCTTGAGACTACGATTCTCTGAAATTCATATCCAATTAACATACATGACGTTTAATTTCATAAATAGCATACAATCACCTACTAACTTTGTTATCATACAAAACATACACTCATACATGTTTTCACGTTTTCACTGTAAAACCAATTCTTCTTTCTCTGTGAATGCTAGCATACTTCTCATATATACATACATGTGCTAATATAACAATTACAGTTACAAATACCCGTAATATCATACGTAATTATAAAAACATGATTTCCATACAATTTTTGTAAAACTTTGTAACATACACAGTGATATTAAATAAAATTATACCGTAATATGTTTTAAGTTTTATATAACATACCTTCACTTGCTTGACCACCACTTGTTAAAACTTAGAACTTTCTCTCCAACCCTTGACAGTCTCTCTCAAAACTCTCTTGTCTCTAAGTTTTTCTCTGACAAAACTTCTTCTCTTTTCTTACTTAGGCTTTAGCCAAATAGAATATCGTGAAACTAAACGATAACAATTATGTAAACTAAAAAAGCGATATGGTCTAATTAATAATCACCATAACTATTATCAGTTACCAAAATAATAAGCGTATATCCATTATAAATATATTTTATTTATATATTATTTATTTAATTGGTTTTATTATTAATTCAAAATTTAAAAACCAAAAGCCATAGGGCTTCGTTTGGCAAAATAATTTAAAGCTTAAAGACTTAATATACATAAACCTTGTTTGGCAAAACTAAATTAAAATTACTTTAATTTATTTTAATAACCACTTATAATAAAGTTATTTGTCACACTTTATTAAATAAAACATTATTATAATTCATTTAATCATTATAAACTCTCTAACTTAATTATTAAATTAAATTAGATTACTATTTCAAAATACATACTTTCCTTAACTCATTAATTATTTATTTAACAAATAAATAATCAAATCACATCAAATCAATTAAACAAATACTTATTCAACGATAAACACGTCTGTGAAGCCCCCAAAATAAGTCCATTCCATCCAACCCATTCTGAGTCGCCAAATACATGGTACAGAAAACAACTACAACTTTATTACTATAATTGTCGTGCAAAATACAACAACACATATGTTGTGAGTTTTGATGCAAATATATACCAACTGTGACTCTGGACACCAACTTGGATAGCACGTCACAATGGCACCTTACATAAAGGTAAAGTCAATAACTGTTTAGGGAGAACCTCCACAGCTAGAGACCACCGTTCTATTCTCCTGTTACCTTCGCTCGACCCAGCTACACTCTTATTACCTGAAAGGAATTACGAAACAGAAGGGTGAGCACAACTAGCTCAGTAAAGAATATTATGACTAAAGATAAATAAATTATCAATAGTCTTCATCAGTAATAAATCAGAGATTTAGAACATATGGTAGATGATAAAACTTTTCAACCATAGTTGCAGCGGAATGAGCAATCCATTAGAAGAGTCAAATAGACTATAAAGTCTATTATCTTCTCCATGTTAAAAGTCCACCAATAATGCTTTATCCCTGTAACATCAATCAACAATTCATGTCCACAATCACATGTATAACTCATAATCGTAATTGTTGTTCTAAATTCCTTTTCTCATCCAGGACAAAGATAATTTTCATCACCTGAAACATCAAAGATCATGGTTATACCAAATCACAGTTCATGTTCATAATCATACTAATAAATTCATCTTTGCACTATGGGCCAAAGATATTCATCAACAGACCATCTTTGCACTACATGCCAAAGATATTCATCAGAAATCATTCATCTTTGCACTACGGGCCAATGATATTCATCAATAAGTCATCTTTGCCAAAGATATTCATATCTCAAAGAAATATATAATCATTTCAGAATTTATATAAACAATAATTATAACCATGTTGAACAATTCACCTTTGCACTTAAGCTAAAGATATTCAATTATAAATTCAATGGTCATGATCATACCAGTCACAGTTCAACTTTTCACTACTGGCCAAAGAGAACCCTAGTCATGATCATACCAATAATCTACCCATCTTTACACTCCAGTGAAAGAGAATTTCAACATCAGGGTTATAAAAATGTTATATATGATAATAAAATCAATTTAATCAATACATAGTTTTAATCTCCAGAGTAATATTCATAAATCAACTATAATTTGGTTAAAAAAGAAACCAATTTTATAGTGAATAGTACCCGTGAATAGTAACTCGTGAATAGTAACTCATGAATAGTAACTCATGAATAGTAACCCGTTGTGAATAGTAACTCGTGAATAGTAACTCATGAATAGTAACTCGTGAATAGTAACCCCGACATGAAAAAGTTTCAAATTTGATAAAAAGTTCCAACCAATATTTCGGCATAATGATATTGAAGAAATAATATCATTTTTAAAAAAAAAAAATATCCCTTACAATCCCTTAAAATTCCTTACTATCCCTTACCTCAAAAGAGCAGTACTTCTGACTAGAATAACGCTGAACGAACTTGCACCGTATAGCAATACTCAAGATATTAAAATACTCACAATAATACACTCGATAATATAGAGAGAGAAATGGAGAGAAAACTATAGTTTCTGGTGTGATTTTCAATTCTAACCTAAGCACCCTATTTATAGGAAAATGCTTAGAACACCAAAGCAGAAAATTTAATATAATATATATTAAATTCCTACGCACACTAAATCAGATCCAACATCAGCCACCAATAGTCAACTAAATCAAAAAAAATGTTTTTGTTATTAAAAATAATTAAAACTTTCAAAAATCAATTATTTCGGAACTTCGGAACTTCAATAATTCATAATAAATAGCTCTTTTATCAGAAAATTCGAATCTCATGACTTCTTATAGGAAATTCAATTCTCTACAACTTTGCAGAAGAAAGTTTTTCCAAATTCCAAATGTAAATTGACCAAATTCATATACGAGAGCGATTTTACAATGCTATAATCAAATTTCGATCGAGAAATGGGTTCACTGAAACACACAAAATATGTGTTAATCATTTAATGCAACAAAAATACTCTTCCTCCTCATATACTCATATATCCCACATTCATTGTAAAAATTTCACCATTATTATATTATAATAATATAATAAAATATTATTTTATCGTAAAAGATAAAATATCAATTTTCAACAATTGTCACTTTAAAAATTTTCTCCATCTATATCCACATAAAATGAATATTTTCTCATCATATAAATCAATAATTAATTATTCACAAATAATATTACAGAATCACAATAATGACAACTGACGGCATAGGTCCCAGGAAAGAGGGGCTTTCCAATAAGAATTTCTCCTCTTCTTGGCGCCAATGAATTAGGTGACCAAACCTCTCCTTAGATGTAACTTTCTAGACATTGCCAATAATGTTATCTAATAATATTATTCGAGATAATATGAATTATTGCTTCGATAATGGAAAATGCTATGTAGTGACAATGATTAAAACAAAAATAATATTAATTATCAATGTAGCAATTATTGAATCAATAAAATAAAATATTGAGCAAGAATTACTTTGTAACAATTATTGAGTAGTTCCTTCTTACGTAAGAATCAATAATTGGCGCAATACCGTACTACTCTTTGTGCAACAACGCCAGACATTCTTGTTTTTTAACCACCGGGTATTCCAACAAAGGTGTTAATTGTAAATAACTACGTCGTTATTTATAAAAACTCCATTTTGTCGCTTTTCTTCATCCGATACGCTTATTACATTATGGGGCCCACAAATGGCTTTGCCGTCGTGCGAATATTCCCTAGCGGAAAAAGAATATTCCACGACCAAACGAATATTCCCAAGCGACAATGAGTATTTTATAACCACTTGCTTATTTTGAAAAAAAATTCATATATCACCCTTAACTTTAAACTTTTATCAATTTAACCATTTACTGAATAGTAATTATAAGAAAAAATTGAATACTTTTATTTCATAAAATTCGGGGTCTTACAACGTCCATTAAATATTTATATAATTCAATAATTATTTAAATATTTAATTAAAATCTAGATTGTTACAGGTGGTATGTGTTCTGAAACTGAACTTGGTCTTTTCTGTAATTGCTCACATACTGTACCGACTCTGAGCTGATAGCACATTGCTCTGTTGAGTGCGACCTCGCATAGATCTCACATACAAATGCAACCGTCTTCGTTTTACCTTCTGTTAATGTATCTATTTTCTTCGCCATGGCTGCCATCTCAGTACATTTACCGCGTGATAAATCCACTTCCAACACACCTGCAACCTTGGGTTGTGGCATTCTAGATGTAGGATTCTAAAAATCGTTTGATGCCATTGTCTCGATAAGGTTATAGGCTTCTTCATAGCTTTTTGCCCATAATGCCCCTCCTGCAGCTGCATCTATAATCGGTCTAGACTGCCATCCCAATCCATTATAAAATGTGTTGATCACCATCCAATCTGGCATACCGTGATGTGGACACTTTATCAGCATCTCATTATATCTCTCCCATGCTTCATATAAGGATTCGCCTTGTTGTTGCTCAAACTGAGAGATAGCTGTCCTCATCTTTGCAGTCTCAGCCATTGGGAAGAACTTGGCTAAAAATTTATGTGCTAAGTCCTCCCATGTAGTGATTGATCCTGCTGGCAAAGAATGAAGCCAACTTCTCGCTTTATCCCTTAATGAGAATGGGAAATAGCCTAAGTCTGATAGCATCCTCCATCACCCCGTTATATCTAAACGTGTCATATATCTCAATGAAACTCAACAGGTGTTCATTCAGATCATCTGTAGCGGCACCCCCAAACTGTACTGAATTTTGTACCATCTGAATAGTGCCCGTTTTTATCTCGAATGTATTGGCTGCTATCGCTGGTCTGACTATGCTAGACTGTAATCCATAAATATTGGGCATGGAATATTATCTCAGAGCCCTATGCTCCTCTCTTTGCTCTTCTCCTTTTCCCTCGGTTGCCATAGTAGATGTAGTACCTTCTAACTATGCTTGTAAATTTCTATGAACACTCGTTTTCCAACCTCTCCTGTTTATGTTGTCCTGAGCAGGTGTTAAGTCGGGGTTGGATGACCGCGTGCGCATAAAAATTTATACAAGTTCCTGAAACAAAAATAAAGACCAAAAAATGAAAATGAGATAAGATTAGATTTGTCTAAGTCATACAATATAGCTTAAAACTAATGATAATAATTAATAATAATTTAAACGTCTTTCCCCGGCAACGGCGCCAAAAACTTGTTGCCTTTTTTTCAGTTCTAACAAAAGAGCTCTAACTCATTCAAGCATACATGTGTCAACAAGTAATACAGAGTAAGTAAAGTATCGATCCCACAGAGAAAGTTGTCTAATTTAAATCACTATGCATCAATTAAATCACTATATTTATATGTTCAAACTAATGAATATGATTGGTGAATTACTCTAATCGCAAATAACGACTAAAATAAGAATAAAAATGTAATACATCAAATCTGAAAGTAATGGGATCCTAACTTCATTTAATACTTCATCTAATCACCACTATCATGCAAGACTTGTTAACATATCACAGGAAAGTAGCCAAGAGAACTAATTGAGTCATAGCCATTTTTCAATGTACTATGACCTACTTACACAGCATCCACAAGCGATAGACTCCATGTAATCATCAATATAACCAAAATCACTATATGTCTATGTGAAATTGCAATCATATTGAATTTAAGCACAAGCCCTTATTCTAACTCATACGGTGAAACAGTATATGTCTATCTGGTTCACGAAATACACAAGCCATACAAAACAACCCCATATACGTATGCTATCATGATTACAATCCATACTTGCATGTTCATTGTCAATTTCATACAAGTACTGAAAACGAATGGTGATCAAGCATTCATACATGCAAAACAACCATGATAGAAATCCCATATGATATGTAAAATAGTCCAGCATTCAAGCATGCAACTAAACTACATATTAAAATCCGTTAAAATCCCATAATGGAGTTTAGTTCATGACTGAACCAAAAGCCATTATGGGATCAAAGCTAAACATGGCTAATAAGCAAATAATTGAAAGATGAAGGATAAAAACGATCAAACCCAATTGTTGAATATAATCCACTAGTAACGTTCAAATCCTCATATAAATCCAGCAAAATACTAATAATTATCCACAATGATAGAAAATCCCAAGAAGAATTAGAAAAGTTGGAGTTTAGGCTTCGTTCTACGTTGGAATCTCCCTCAGAGTGTAAACCCTAGTTACGATATGAAAATACGTAAAAACTGAATAATGATCCCTCTGCCACCAGTCAGAAATCGTTTTTTAATTAATTACAACCCTTAAAATTAGAAATTAAAATAAATAGCTCGTGAAGATCGAGGCATCGCATGCGGCAATTGCTACTCCTCCTTTGCTTCTCAATCCTCGGCGGGCGCACGCGACTTTGCGATGTCTGATGTCTCGTCGGCCGGGTGCTTTCGCGCAGCGCAAGGCCCTAAAGCTTATTCACGTCGGCGTTCGCAACTTTGAATTACGGTTTTGTCACTGCCAAGCCGATCATTCTCCTGTTCATTCTTTTGTCCATCCATGCTTAGCCTCCTGCTCCAATTGATCCTCATGCCATGCATCCAACAACCTCATGCCATTTACATCACCAAATCATGCCATATCCTGCACTTTTATACCAAAGGAGTTTTAAGTAAATGCAATACATAACATGAAATGCAACTAAAAACACACTAAAATATACTTGAGATGGGCCTAATTCGCGTGAATTAATATCCAATAAGTAGGTGTAAAACCCACTTATCACCCTGGCAGTGTCAAAATGGGTTAGCTTCAAGCCATTTCTAATTTCTATCACTACACCAGTATCATATGATATAGTTTAACTTCTATAGTGGTGATATACCCATAATTGAATTGAATCAATATGTTCAACTCTTGTCACCATATCCAAATAAATTGAATATTTAATTATTAATAATCCTATCAATTCTTTGATATCAAACTTTTAGGGTTAGTCCACTAATTTAAATAACTATTAGCGACTCCCTTTAATCATATTTATAAATTCACATAACCACATAATGTTTAAATAATATCACAAAACTAACTCATTAAAAGTTAAATCACTTATTTAATTAAATAAGGAGTTTAAAATTCACGGTCATTACATTTCAAGTACCCGAATTTGGGGGCGTCACACTTTATGTAGTAAACTATATTTAGCTTGTGTGTATATGTGAATGTTGTAGTACCGTGTAGCACCTTATCCAAGGTTTGAAGGTACTCGGATTTGGGACCGTCACAACTAATACATATCAGCGACCGCTGATGGCTTGAGGGTGTTAGCGACCGATCGATGCAGTTGTTAATGGAGGTTGCTGACACGTGGACCATGTCACCCTTGAGACCTGACTCACGGTGACTCAGATTAGTGTCAGAATCCGTCGCTATAGGGAAGTCACTGATAGATTGGTCACTAATAGTGGTTGGTAGAGTCCACACAGCTACCAGAATATGAGCGACCAATTCATCGACCGTATTCAGTTGCTGATACACATTTGTGATCGAGTGCGGTCACTGATAGGCGGTCGCAGACAAGCCTCTTTCTTGTAGTATTTGAACCTTTAAGTAGCAAAAATCTCAATTAAGTGATTGAGTTCTTCAAATTACCAATTCGATTTAATTATATAAGTCCATGACAGAAAAATTCAATTGAGTCGAAGTCACTGTTAGGAGTCCATTGGATCAAATTGGACACTTGAAGGATTTAATTGAGATTTTTATCATTTAAAAAGATAAATTAAAATTCAGTGGCAACTTAAAAGGACACTTTTGCAAAAAGTTCCATATTATTATTATCAAAACATTTAATTCATATTTTTTTAAATCGACTTTCATCTCATGTTATAACCTTATATTGATTATGCTACGCTTTGAATTTCTTAGCGTAATCATCTATTTTTGGTTGAGTTGCATGTTTCTGTGAGCCTTCGTCTCTCGAATTTTAAAGTGAAGCCCTTTTCTCTCTGAATCTTAAACTGAAACCATTGTGAAAAATACTTGATAAATATTTTATCAATTCTAGTATCTAAGTTTGTCTCGAAGGTGGATCACTCATCATTTTTTGGATGTCTAAACAGTATGTGGGTCTTTGTTTATATCTGTTATATGCTTATACTTATTATTAGTTTGTAACGAGAAATATCTTTTATGTAATAATAGTAATTTGTTATTTTATTTATTCATAAAGATAGATAGAACATAAATGAAAAGGAATATCAAATGATTTAACCCTTTTTGTGTTTGATCTTTGAAGCTCAACTAAGGTTATTGGGGTTTGTTTGACCAACCAAGTCTAAATGAATATTTTGTTAAGTTTTGGATGGAATTTCAAGATTTAACATAATGAAATTTTTTTCAAGTACAATAATTAAAAAGCGTGATTTTTGAGTACACTAACTAAATTTAACCTTTGAAAATCAAACTTGATCAAAAAATACTATTTAAACCAAAATCTAACAACAAGACGTTTTATAATTAAGAATATATATATATATATATATATATATATATATATATATATATATATATATATAGTTTGAGTAAAGAGTAAATAGGTAAGGTGTTACATAACATTACTTCCACACAAGTCACAACATGTTATTCTTTATCCTTGATACATAATTAACTTGAAGCATATCTTATTAGTAAAGTACTATCTCTTGCAAACAATCCCATTTCCCTTCATTCCAATGCTGCACTGCAAGCTAGGGTACTGAATTCCACTCTCCTTCCTAATAACATTATTTCCGAATCGAGAAACAGCACAATCCGTTGCAAAAAGACTCGATGATAAATACTTTTGTAGACCACCCATAACCGGCATTGGCACATTAACCTTTGTTTTACTCACATAGTTCCTCCTGTAAGTCTGCCCTAGAATTCCATCAACTGTATCACTAAGGTTATAGAACTTAAACCCTAATTCCAAATGAGCAAAACAATCCTCATTTGTTATATTATAGCCATGCACTCTTGATTCTTGGGCTGTAATCGGAACCACCATCGTTGTAACCCTAAAATTATTCCCCACTGCAACGATAAGGCCATTAGTTTTCCTTGTTCGCGTGATAGTGATAGATGGTTCATGGGGCGAACGCCATTGGAAGCCTTCACTGTTTGGGATAGATATATGTTCATCATCGAAGAATATGGCGAGGCGTTCTATGGAATCGTCCCACGTGGATGTATTTTCAGCTGAGACTATAAGTTCGTGATTATCGAACAATATTCCGAGTGATTGTACCCACGTAAAGTCTCTTTTGAGATTAGGGTTTCGCTTGCCGATGAAATGACCATTAATGTGAAGATTGGAGTCTGAAACTAGGCAAAAATCTTGGTCTTTACGGCCATGGAAGTAAAAAGTGACGCCATCTCCACCTACAAAGCGGGGGTCCTCACAAACAGCACCCGGGTAATTGCAACCTATATATGTACAAAAAAAACATCATTACCTTTAGTAGCTTAATCAAATTAGCAGAATAAAATAAGCATAAGTTTCATATAAATTGGACTTCAATACATTTTAAACCTTTATATTTTTCGCATTATGGAACTTAAATCCCAATATTTCAAAAGAAAAGAAGAGAAAAGATTTCATACTCATGTGACGTGACCTTAATTACCTGAATTCTAATAAATAAAATCTTCTGGCTACTAGATTAATATTTGTTTCTCAAATAAGTGACTTGACACAAAATGAAAGTACAATTTAGTCTTTTAAGGGTATAATAGTTATATTAGCTTTAATTTTTCCTTTTTCACTTCACTTATTACACACTAATTATGTGCTTACAATTTTTTTTGTGCTTCTAAGGATATTTGATAATAAAATTACCAAAAATACCCTTACTCCAAGCAATTATTACATGTCAATGGCCGAAAGATTTTATTTATAGAAATTTAGGAATATTAAGTTTTAATGTTTTAAAATTAATTAAACACCGGGATTTAAGTCCTCAAATGCGAAAAACATAAAGATCTAAGCCAGATATATTAAATGAAAAGGGATCAGAGAGAATGACACAATATGACTTACTACAAACTGGCTTGCAGGAGGCACAGTCCATCAAACAGCTCGTGGGGCAGGTAAAAGGGCACAACAACTTGAGTTTATAGCACAATGGGAACCCTTTAGACCGGCAAGACACCCACCGTGGTTTGGGCACTGGAAACGCGGTCACACCGGCAGACAGCCACAGAATGAAAATGAAAGGAACCCACAAGGCCAATGGTTTCATCATCTTCATAAAGCTAAGATTGAAATATGTTGTAAGTTGAAATATTATCTATATTTGTCATGCAATAGGTCTAAACCAAGAGCCCCCTTTTATACAAGAGGAGTGACCTTTTATTTCATCAAGGTGCCTGTGAAATATCTTAACTAAGCTACCTAAACTAAGCTCCCGTTAAAAAAAATTTAAAATTTTAAAAAGGTGCATGTCAAATAGCCAATAAAAAAAAATACTAAAACACAAAACCTCGAGTACGTTATGAAAATATCATACCGGACTTTATAATACAACACACTGTTACCTCGTGGTAAAAGCAGTAGTGCAAAAGTATACTTTTTGAGGAAGTTTTGCATTATAAATATATTATGCCTTAAAATGTACGATTTTGTATCAGTAATTGTACCACAAAATAGTGATTTGATATATTATAAACTCAAGTATCATATCTTCATAAATGATAAATTTAAGGTATAATTTTACATTTTATTCAAAAATAAATAAATGAAGACGCATGTGAAATAGCCCATAAAAAATGGAAAGGTGCATGTGAAATATTAAAAACTAAGCCACCGTTACTGGCCTTAAATTTCTCCTATAAAAATAATTTAATCACAAAGTTGGGGTTAGATTATAGTAGTGTTTTTGATTCACAACGAATGTCCTTTCAGGTTGGGATGATGTGTTTTTCACAAGGGGTAACTGGTGTTTATTCACAAGTTACATGCAGCTCCATTTCCCAACGTTTTACGAAAAATTGTGAATTGCATAACGGATCGTCTCCTTCACTGACAAGTTCTTACAAAGTTTGAAAAAAGAAAATGTTTTGCAAACTATGGTTGCACACACTAATTAACTATGGGGAAACAATAAGAGCGAATTTTAGACCGAAATAACTTGATAATTTTCGTTTCTAAACATGAGTGAAAACTTAAAAATATATCTATAATTTTTTATATATCAATTGAGTTAATGAGCCAATTCGATTTTGGTCATATAATCAATACCTTATATATATAAAAGGCATCACAACCGATCTTTTAAAATTACATAATTGGTAACTCACTTAATTTGAAATCAATTAAAAGTTAAGTTGCTAAATTAGAATCGAGCCCGTTCCTCTATTCTTCTTCTTCTTCTTCTTCTTCTTCTTCCTCCCTCTTCCCCTTCCCCCTCCCCCTCTCCCTCCCCCTCCTCTTCATCTTTCCCCTCTTCACTACCCTCACCCCTATTTCACTTCCATATACTTGTTCCCCTTCTCTCGCTCCTTTCAATTTCCCATGCCTGACTTTTGCGACTCTTTCGAATCTAGAGCTTCAATTGTAGAAAAATCGTTTGACAATCTCTCCTATAATTAGGACCAATAACAGCTCACGCCAATTGAGTAATTCAACCAACGTTCTACATCAAAATCATCTGAAATAAAGGTCCAATTTATTTTCCTTCTCTCAATTTCAGCTTTAGAGAAACCCAACAAAAGGATCCGTTGATTCGCTTCAAGTCATTTATGCCTCAATCGATTCCAGGTAATTTTTTATCAAAAAAAAATTTCTCTTTGAATTTTCCTCACTTCTAGAACCTTTATGGTACTGGATATAGTATATCTCCCTTCTATTGCTCTTTGTTTTGATTATATTTTGTCAAATTTATGTCACAAATCTCTCCCTTAGGTGATGTTAATGCCAAGATCTTCTACTACGTCCCAATCACGTAAGACGTCCTGATCCTGCACAATAAACACGATCAACACCACAAGCTTGACGGCTTCGACCGTCGGGGGATAGCTCAGGCGTGAGAGTCAGTACAGGCGATCACAAGGTTAACCATGGAGGATAAAAATATCTAGTGTAATAAGAGAGAGAGAAATATTAGTTACCTTTACTTGGACGACCTCCTTGCTATATAATACTATCTAGCCCGGTTTACCGTGTCACCCACAACCGTCTAACACAAATACCCCTGTCTTGGTGATCTCAATCGACTGCATGCAGTTCACCCACTATCACTGGTCACTATTTTCCACCGCCGACCGACTAAAATCCCATCCACATTAATGTCTTGCAGACATTTCGGTCAACAGCTATCCTTTTTCCATCATTACAAGTCAAAGATGGAGATATTTAAACATTTGATGGGTCAGCCCACTGATCCGGCCCTATACTATAAAGACTTAACAAAGATAATACAATGACTAGGCCCAATAACTTTAGGATCCATTAATGATAACCCAGTGGACTAACCAAATAAATAGGCCCAATTCATTCAGCCCAATAGGTGAAATATCATGACCCAACATTGCCCCCCAGTCTTTTATTAAACAGGATGTTTAATGAAAGAGTATACATGATATCGGTCCATGACAAAAGGAATTATAATAAGATCAACAAAGGCCTAAAATATAGCTTACCGAGGCCCATCTGGTGAACATTAAATAACAAGATGAATTAAGACCGTAAGTCTAATTGAAGAAACCACTCCAGCAGAACATACAACAACAAATATTCCACCGCATCCCGAACAACCCAAACCTTCACCATAAAAATTGTCCTCTTCTGAATCCATGCTCGAAGCTGTGGTTTTCCCCACTCTCTGGCCAGAATCCAATTAAAATTTTCCTTTCGACTTCTACAATGCATTCATTCGCGACACCGATGATCATCGGTGTGGCAATAGTTCCATTATGGACCTGATGGATGAAGGAATGAAATACCAGACTAAAGGAAGTTGATCTTTGACTTATCCATTTACATCTCTGCCCATAAATTTGAACTGATTGACTAATACTGGTCATTTGCAGGCAAACGCTATCTTTGGGCGCCTCCGTTCCGAATACAAAGAAGCCGAAGCCGAAGACGGTGTCGCCCGAAGGGAGAATACCATTCTGAAGTCTGCGTTGGCAAAAGAGAGAAGCAACCTCGACATTACTCTCTTCAACAATGAGTGCCTCCGGAAGGATCTCGACAAGGTCAAAAAAGAGCGGGAGACGACCAAGGCCACACATCGGGTCATCACAGATATAGATGTCGACCTACTTCAGAAGAACGAAATTTTGACGAAGAAGAATGAATATATGGCCCAGTCCAATCAAAGCTTGGCGAAGCAAAATAACGATATCCACGCTAAAGAAGCAAGATATCTAGCACATCGTCAAAAGCTTAAAGAGGAACTCCGAGAACCTCGGGCCCTTAAGAACTTGGGTCCGTCACAGACCGAAGATCTTCGTAAGGAGATCTAGGCAGAATACAGAAAATCTGCCTAGCTGAACGATGAGATCGTCCATATGTACTCTGAAGAGTACTAGGTCTGTCAAAGTAAATACAAAGCCAAACTTGTAGTGGCCAAAGTAAATCCAGCTATCCTCGATTCTTCAGATAGCGAAGACGATAAGGCAGCCTAAAAATATCGTTCCTTCCGTAGATTTAGGAATCCCTGTAAAGACTCATATCTCCTTTGTAACCAGTTAGATATCAATGAAATAATTAACAAGTTTTTATCCTTATCACATCCTTAACAATTTCTTGTCAATAATTCACCATTAACCAACTTGAAAAATGTACAAGATCTTTCTTATACTTAACTTAAACTGTTAGTGAACAATTAAGCAAGTCATATAATAGATAAGACCAAGTAATAATGAGATAATCCGAACTCAACACTTGAACAAAATAAAGTAATGCATACTTATCGTTACCGAAGTGTGAGACAGATCGTGTATGTAAGATGAATCCAGCCGATCCTCCTTGCATCATCAGGAATTTGTTTACCACGCAGGGTATAACAACTTTATAAGGACCAGGAAATTTGCATACAACACGGGGTATAACAAATACATAAGGACACTTCTACCGATAAGGCTACCATCGAATGGTCAGCGAGTCCACCCGAACCTCCTTACACCATCGTGAATTTTTTTACCACGCAGGGTATAACAAGTATATAAGGACCGTGAAATTTGTTTACCACGCAGGGTATAACAAATTCACAAGGACACTCCTACCGAAAAGGCTACCATCGAATGGTCAGCGAGTCCACCTGGACCTCCTAACACCAATGAAGTTTGCCTACCACGAAGGGTCTGACAAATTCATAAGGACCACCTGCCAAAAAGGCTACCATCGAATGGTCAGCGAGTCCACCCGGACCTCCTAACACCGATGAACTAAACAACAATGAACAAAAGACCCAGTATATCTACCCCCCAGACAGCAAAGGGTACATGAGATAAGATCGAGTATAGCTCTTCTGGTGGCTGATGTGGGATCGGACCATTGAGTTGGCACATCCTCATGAACTCGCTGAAGGATATCCTCAGCTTCGGATGTAACCAAACAATTCAACAATGGAGATGAAAAAACCCTTCGATAAAGATCTCCACCAATAAGAACAAAGTTGACACTCTTGTACTTAATCTTCTAAGCCAGAATTTGATCCGAAGTAAGAATGTCATCGAATCAGCAAAAGTGTTCACTTCGATAACAGCCGATTTTGACAAGGCAATAGTAATGGAGTCATCATGGTGATCGACCCCTTCGTTGTTTGTTGCTCTGAATATGAACTCGATAGCTCACAGCTTTGATTGCCTGGTAGAATATTAAATGCGCACACAAACATCCATGAACTCGCTTGCCAAGAAACGCAACTACCGTCGGACTCTTCAGCTTCTCCCTTACACTACTACAAAACAGTAAATAGACAACGCGGAGAAAACGTTGTGGTTTCAGTTAAAAAAACGTCGTGGTTAAAAGTGTCATCTATTTGACACCCTTACACAACGTTTTTAAAACGTTGTAGTTAAACACATTACACAACGTTTTTTAAGGAAAAAACGTTGTAGATTTTTTTTTTCATAAATTAACATATGCTTAAAAACATTGTATAAGGTATAATTCCACAACATTTTCTAGATAAAAATGTTGTAGTTTAATATATCAGACAATGTTTAGGCATATTTACACAACGTTTTTAAAATGTTGTAAATTAAAAAAAAAAAAAAAAAAAGTTATGATTCGCCTACATTACCAATGCACCTAGCAATATGCTAATGCCTTAAAGATTAGCATATTGTAGCCTGAAAGATTAAAAAAGTTGTAACTTCAATCATTTATCAAAGATTCCAAATAATATCATTCGTTTACAGTTTCAAATTACTACATCCACAAAATATATACATCTCAAATTCACTTTTCAATAAAAATTACTACTATATTGAATTGTGAATTTGATTACAACCACAAAATAAACCAAACTATCCATAAAATTAAGCTACTACTTAAGCATGCGCAAAAAAGCCTAGGTTTTGCCTCTATTAATTCAGTTCATTGCGTTCTATTAATTGCCACAAGAGTTCCTATTCCTTATCAATCCAAATATCCTCACAGTAATTTCCTGTTAATTTTCATGCTTCTGAACCTACTAGAAGACGGTAACAACAATGATTTCCTGTTAGTTTTCATGCTTCTGTAACTGAGTGGACTCCACACTAATTGTTTCCGCTGTAGTGCAACAACTGTTGGATGCAGGCATGATTCGGAAGGGCATTGTTCCCAAAATCTCCATCCAAGCTCATCTGCTGGACTTCTTGAGGCGAAAGGATCTTGATGCATCGGACACAGTTCACAAACTCCCTGAAATTAATACATAATATGACCATATCAATACAGTAAACAATTGACAAATTGGAGAGATATTAAATTGACAATTGACAATCTCTAGGAAAAAGAAGTGATGTACCTGTACTGTTTGTTATTGATACCCTAAGGGGAAGGCTGCTCCATCTGCAACTTTGATACATTACTTCCATAACATACTCTCTCTGAATTACCAACTGAATACAAGGGAAGATTTTGGAAGCTTCCACTGCCACTACTCTGAAAGCTTCCCCTGCCACTGCTGCTCCCAGTAGCTATGTGTGACATTGCAGTCGACAAGGACGGAGATGTAGATTGAGATTCCACAGGCTTTCTTGAACGATTGCGGCCACGGTGCATGTGTCGCTCACAATATGATAAATACCATACCTGAGTTGTTTTCCTGCCAAGACCCATCAGAAAGTTATTATCTGGTTTTATGTCTCTATGCAAAAACCCCTTAGAGTGCGTATATTCAATTCTTGTAATCTGCAACTGATTATCAAAACCCCAAAAAAAATAGTGATTATAACCAATTTGGATTTGAAAAGATTATAATCAGCAAGTTGAACAATTTAAGAAGTAACATGCAATATAATTTGGTATTCAGGAAAAAGTAACTTTTAAAGCGAGACAACTTGATGAGGTATGATTAATATGATAGAAAAATAACTGATTAACAACATCAATCTGCTAACATAGTTTTATCCAAGATTATTGATGAGAGAAAATGAAGATACAAATTATGGAAACAATATGATATAACATATCTAGTAAATTTAATTTTGAATTACAACAGGCAACATTCCCTTTAAACCGCTAAAAGTCAAAATAAAAACAACAGTATTAGAGGGAATACACAGTAGTAAACAATAATATAAGAAAATTGAAGTACCATCTGATCAGCCAACATTAGGACCGTTTTCAGTGAAAATTTCCTAGAGCAGTACACAAACAGGTCTTCAAGACTTGGTCCTAGTAAGTCGAGGACAAGAACGTTGTCCTCTCCATCAACCCCACACCATTTTATATTTGCAATACCAGCTGAAAGAAGAGAGCGGATAATCAGGACAGCAAAATGTATACAAAAGCATTGTAAACTAATACTATGTTATACTTACTTCCTCCCTGAAGAATGTTATACACCTTTGCTTCATAAAGTAACTGTGGGTGTTTTGTCTGCCTATTCTCCTACATACCAAAAGGGAAAGAACAGATTATCAATTAATCCATCAGAATACAGTTTATGTTGCTAAACTAAGTTAAAGTTATTCACAGGAACACAATTTAACAAAATATGATACATGTTTGTTATAAAGTTAACAGTTACTAATACATAAAACACAAACTTCTACAGCTGGCATTACCTCTTGCTAAACATAATTATATAAAGCGAATTTTACCAATTCAACAAAAATCAATCCAAGGGTCTCCAAATAGTCGAAAGAAAATACATTAGTAAAAGACTAGCTTTTATCCTCAAAATAGCAAGCTTTCTAAAAGATGAAAATTTGCTGCAACATTAAACTTCAAAGGGCACATAACAAACTAAATATCCAGAAATGATTCAAATGAGCTCTAAAACCTCCGGCTGCTCAAATTATTGCTTCAACCTAACTAGACTACACACTCAGTTTACTAACAGTAACAGTAACTAATAATATAGAAATTAGACAAATACATAATTCATATATATATATATATATATATATATATATATATATATATATAATGTGCATAAATCAATATTAGATGTTCATACTCAAAAGACAAAGACGAGAAACATTGAACACCACAAATAGGAAAAACAAATTTAAAAATATTGTATATAAAATTGTCAGACGCATCCCACTATCTACATAAGACAACCAAATAAATTATTATCCCAAAAGCAAAGGTAAAACAATAATGACATTTTACATTAATCAATATACACCTACCTGCTTTGTTGAGCCCTGGGCCCAAAAGCATGGTATTTCTTTGCGAGTTTCTTAACTAATTTCTTGTTCTTGTTAAGCTTCTTCAGGCCTTCCACATCCATGTATTCCAAACCAATTTTCTCTGCCTGCAGTTATATCAAACATAAATCACTTTATAAAAAGGCAATATTGATACTTCAGGAAGCAGATTGACAAAAGGCAACAAAATTCCCAATCAACACAACGTTTCAATTTCCCAGAAACTTTTGTTTGAACAAACTTTAAAAAGAAAAAAATACCCTATGTAAAATTACCTAAATCATCATCATTTCTAAAAAATGCTACACAATAAACCAGTTCATAAATAATAATCATTCTTGCATACACTTATAAATATAGAAATACATAAACAAATAATAATCGTCAGAGAGAAGGAGGCATACATTTATAAATATAGAAGCATGTGGTAGTGCTGATTGAAGCGCCACTTGGGTCCAAATTTGAGGCGACGAGGTGGTTTGCCGTCCACGATCCGACTTAGCTTGTCGGACCGAGAAAAGGGAGCGAAGGGAACGTTGACGGGGTGGTTGGGGAGGAGAGAAGTGTTGGTTCCGGCGGAGGGTTCAACCGGTCCCCAGCCGTCGGGGTTGAAGGGGACGGCGCCGATTTCAAAACCTACCATGCATGTTGGTTTTCCGATCTGATTGAGGTGAGAGAGTGAAGATGTGTGAGAGATAGGGGAGGGTGTAGATCGGGATTTGGGAGAGCTTTTGTTGGAAGTCTGGGAAGGGAGGGTTTTTAATTTGAACTTTCAAGCTCCGTGTTTTTAATATAGATAATATTTTTTTTAGAAAAAATGTTATCTATTTAAAATCAAAAATTGCCCTTTTATATAGATAAAGTTTTTTTATATGTATCTACAATATTTTATTAAAAAACGTTATAAAAGAAAATACCACAACGTTTTTTTATAAAAATATTGTTGTTTAAGTGTTGTCTATTTAGTATTTTGTAGTAGTGTTACTATCATCAGCTTATTTCATCATCCCTAAGGACATGGCTTACATAGTAAACTAGGTGCTGCTTACCCCCAACTTCACGCACCAAAACTGCTCCCACTGCCAACGAACTAGATGCCAAATACAAGTACAGTGTTTCAGCAGGAGTGGGATTCACCAACAAAGGCGCCGAAGAAAGATAGGTCTTTATTCCTTAAAAGGCATCTTCACATCCCGAAGTACACTAGAACGTCTTAGCATTCTTCGACCCTTTCCACATATCAAAGATCGACAAACATCTTTCTGCCAATTTGGACATAAACCTCCTCAAAGCTTCTTCTGAACGGGTCCTTTCCATCTGAACATGCAGTTTTAGACGGATTTCTCCGAAGACGAGTACCCACAGGGCGGTGTGCCCTCAGTGGATTCTCGAGAGTGTGACTTCTGGATCTACTTCGGTGGAGAATTCCATCACTGTGGTGAGAATACCCAAGGCGGTGTACCTTCTTTGTATTCTCATGTGTATACTCTCCAAATGAACTTCTTCGTCAGCTTCGACCATAATTAAGAGAATCGATAGGGTAGAGTGCCCACCTCGAACTCCCAAAAATATGGCTTCTGGATCTGCTACGACCATGCTCCTGAGAACCGATAGGGTAGGGTGCCCTCTTCGGCCTCTCAAGAACATGGCTTCTTAAACTGCTCCGTCCGCCATCTTCGTCAGCTTGGCAGCCTTATCCTCCTGGCCACTTCGGTGATGGGTTCTAGGCTGTGTGCCTTCTACCCGTTTTCGGCCATAATCACGCTCCTTGTCTGCAGCAAAGACCAGCCTCCTTTTGGCTTCACCATGGGCTCTCGAACGAGAAACCCCTGAATCGTGTTTGGAAGCCGTGCTGTCATGAGCACTCTTTGAGGGACCCAGACGATCCCTACCAGAAATACATTGAACAGACGAACTCACCGCCTTTTGCTGTCTTTCCGGTGTAACAGTTCTACTCTTCACCATAACTTCTGATGTAGAACAACTGAATAGATTGTGATTGAAAACTCAAGAACACTAGAACACAGACCTCCTTCTAGCGCCAATGTTAACGCCAATATCTTCTGCTACGTCCTAATCACGTAAGACGTCCTGATCCTGCACAATAAACACGATCAACACCATAAGCTTGACGGCTTCGACCGTCGGGGGATAGCTCAGGTGTGAGAGTTAGTACATGCGATCACAAGGTTAACCATGGAGGATAAAAATATCTAGTGTAATAAGAGAGAAAAATATCATTTACCTTTACTTGGACGACCTCCTTACTATATATACTCTCTAGCCCGGTTTACCGTGCCACCCACTACCGTCTGACACCAATCCCCCTGTCTTGGTGATCTCAGCCGACTGCATGCATGTAGTTCACCCACTATCACTGGTCACTATTTTCCACCGCCAACCGACTAAGATCTCATCCACATTAATGCCTTGCAGACATTTCGGTCAACAACTATCCTTTTTCCATCATTACAAGTCAAAGATGGAGATATTTAAACATTTGATGGGTCAGCCCACTGATCCGGCCCTATACTATAAGGACTTAACAAAGATAATACAATGACTAGGCCCAATAACTTTAGGATTCATTAATGATGACCCAGTGGACTAACCAAATAAATAGGCCCAATCCATTCAGTCCAATAGGTGAAATATCATGACCCAACAGGTGATAATGGAAGCAAGGTATGAATCACGGGATTGGATTTAACCAATGAAACGAATTTCGTGTACAAAAGCTCAACTTTATCAACCTCCTCACTCACAAAAAAGTGAAAAACATCATCCGCTATTGCTCGAGCTTCTTTTTGCGGTTGGCGATTACCCCTTCAAGAATTTTATCTCTTGGTATATAAGGCCTATGTTGAAAATACGTGTTACCCTTTTTACCAACACTAATTACGATTGTAATCTGGGCGAAGAGCCTTGAATTCTCGATCCGTGCTTGACTTTTTTGATGACCGCATTGTTGAAACGCGCCACGTATACATACGTATATACAAGGTGAGTGAGTCCATACAGAACTGTTACCATTTGAGATGTTTGGTTATTATTGGATCACATGTCATGAACCTCAATAATTAACTTCTTTATATATATATATATATATATATATATATATATATATATTAACGCCAAGATCTTCTCGCCACGTCCCAATCACGTAAGATGCACCGATCCTCGCAGACAAGAAACACAACAACACCAAAAGCTTGGCTACTTTGGACCGGTCGGGGATAACTCAGGCGTGAGAGTTAGTACAGGCCGTTCCAAGGGTTAACAATGGAGGATAAAAATGTCTAGTGTTAGAGAGATAAGAATTGTGTGTTGTGTGTATGCGTACCTTCTCTTATAGATTTTCTTGTTAGATTATACTCTCTTGCCTGGTTTACCGTGCCACCAACTCCTATTTGACACAACCCCCTACTTCTCACTGATCTCAGCCGGATGCATGCAAGTTGTCACCTTTTTCCCACTGTACATGTCGTCGGCCGGATATAATCCCATCCACATTAATGATCTGCAGACTTTTGGTCAACAGCCTTCCTTTTTCATCATTACAAGTCAAAGACTTAGATATTAAAAGATATAATGGATCAACCCATTGACCCGGTCCAATGTTAAGGAGAAATAATGTAAGGATTAGGCCCAATAACTTTAAGACCCAATAGTGGAGACCCAATGGACTAATTAAATAAATAAGCCCAATCCATAAGGCCCAATATGAGATATATCATGACCCAACATTGTCCCCTAGTTTTCTATCAAATAGGATATTTAATGGGAAACTATAAGCGGTCCATGACTTTATTGGGTTTGATAAGACTGAAATAAGCCCAAGATGAGACATACTAAAGCCCAAACGGAAATGAATTAAAGTCATGAGGCAATTTAAAAACCAGAAACTCAATTGGAGGGCCCAACCCGCTAAATATCTAGAACTCAATCCGGACGCAACCTTTCAAATTCGTGATCATGACTATCGATTAAATGTGTCACCCTCGAGTATCGTGTAACCGTCAGTATAAAAGATAAACTTTACCAAATTTGATAGTTTTACCTGCCAATTTGAATTTCGGACTCTCAAACTCCCTTCTTCCTTTCAGAGCTTTTCTTGCCTTCTCTGTAAATCGCCAACAATGGTGGTCATTAGCAGAAACTAGACTTCCCTAATCAGGGTAGTTCCCCTCATGACTGTTCAACCTAACCCTGATATAGAGGCTTCGAGCTCCAACCCCCCAATCGCTACCCCTAGCAAGAAGAAAGTACTCTCGAAACCTCGGCCTACCCCTTTTGAATTCTTTATAAGCAAGGAAGTGTTTATCCATGCGAATACTGCATCTACTGTCACCAAAATTGAGTTAAGAAAGCTTCGAGATTGATGCCATATTCCGGATACTCATCTGATAAGAGTTCCTAGGTCTGAGGAAAGAATGTATCAAAGGCCTGATGGATGGACGGCTGTCCAAGTGACAATTCTCGAGAAAAGAATTAGGTTCCTTCTACACCCGTTTCGATGACCATTCTAGGGTTGCTTGCGGCGTTGGGTTCGCCCAATTAGCGCCAAATTCTTATATTCACATTCGGCCTTCATTGCGATTCATCAATGAAGTCGGAGTCGAACCCACTCTGGACTTCTTTTTTACTGTTTACAAAATCGGTCAATCTTGCGAAAAAGGATTCAAAGTTATAAGTAAGTAGGCATCGAGAACAGGAGAGAAATTTGAAAAACGTTCATTGGTGAACACTCCTTCGAGCAATAGGGGGTGGCATGAAAAAATGGTTTTACGTCAAGGGACCTGAAATTTCCTCCTTACCGAACTAGGCTACCGATGAGAAGATTTCTGCCGATTTTGGAGACATTTCCGAAGAACGCGAGGCCAAAATGATGGACCTATTTGACAACTTCCCCAAGGAAGAATGGAAATACGGACTTCTTTCTAAGCAAGCGTGGTTATACGACCACAAATGTAAGTATGGATTTACTTTATCAATATTTTGAAAATTGTTGTAGTGTGGATTTTGATGTAAAACTATTAATCTTCTGTAGTAACTTTGATCAAACCATCGCCTCTTGGAGTGTGAAGGAGTTGGAGGATTTTCTAGCTGGAAAGTCCGTAGAAGTCATTGCCGAGTCCTCCCAACAGGAAGTCCCATCCGAAGATAATGTAATCGGAAAATCTGCAAAGGTCGGTGCTGAACCTTCACAACCGGAAGCCTCCTCCAAATTCAAACCAACTACTGAGACACCTCCTACCGAAGCACCTCAAGCCAATGTTGAATCTCTGACAATTGAGCCAGAGGCCGAAGAGCCCATTTTACCAGAAATAAGCCTCAAACCACGTCGAAGAAAGAGGACCACCCGAAAGCCCAAACAGATTTTTATACCATCAGATTCTGAAGCTCTTTCTGAAACTGAATCAAATGTCAACCCGATACCTCCACCTATCGATCCAATACCACCAACTGTCGAATCGGTGCCGCCAACTGTCGACCTACCACCGCCAATCGTCGAACCCACACCACCAATTGTCAATCCTACATCAGTTCAGAGGAGTTTACTTGATCAATCTGCAGACAACCGTAGACAGATCCTTCGAATTAAGAGATTAAAGACCCAAGTTACTCCTCTGACTGCCGATGATCTGAGAGTACCTCCTTCGAATGTTCTTCCCCCAACAACCCTAGTGGGTACTCAAACTATTATCGAAAAAGAACAGATTGAGACCACTGCAGCACCTTCTCGGAAGAGAAAACAACCATCAGACAGTCATTCGAGCTCAATGCCTGTACCTTCCCCAGTTCGCGACCCTACTCCAACTCGATCTCCCTCCCTTAAAAATATTTACACAGATCATTCTCCTCTTCGTGATCAACCTATGCCTTCCCCCACGAGGCCTTCCTCACAAAAATTCCATGACGAGGCTACTGAAGCACCGACCCTGTGGCCTCGGTTCAACGTAAATTTTTCCTTTCTGGCTCTTTGATGCCTTCGTTCAGGAAATTGACGATCATCGATTCGATAGCCATACGAACGGGAATTTTCTTGATGAAGGCATGAGTTATTTGGCAAAGGTAAGTGACAATTTCATTAGTTTAAACATCTCTTTTCTTGTTTTAAGTATCTGAATTTGACTGGATATTATCGAACATGTGCAGATGAATGCAGTCGTCGGGCGTTTACGTCCCAGACATTTAAATGCCAAATTTGATGAGGAGACCATGAGAAGGGAGATCAACATGTTGAAGGCTTCATTGGCTCGGGAGAGAGATGAACACGAATCCGTTCTTCATGCAAATAAAGGTCTTCAAAGGGAATTGGCCCAAAACAAAGAGGATCTGAGGGACACCCATAATGTGCTAATCTCGGTCAGAGAAGAATTGAAGACAGTAAAAGCCAGTGAACAAAAATTGGCTAACATGAATGTCCGTTTTGTTGCAGAGACCGAAGCTCTGAAGAATAACAATGGGGGCTTGTTGAGCCAACCAAAACTTGTCAAAGACAACTCGGCGGTTCAAAGTTGATGAAGGCTCGGGATGATAGGAAAACACATAGGGCCAAACGTCGTAAACTTCGTAGCAAGATAAGAGTGCTTAAAGAGCGAGATCCTCCTCGATCAAGAGTCACGTGGCGGAATACAAAGGACTATCGTGCGTCGGCGACGAGCTTGGCGTAGAGATTCTGAAGGTATATTACGAAGGATACGAAGATTGCCAAGGTCGAGGCAAGAAAAAGCTGGTGGTAGCCCAATTAGATTCGGCCTTGCTTGATTTTGAAAGTGATGTATAAATAGGATCTTGCTGCTTTTGATCTTTAGAATTTTGTGTAAAAATTTTGTTTGTAAAGAAATTTAAGTGGACTTGTTTAAGTGTTAATGAAATTTCAATTTTCTTTACTATGACTTCTGTTTTACTTCATTTCTTGTCAATAATTCAGCATTAATGATCTTGAATAAACTTAACTTAAACTACAAATCAGATAAGGCATATAGCAGTTAAGTTAAGAAATGAAATGAACTGAATGAACTGAACCGAACTTAACACTTGCATGAAATAAAGTAATGTATACTTATCATTTCGGACTCTCAAACTCCCTTCTTCCTTCTAGAGCTTTTCTTGCCTTCTCTGTAAATCGCCAACAATGGTGGTCATTAGTAGAAACCAGACTTCCCCAATCAGGGTAGTTCCCCTCATGACTGTTCAACCTAACCCTGATATAGAGGCTTCGAGCTCCAACCCCCCAATCGCTACCCCTAGCAAGAAGAAAGTACTCTCGAAACCTCGGCCTACCCCTTTTGAATTCTTTATAAGCAAAGAAGTGTTTATCCATGCGAATACTGCATCTACTGTCACCAAAATTGAGTTAAGAAAGCTTCGAGATTGATGCCATATTCCGGATACTCATCTGATAAGAGTTCCTAGGTCTGAGGAAAGAATGTATTAAAGGCCTGATGGATGGACGGCTGTCCAAGTGACAATTCTCGAGAAAGGAATTAGGTTCCTTCTACACCCGTTTCTGATGACCATTCTAGGGTTCGTCGGCGTTGGGTTCGCCCAATTAGCGCCAAATTCTTATATTCACATTCTGGCCTTCATTGCATTCTGTCATGAAGTCGGAGTCGAACCCACTCTGGACTTCTTTTTTACTGTTTACAAAATCGGTCAATCTCGCGAAAAAGGATTCAAAGTTATAAGTAAGTAGGCATCGAGAACAGGAGAGAAATTTGAAAAACGTTCATTGGTGAACACTCCTTCGAGCAATAGGGGGTGGCATGAAAAAATGGTTTTACGTCAAGGGACCTGAAATTTCCTCCTTACCGAACTAGGCTACTGATGAGAAGATTTCTGCCGATTTTGGAGACATTTCCGAAGAACGCGAGGCCAAAATGATGGACCTATTTGACAACTTCCCCAAGGAAGAATGGAAATACGGACTTCTTTCTAAGCAAGCGTGGTTATACGACCACAAATGTAAGTATGGATTTACTTTATCAATATTTTGAAAATTGTTGTAGTGTGGATTTTGATGTAAAACTGTTAATCTTCTGTAGTAACTTTGATCAAACCATCGTCTTCGGAGGTGAAGGAGTTGGAGGATTTTCTAGCTGGAAAGTCCGTAGAAGTCATTGCCGAGTCCTCCCAACAGGAAGTCCCATCCGAAGATAATGTAATCGGAAAATCTGCAAGGTTCGGTCTTTGAACCTTCACAACCTAAGCCTCCTCCAAATTCAAACCAACTACTGAGACACCTCCTACCGAAGCACCTCAAGCCAATGTTGAATCTCTGACAATTGAGCCAGAGGCCGAAGAGCCCATTTTACCAGAAATAAGCCTCAAACCACGTCGAAGAAAGAGGACCACCCGAAAGCCCAAACAGATTTTTATACCATCAGATTCTGAAGCTCTTTCTGAAACTGAATCAAATGTCAACCCGATACCTCCACCTATCGATCCAATACCACCAACTGTCGAATCGGTGCCGCCAACTGTCGACCTACCACCGCCAATCGTCGAACCCACACCACCAATTGTCAATCCTACATCAGTTCGGAGGAGTTTACTTGATCAATCTGCAGACGCACCGTGAAGCAGATCCTTCGAATTAAGAGATTAAAGATCCAAGTTACTCCTCTGACTGCCGATGATCTGAGAGTACCTCCTTCAAATGTTCTTCCCCCAACAACCCTAGTGGGTACTCAAACTATTATCGAAAAAGAACAGATTGAGACCACTACAAAGACCTTCTCTAAGAGAAACAACCATCCGCGGTCATTTGAGCTCAATGCCCTGCCTTCCCCAGTTCGCGACCCTACTCCAACTCGATCTCCCTCCCTTAAAAATATTTACACAGATTATTCTCCTCTTCGTGATCAACCTATGCCTTCCCCCCCGAGGCCTTCCTCACAAAATTCCATGACGAGGCTACTGAAGCACCGACCCTGTGGCCTCGGTTCAACGTAAATTTTTCCTTTCTGGCTCTTTGATGCCTTCGTTCAGAAGCCCAGCGATCATCGATTCGATAGCCATCTGACGGGAATTTTCTTGATGAAGGCATGAGTTATTTGGCAAAGGTAAGTGACAATTTCATTAGTTTAAACATCTCTTTTCTTGTTTTAAGTATCTGAATTTGACTGGATATTGTCGAACATGTGCAGACGAATGCAGTCGTCGGGCGTTTACGTCCCAGACATTTAAATGCCAAATTTGATGAGGAGACCATGAGAAGGGAGATCAACATGTTGAAGGCTTCATTGGCTCGGGAGAGAGATGAACACGAATCCGTTCTTCATGCAAATAAAGGTCTTCAAAGGGAATTGGCCCAAAACAAAGAGGATCTGAGGGACACCCATAATGTGCTGATCTCGGTCAGAGAAGAATTGAAGACAGTAAAAGCCAGTGAACAAAAATTGGCTAACATGAATGTCCGTTTTGTTGCAGAGACCGAAGCTCTGAAGAATAACAATGGGGGGCTTGCTGTAGCCAACCAAAACTTGTCAGCACAACTCGGCGAAGTTCAGGCGAAGGCTCGGGATGATAGGAAAACACATAGGGCCAAACGTCGTAAACTTCGTAGCAAGATAAGAGTGCTTAAAGAGCGAGATCCTCCTCGTATCAAGAGTCACAGTGGCGAATCTGAAAAGTGACTATCGTGACGTCCCCGCGAGCTTAGCGTGAGATTCGAAGGTATATTATGAAGGATACGAAGATTGCCAAGGTCGAGGCAAGAAAAAGCTGGTGGTAGCCCAATTAGATCCGGCCTTGCTTGATTTTGAAAGTGATGTATAAATAGGATCTTGCTGCTTTTGATCTTTAGAATTTTGTGTAAAAATTTTGTTTGTAAAGAAATTTAAGTGGACTTGTTTAAGTGTTAATGAAATTTCAATTTTCTTTACTATGACTTCTGTTTTACTTCATTTCTTGTCAATAATTCAGCATTAATGATCTTGAATGAACTTAACTTAAACTACAAATCAGACAAGGCATATAGCAGTTAAGTTAAGAAATGAAATGAACTGAATGAACTGAACCGAACTTAACACTTGCATGAAATAAAGTAATGTATACTTATCGTTTCCGAAGTGTGAGACAGGTCATGTGTGAGGTGAATTCGGCTGATCCTCCTTGCACCATTAAGATCTTGTTTACCACTCAGAGTAGAACAAGTATATAAGGACATTTGTTTACCACTCGGGGTAGAACAATTTTATAAGGGCCATGGAATTTGTTTACCACTCGGGGTAGAACAAATTCATAAGGACACTCCTGCCAATAAGGCTGCCATCGAATGGCCAGCGAGTCCGACCATACCTCTTTACTTCGGTGCCCATTGATTTACCACTCGGGGTAAAATTATATAAAAAAGGACCGTAGAATTTGTTTACCACTCGTCGTAAATCAAACCCATAAGGACACTCCTACCAAAAAGGCTACCATCGAATGGCCAGCGAGTCCGACCATACCTCCTTACTTCGGTGCCCATTGATTTACCACCCTTTGTAAAAATAATATTAAAAGGACCATAGGATTTGTTTACCACACGGGGTAACAAATAAATAGGCTGTCATCGAATGGCCAACGAGTCTGACCATACCTTCTTACACCATTGTGAACTTAGGACAAATAGGAAGAAGATCAGTTGTGAAAAACTGACTTTTTATTGATGGTGAACAATCATGTACAGACCTCCGGTAAACTGACTCGATCTCTATTGGAAATATTTCTGAAGCCTTCCCGCATGCCAAGTGTTCTTAATCTCGGATCCATCTAATGCTTTTAACCGATAAGTCCCAAGTTTTGTTACTTCGATCACTTCATACGGCCCTTCCCAGTTCGGCATCAGCTTTCTCGTGTTTTGAGGCGTAGATGCTTCGGCTTCTCTGAGGACGAAGTCCCCTACTTCAAATCTGCGAAGCTTGACCCCCTTGTTGTAATGTTTAGCTACTCTTCGTTGATAAGCTGCCAGTTTGAGCAAAGCTACCTCTCTGACTTCTTCTAATAGATCCAAGTTGGCCTTCAGTCCTTCGTCATTGTAGATCTCTTTGAATTGACTGACCCGAAGACTTGGAGATCCAATTTTGACTGGGACTAAGGCATCAGTACCATAGGCCAATTGAAAAGGTGAATCCCCTGTGGTGGTCCTCGGTGTAGTCCGGTAGGCCCATAACACACTGAGTAGCTCCTCTAGCCATCTTCCTTTAGCTTCGTCCAGTCTGCGCTTGATCCCGTTCAGCAGCGTTCTGTTGGTTACTTCAACCTGCCCATTCGACTGTGGATGAGCCACTGAAGTCTTTCTGTGCTGAACCCCCAACTCTTTCAGAAATCCTTCAAATTTCGATCCCACGAACTGGCGTTCGTTGTCCGATATCACCACTTTAGGAATCCCAAAGCGAAACACTACGGATTCTTTCATGAACTTCAAACACTCTTGTTCCGTTATCAACTGAAGTGGCTTCGCCTCTACCCATTTGGTCATGTAATCAATATCAACTATGACAAAACTGACCTGTCCTTTAGCTTTCGGCAACGGACCCAGTATATCAACCCCCCAGACAGCAAAGGGTATAGGAGATAGAATCGAGTATAGTTCTTTTGGTGGCTGATGTGGGATTAGACTGTTGAGCTGGCACTTCTCACACTTCTTCACATACTCTGTAGCTTCCTTGAAGATCGTTGGCCAGTAGTATCCCTGCCAAAGAACTTTGTATGCCAGTGACTTAGCAGCCATGTGATCACCGCAGATGCCATCATGAACCTCCCGAAGGGCATACTCAGCTTCAGACGGAACCAGACACTTCAATAATGGTGACGAAAATGCCCTTCGATAAAGATCCCCATCAATAAGAACGAAGTTGGCACTCTTATACTTGATCTTTTTTGCCAGCATCTGTTCCGAAGGAAGAACGCCATCTGCTAAATAATCGATGTAGGGAGTCATCCAACAGTTTGATCGCTCGATACACATCACCGCTTCATGCTGGATACTCGGCTGTTGCAAAACCTCCAAATAAACCGACCCGTTGAAAACATCTGCATTCGTAGTGGCCAGCTTTGATAGTGTATCGACAATGGAATTGTCGTTACACTCTATGCCCTGAAACTCATAAGAAACAAAGTACTGAAGTCGGTCTTTTAATCCTGCCAGATACTTGATCATCCTGGTCCCACAAGCTTCATAATCTCCCGACAGTTGTTTGATGACCAAATGAGAGTCACTGTAAATGATCAGCTTCTGGACTCTTCTAGACTCTTCGCCAGTCAAACTCCTGCTAGCACTGCTTCATACTCGGCCTCGTTGTTTGTTTCTTTAAACCCAAATCTGATTGCTTGTTGCACCTTGAATCCCTCCGGACTTGTCAAGATAATCCCTGCCCCACTAACATTCACCGTAGAGGACCCATCTGCATCTGACACAAATATGCACATTCGACCATCTTTGAGAACCGCAACCACTCGATCGAACTTCTCAGCTTCTGGCAGCTCAGCGTCTGCTTCGGAGAATGAACATTCTACCATGAAATCGGCCAAGGCTTGACCTTTGATAGCAGTTCGGGGATGATACTCAATAAAAAATTATGATAATTCCATAGTTCATGCTGCTAATCTCCCCGAGACTTCTAGTTTGCTCATCACCTTCTTCAATGGTTGATCCGTGTAGACGACCAGGAGCCGACCTTGAAAATATTTCCGAAGCTTTCGACTAGCAATTATTAAAGCAAAGACAAATTTTTCTATATTGGGGTACCTGGTTTCAGCATCTCTTAGGACATGGCTGACATAATAGACCGGATGCTGCTTCCCACTGACTTCCCGAACTAGTACTGCTCCAACTGCCAATGAACTAGCTGCCAGATATAAATACAAAGTCTCAGCTGGGGCAAGTTTCATCAATAAAGGAGTCGAAGAAAGATATGTCTTTATGCCTTGGAAGGCGTCTTCACACTCCGAAGTCCACTGGAATGTCTTCGCATTCTTTGGTCCTTTCAGTGTGTCGAAGAATGGTAAGCATCTCTCTGTGGATTTGGACATGAACCTCCTCAAAGCTGCAATCTGACCAGTCAGACGTTGAACGTCTTTGAACGACTGAGGAGTATTCATGTCTAGAATGGCCTGGATCTTTTTCGGATTGGCCTCAATGCCTCTTTGACTGACCAGGTAGCCCAGAAACTTCCCTGCACCGAGCCTGAAGGTACACTTTGTAGGATTGAGCCTTAATTTGTGATGGCGGATTGTTTGAAAGCATTCCTCCAGATCATCCAAATGCTTCTGAACCATCGTCTAGGTGATCAGCCTATAGTACTTTATGTTGTACAACACTACTACATTAAACGTATCTATGTTCAAGTTTTGGCAACCTTACGTGACAGTCGTTTTACGACAAAACATTTCTTTGTTCATACTCAGTCTTTCTTTGAATCCATACAAAAACAATTGGCACAAGATAACAATATGAATAATATTTTGATAGATTATAATGAAATCCATAAAATACTCTACGTTTAGTCTAGCCGAAGGAAATGACTTTGACTTCTTTGTATATCATTTCATGTGTATGATACATGAATCACAAAGCTTGTCCAAAATAAACATTAATAAGGGTTTAGAACATTTGCCTTTACCGTCTTCTACTTTTAATTCACTTTCCTTTTGAGTCGTTAATTATAGATTCTACATACACAGTCACATATCATACCATGTTAGGTCATAAACAATCAATAAGTATTGTCATTAACCTATCTTCTCATTCTTCTCGGTTTAACTATCCGTTTTATGAAAGTTACTTTGTGTTTATGTTTTCGTAACCACTCGTTAACTTTTAATTTTTAAACTTAAGGTTTTAATCATCATTTATGATGTTACTTTAAGTTTAATTAAGGTTATAATTCACCTTCAATCAACTTCCCTTTCTTTTGTATTTATTTTTATTCTTCTCTGCCTTTGGTCTAGACCCAGAATGCGTTCTTGTCTTAGTGTCCTTTGTTATTTTCGTCTCTTTGCAGTATCTCTCCAAAGTAGTATGATCTCCAGATTCTGGTGATGCGAGCCACTTTCATAGGTTTGGGCGGTACTGCGTATCATAATTAGCTTTTTGAATTTTTTTTAGGTTTTTCATTTCAAATTCTTTTCGGGCTCATAACTTAATCGTTATAAGTCGGAATTGGCTCGTTCAAAAGCCGTTAGCTCACATATCTTGCATACTTCGATTTCATTAGGACAACTTAAGTTTCTGAATCCGTTAACATTAAATTCACTATTTAATTTTTTATTACGCGTTCGTTAAACGTTCATGAACGTTCATATCTCATTTCTTCGTTTTAAGTCAGAATTCGACCATTCTTGAGTCCACAACTCCAAAATGCAAATTTCTACGACACGCCATCGAAAACTAAGGTTTCCGAGTTAAACAACGACTTTTGACTAACATTCCGAGAATTTTATGATTTCGACGATTATCGTCTAATCTCGTAAATTTCGTCATAACTTCGTTACTTGAGATTTTTACTACGTTTAAAATGGATTCATTCCATTATTTATACGTCTATCATCCTACCCAAGCATAGAGCATCTAATCCTATACACGATGGTTTTAAACTAGTCCATCAACAACATGTGTTAAATATTCATGTTTTCTTCATTAGTTCTAACTTTTTTGATTATAATTCCACTTGTAACATGGTTATTAATGTTTAAAGTCCACTAATAGTCATCTTTATTACTTCTTAAGATAAATGCTCCACCAATAAGCACTTCTCTATCAAGGTTACAATGAAGAGATGAAGATTAAAGGTTAAAGTTTCCTTACCTTTTGAGGTTCAAGCTTTCTTCTTCTTATTCTTTGATTAGTTGAAATAACTCTCACTTCTTTCTCAATATAACGCTCTAAGTATTTGGGAATTAAACAACCAACAAATGAAGACATCTCCCTCTTATTTATAGAATTTGCAAGGTGAGGGAAAAAGGGTCAAAAGGTCACCCAACCTCCTTACTATTCCAAACTTTCAAAGAAAACTCTCCCTTTGCTTGGCCACTAAGTGGCCGGCCATGACTCACCATGGGTTGCCCAAAGGATTTTTCTCATCCGGTGACCCATCGGTTTGATCCACGGATTCAGTTCTTGGTTTGGACTTAAGTTTACTTTATCTTGGGCCTAACCTTGGGTTTGAATTAAATTTTCTTTGGGTCTTGATAAATTTGTCATCGAGCGTTGCTCATCTTCCACTTGGGCTTGCCAAATTCACATTTAAATCCTACTAGTCCATTAATAAGGGTTTATGCTTTTAACTTATAATCCTCGCGTATTCTTCTCGTATGCTAGTTCGTATAACATTCATCCTATACATTATATTATCTTTCATATATACTTGTACCATACCTTGTATAATACTCGTATTTATTCCCTCGTATAATAACTTTCTTATTATACTTAATTATTCAAATTGTCACTTTTCCTAACATTCCCGAATTTGAGTACGCAGGCAAAAAACTGTGTTTGCCATAACTGAATTACTATTAGTTAATCCATTCTTCCTAAAATTCTATCGTTACGTATTTTCCGGAAATTCAAAAATAATTCTCGAGTAGAAATGGATGAATAGTGTTTTTCAGAGAATTTCTCGGAAATATTTTATTTTTGTCTTGGAAATTTAAACACCTTATTTCTAGCATTTAGCCAGAATACTACTATCATACCTCTCTTTTAGGTTGTAGATTAACCTTCATCTTGCTTACTTGTTATAAATAACATATAATATAATTGTACTTAATATATAATCAAATAAAAATTAATTTACATTATACTCTGATTTTTTCGGTTGTTATATTCTTCCCCCTTATAATGATTCTATCCCCAGAATATAGCCATAAGTTAGTCGAACAACTGAGGATAATTCTTCTTCATCTTTTCTTCAAGTTCCCACGTTGCTTCTTCAGCATCGTGTTTTCTCCATACTACCTTCACCGAATGTATTACTTTATTCCTTAAAACTTGATCTTTTCTATCAACGATTTGAATAGGAATTTCTTCGTACATCAAGTACTTTTCAACATGAATAGGCTCATATTCTATCATGTGCTTATAATCTGGCTTATAAGGATGCAATTCAGATACATGAAACACGTTGTGTATACGTTCTAACTCTGGAGGTAACACTACCATGTAAGCTACCTCTCTTACCTTTCTTAATATTTCAAAAGGTCCTATAAACCTTGGACTTAATTTTCCCTTCTTCCCAAAGCGTATTTTTCCTTTTCAGGGAGATACCTTTAGAAACACATAAGAGCCGACTTCAAACTCTCTTTTCATTCAATGAGCACATGCATACTTTTTCTGTCTGTCTTGAGCTGCTACCAGTCGCATTCATATTAACTTAACTATATTTTCTGTGTGTTGTACCATTTTTGGTCCTAGCATTCGGCGTTTTCCCAGTGGCATTCTGCAATTTCTCTTATATAAAGCTTCGTAAGGTGGCATGCCTATGCTTGCATGATAACTGTTGTTATGTGCAAACTCTACTAACGGTAGATGATCGTCCCAACTACCCTTAAAATCCATGACGCAAGATCTTAGCATATCTTCTAACGTCTGAATTGTCCTTTCGATTTGCCCATCTTTCTGTGGGTGATAAGCTGTACTTAACTTCAACTGCATCCCCATCTGTTCTTGCAGACTTCTTCAGAAATTTGATGTGAATCGTGGATCACGATCTGACACTATCGAAACTGGCACACCATATCTTGAAACAATTTCCTTAACATAGAGTTTAGCTAACTGATCTAAATTATATTTTACTCTTATTGGAAAAAAGTGAGTTGTTTCCTCTCTTTCAGTTCTAACAAAAGAGCTCTAACTCATGCAAGCATACATGTGTCAACAAGTAATACAGAGCAAGTAATATCGATCCCATAAGGAAAGTTGTTTAATTTAAATTACTATGCATCAATTAAATCACTATATTTATATGCTCAAACTACTGAATATGATTGGTGAATTACGCTAATCGCCAATAACGACTAAAACAATAATAAAGATGTAATAAATCAAATCTGAAAGAAATGGGATCCTAACTTTATTTAATACTTCATCTAATCACCACTATCATGCAAGAGAAATTCATGTCATCTATTTTAGCCTTCTTAGATCGGACATCTCTTTCCACAATATCCACGTGTCGTGTGGCTTTTACCCATGCATCACTCATTCTTACTGCTTCGGTTTTTTTTCTCTTTCATTTCGATTCCATCTTTATCATCTTATACTCGCCAAAGAATGCTTCTTGCTCAAGCATCACATATCGGGTAACACAAGCTTGAATTGTTGCATCCTTTTGTTCCACGATCACTTCGCTTCTTCAACTCCGCTTTCTAACTCATGAATACGATTTTGAAATTCTACATTTTGATCATATAATACCTCTAATAAACTCTCCTCGGTACCTCTTCTTCCTCTTCTTCCTCACTCTCACCACACCTCTGTGACTATCTCTAAAAAGTAACTATCAATTCTTCACTCACCACATGGATATCTCTAATTCCTTCTTCATCGACATCACATTATCATGGTTAGTGATTAGAGGTATTCCATGGTCTCATTCACTCCATTGTTAACATTCTCGTGACCATTCTCAAATCTTTATATAAAATAAGGGTTAATTAAACAAATTAACATATCACATAATATCCCGATATTATGACTGACCAACAAATAAGCTTAGGTATGACACACTAGCGAAGGATTTACTCATCTCTCCCCTTCTAGTTATATTCCCCGATCTCCGCCAGAGATCATATCCCTAAGCTCTGATACCAAATGTGACAACCCCAAAATAGGTCAATTCCATCCAACCCATTCTGAGTCGCCAAATATATGGTACAGAAAACAACTACAACTTTATTACAACAATTGTCGTGCAAAATACAATAACACATATACTATGAGTTTGGATACAAATATATACCAAATGTGGCACATGTCCCAACCGTGGACAGCACCTCACAGTGACACCTTACATAAAGGTATAGTCAAAAACTGGTTTAGAAACTAAAATCTTTGGGAAGTGCTCAAGGAAACCTTCGTACATGGGAGGCCATGCTTCTAGGTTATGATTGATATCATATGGCCACAGAATTATCCTCGGTCAATCTAATAGACCCCAAAGAAAAAAACGAGAATATTACTATCATATTCTTCCCAATGGTGAGTCTTCTCTTGATTTATCATTATCTCCACTGTCTCAAATTGAGAATTATACTTCAAACAAACACCAAGATTATATAGGTAGTGCTCGTATATATACTCAACAAGTGGATGAGCACAACCCTATCTTATGATGACACGAGGTTGTATGTCATTAGACATCTTTTATGATAGTGGCATAACACCCTTCTAACGTTGGGTTCGCCTCTCCCTATATGATTCACCAAATATAACTACTAAAAGATGTATACAACACACTTGTCTATACTGTTTAGGGAGAACTCCACAGCTAGAGACCACCGTTTTATTCCCTTGTTACCCCCACTCGACCTAGCTACACTTTTATTACCTGAAAGGAATTGTGAAGCAAAAGGGTGAGCACAACTAGCTCAGTAAAGAATATCATGACTAAAAATAATTAAATTATCAATAGCCTTCATCAATAACAAATCAGAGATTTAGAACATATGGTAGATGATAAAAATTGCAACCATAGTTGCAGCGGAACGAGCAATCCATTAGAAGAGTCAAATAGACTATGAAGTCTATTATCTTCTCCATGTTAAAAATTCACCAACAATGTTTTATCCCTGTAACATCAATCAACAATTCTGGTCCACAATCATATGAATAACTCATAATCATAATTGTAGTTCTAAATTCCTCTTCTCATCCAGGACAAAGATAATTTTTATCACCTATCTTTACCTGAAACATCAAAGATCATGGTTACACCAAATCACATTTCCTGTTCATAATCATACTAATAACTTCATCTTTGCACTACTACCAAAGATATTCATTTGTATCACCAACGGTCATGTTCATCTCAACACCGCTCATCTTTGCACTATCGCCAAAGATATTCAACAACATGTCATCTTTGCACTACGGCCAAAGATATTCATCAACAATTCATCTTTACACTACAGCCAAAGATATTCCTCAACAGCTTCATATTTGCACTCTGAGCCAAATATATTCATCAACAGCTTCATATTTGCACTACTACAGCCAAATATATTATTATCTCAAAGAAATATATAATCATTTCGTAATTTATATAAACAATAATTATAACTATGTCGATCATTTCACTTTTGCACTTAAGCTAAAGATATTCAATTATAAGTTCAATGGTCACGATCATACCAGTCAACAATTCAACTTTGCACTACTGGCCAAAGAGAACCCATAGTCATGATCATACCAAAAATTTACCCATCTTTACACTCAAGTCAAAGAGAAATATCATCATTAGTGTTATAAAAATGTTATATATGATAATAAAAATAATATGATCAACATACAGTTTTAATCTCAAGAGTAATATTCATAAATCAACTATAATTTGGTTAGAAAAATAAACCAATTTTGTCATGAATAGAAACTCGTGAATAGTAACCCATGAATAGTAACTTCGTGAATAGTAACTCATGAATATTAACTCGTGAATAGTAACTCATGAATAGTAAACCCGACACAAAAAGGTAGAAATTCCACAATAAAATCCATACCAATATTTTGGTATAATGATATTGAAATAACATTTTTTAAACTTATAAACAATTTATTTTAATTGTTTACACTTTACTAAATAATGCATTTAATCATTCTAAAATGCCAAACTCATAAGATTTCATCACCAATAACCAAAACCCTCATCAAAAATCTGCATATAACTCATGTATGATTCTCAAGCCATAAAATCATATTTTTCAATTTTCTTACTTCACATAACATATTTAATTCATTTACTCATAACTAGTCCATTTTCATGAAAAATACCAAATCAGTTCCAAAAATATTTCTTTTCTGGGATTTAGCAGAATATAGTCCCATATTGAACATATATTTTTTTCAGAATTTTTAAAATTCATTTACTATTTTTCATATGGCCAAAATCGCCGAATATTTAGACATTTATCATAAATTGTAATTTTATCTAAAAATTCCGAAATTCACAGAGTACATTGATATTATATAGATGTACTCCCAATAAAAATTTCATCAATTTTGGAGTTAACCACAAGGAGTTATTAAGCAGTTACTTTTAAAATAGTCTTTTCTCATAAAATTCATAACTCTTAATCTACACATCCAAAAATCACCATTTTTGGACACAATCAATAAAACTCATCAAAATATCATTTCAAATATTTCCAGAATTTTCTGAAGGTCGGAAGAAGTACGAACTGAAAAACATAATAACCCTTAAAATCCCTTACTATCCCTTACCTCAAAAGAGCAGCAGTTTTGACTGGATATCAGATATGATGCTGAAGGAAACTTGCACTGTTGAATATCAACTCACCAAGTATCTAAATACTCACAAAATACACTCAATAATCTAGAGAGAGAAAGAGAGAAAACTTATGTTTCTGGTGTGATTTTCAATTCTAACTTAGCCCTCTATTTATAGGAAAATTTTAGCAGACTTGACCTGCAACCTGATGGCTTTACCTGCTACTATTCCCACCCACCACATTTGAAATAAAATTCAGCACATTTCTTCACCAACCACAAGTGGGGCCTACTCAATTCAGAATTTTCCACCAAAATGCTAAATTCAGATACTTCAACAATTTCTGAACCATTCACCTCTTAAAATTCATAACAAATCATACGTTCATTTTTAACGCTTCAAAATTTGTGGACATATAATCAACTTATATATGTATAACATATCCAAAAATGAAAACGATCCAACGGTCGGATTAAAATTATAACTCACACAATATATCTCAAAAACACTGGTTTAATTTTTAATACCTTCATTCCGACAAAAATACTAATAAAATACCTCAACATTAATTCCTTCATTTATAACCACATAAATAAATCCATCATTTATATCCATATCAAATAAATATTTCCTTATCATATAAATCAATAATTAATTATTCACAAATAATATTACAGAATCACAATTATGACAACCAGGCCGTTCCTAGGAGAGAGGGGGCTTTCCAATAAGAATTTCTCCTTCTCAAGCGCAAGCAATTAGGTGACCAAACCTCTCCTCGATGTAACTTTCTAGACATTGCCAATAATGCTATCTAATAATATTATTCAAATAATATGAATTATTGATCCGATAATGAGAAATATTGTGCGGATAATTATCAAACAACAATAATATAAAATATCAACGCAACAATTATTGAATCAATAAAATAAAATATTGAATAAAATTACTGTAACAATTATTGAGTAGTGCCTTCACGTAAGAATCAATAATTCAAAATACCGTAATACTGCAAATCATCGTGCGCAACAACGCCAGACATTACTTTATTTTATCAACTGGGTATTCCAACAATGTTAATTCAGAATAACGATTACGCCGCTATTTATAAAAACTTAATTTTGTCATTTTCTTCATCCGACGCTTATTCTCATTATGGGGCCCACAAATGGTTGCTACTGTCGCATTTAATATTCCCACATGTAAAGAATATTCCACGACCAAACGAATATTCCCCAAATAACAATGAATATTTTATAACCACTTTGTGTATTTTGAAAAAAAATTCATATATCACCCTTAACTTTAACTTTTTTATCAATTTAACCATTTACCTAATAGTAATTATAAGAAAAATGAATACTTTTATTTCATAAATTTCTGTGGTCTTACAAAATTAATAGTAATAATAATAATTAAAATAATAATAATAATTATTATTATAATAATAGTAATAATAATTATAATAATAATTATAATATTATTATAATTATAATAATATAATAATAATAATAATATATTAATAATTATTATAATAATTATGATAATAGTAATAATATTAACAACAATAATGACAATAATAATAAGAATAATAACAATTATTATTATTATTATTCTAATAATTATTATTACTATTATTCTAATAATAATAATTATTATAATTATAATTATTATTACTATTGTGACGCCCCCAAAATAGGTATACAACACCCATTCTGAGTCGCCAAATACATAGTATAGAAAGCAAACTACAACTTCAATAATACAATTGTCGTGCAAAATATGACAACACATGCTATGAGTTTAAATACAAATATTGTCTTCTAGACAATATCCACACTCAAATAAGTCCTCGTTATAATTATTCAAACACTATTTTACAGAAATAGTGAGGACTGCTAAAACATCTTTCAAGAACCATCACTCCGCACTCTCGACTAATTCCTGCTATGTTCTCACCTCCTGAGAAAAATGGAACAAAAGGAAAAGGGTGAGCTCAACTAGCCCAAGAAAGAATATTATGACTAAGATAATATACAAAAAATTATCGTTAGTCTTCAACAGGAAAAATCTGATAAAATATAATAGCCAACAAGTTTTAGATCAACAACCGCAATGAAACAACAATCCATTAGAAGAGTCAAGTAGAGAATGAGTTCTACTATCTTCTAAGATTTAAAAGTCCATCATCAATATTTTATCCTCGTAATAACAATCAATATACATCTTTAATCAAATATTCATCTTTGCACTACAGCCAAAGATATTCATTTGTATCACCAAATTGGTCATGTTCATCTCAACACCGCTTTCATCTTTGCACTACGGCCCAAAGATATTCATCGCTTAATCATTTATCTTTGCACTTTGTGGTCAAGATATTTAGTAATATCATCATTTAGGACCCAGGATGATGAAAATATTTTAAAGAAAATGAATCTAGTGAAACGGAAGGACAAATAGTAGGGATTCGAGCATAACGCTTTATCCAAGTTCAATAATACTTCATAAATACCAATTTTGAAGCGAAATTCAAAATAAAGATCAAAACATGGATACAATCAAAGATAGTAACTATAATGTACATCTTGGACAAAAGAAGAAAATTCATTTTTTGGTGAATAGTGCCGTATTCGTGAATAGTGTCGTATACGTGAATAGTGCCGTATACGTGAATAGTAACTCCGACACAAAAAATTCCAAATTTGATAAAAAAATCAGATCAATACTTCCTAAGATAATATTCAAGAAATAATATCATATATGAAGAAAATAACATCCTTTACCTCAAAATATCAATACTCGATCGAAATATCTATAATAAGGTCAAGGAAACTTGCACTGATGAATAGAAACTCACAAAGTATCTAAATACTCATAAAATACACTCAATAATCTAGAGAGAGAAAGAGAGAAAACTTGTTTCTGGTGTGATTTTCAATTCTAACTTAGCCCTCTATTTATAGGAAAATGTTAGCAGACTTGACCTGTAACCTGATGGCTTTACCTGCTACTATTCCCACCCACCACATTTAAAATAAATTCAGCACATTTCTTCACCAACCACAAGTGGGGCCCACTCAATTCTAGAATTTTCTACCAAAATCATTTATAAACCTAATTTCTGAATCAGTCACCTCTTAAAATTCATAACAAATCATACGTTCATTTTTAACGGTTCAAAATTTGTGGACATATACTCAACTTATATATGTATAACATATCCAAAATTACAACGATCCAACTATTTGATTAAAAATTATAACTCACACAATATATCTCAAAAACATCGGTTTAATTTTTAATAGATTTATTCCGGCAAAAAATACCGATAAAACACTTCAACATTAACTCCTTCATTTTTAACCACAATAAATATATCCAACATTTATATCCACATAAAATAAATATTTCCTTATCATATGAATCAATAATTAATTATTCACAAATAATATTACAGAATCATATTTATGACAACCAGGCCGTTAACAGGAAAGATGGGGCTTTCCAATAAGAATTTCTCCTTATCATGCGCAAGCAATTAGGTGACCAAACCTCTCCTTGACAGTAACTTTCTAGACATTGCCAATAATGCTATCTAATAATATTATTCAAATAATATGAATTATCGATCCGATAATGGGAAATCTCACGTGCAAACAACAATTATCAAAAACAACAATAATATAAAATATCAACGCAAAGAATTATCAATCAATAAAATAAAATATTGAATAAGAATTACCGTAACAATTATTGAGTAGTGCCTTTTTACGTAAGGATTAATAATTCATCAATACCGTGCATCCACGCATATTACTCGTATTTTAACCACTTTGGTATTCCAACAAAGTAATAATCTAGTATAATTACGCCAGTTATTTATAAAAACTCAAACTTGTCATTTTCTTCATCCGATGCTTATTCTGCATGGGGCCCATAAATGATCGCACTGTCAGCATTTAATATTCCCTCGACAACAAGAATATTCCACGACCAAACGAATATTCCTCGACAACAATGATTATTTTATAACCACTTGCATATTTTGCAAAATTTGCACATTCCACCTATAGCCAGAGAATTATATCAAATTAATACCTTATTATTCATAAATATAATTAGAGGAAATTTAATTTTATTTATAATAAGTTGGGGTCTTACAACTATAATAATAATAATAATAATTATTATTACTATAATTATTATTATTATTATTATTATAATAATTACTATTATCATTACTATTATTATTATAATAATTATTATAATTATTACAATTATTATTATTATTATTATTATTATAATTACTATTATTAGTATTATTATTATTACTATTATTATTATTATTAAATATTATTATAATTATTACTATTATTATATTAATAATTATTATTACTATTACTATTAGTATTATTTTAATTATTACTATTATTATAATAATTATAATAGTACTAGTAATAATAATTACTATTACTATTACTATTATTATAATAATAATAATAATAATAATAATAATAATAATAATAATAATAATTGTAGACACTCAAAATTTTTCGTTCCTGTTACTAACCCTTCAAGAGGGCAAAATCGTCTTCTAGAGGTAACCATGGAAGTCAAATTAGTTTTAACCCCAGAGATAACCCCGGGAGATTCAGTTTTAACTTTGGAGATAACCCCGAGGGATCTAGTTCAAGTTCCGGAGATAACCCCGGGAGATACGGTACACACCCTGGAGATAACCCCAGGAGGTCAAGCCAACCTTAGAGATAACCCTAAAGACATTAAAAATCAACAGCAGTCCAATCTTGGAAATAACCCTGAGAAACGACTACTACAACTGCGCTAAAATCGGGGATAACCCCGGGAGGGGCAAAATTGACATTTTGCCACTTCAACATCACATCCACGTCGTCTCACCACAGTTCAACTCAAATTGCGTATAAGGATGTCACACAAGAACCATAACTCAAATCCCGAGTGACAGCTGCACAAGACAACACAACGGATAGACAATGAGGACTTGGAGATCTAGTTATGGACCCATCTTCCCAGCTTCGTACAACCTCTAATCCCATGTCATTGTGTAGCTCTTGACAACAACTTTTTGAAAAGGTACATCACTCCTTTATCGGATGCCCGAATTGAAAGTTATGAAGGTTCGAGCGGACAACGCGTAGCCTGAGTGCACGTACTTCGAAACGACAGGACCCACAAAGCCTGGGGCAGCTGCAGGTAGACCCGCGGCCTTCTGGTGTTTAAATATGAGCTCTTGGCAGCTCATTTGAAAAAAAAAGAAGAAAAGAGAGAAAACTCTGTCCATTTTAGCCTGTAACCCATGTTAGAGTGCTCTAAACTGAGTGATTCTTCTTTCTAAACACTTGTAAGCTCGTGTTCTGTAACATACTGAAGTTTAACCGGTGGAAACTAAATTTTTAGGCCTCAAAAGCTATCTGAAGTCTTCTTAGTAGCTCACTGTAAGAAATTTCAGATTTTTAAGCTTTCTATTACTTTTTTATTTATATATATACTGACATTAAGAGTCTCTTCGAGTGGGTACACCCGAATCGTTGATCCGTGACTTTTTATTGCTTATATATATATATATCCTCAATCCTCGAAATCGATTGAGCCATGATAGAATATCTGGAGCGTTTACTGCTTATATATATTACATTTCTGTCTGGCCTGGAGTTTACTTCGTGGCCTTTTACTGCTTATATATATGAATAAATAAATATATATATATTTACATTTCAAAGTCCTGCTTGGAGTTTACTTCGTGGCAGTTGATCGTCTATATATATATATATATATACCTATATATATTTACTACTTTTATATATATTTGCTTTAACTGCTTTCATAATGTAGATATATAACCTTCCAGTCTGTGGGCTAAATTTGCTTAAATCTGGCTATTTCTAACTTTGATCGGTTCAAAAGTGACTAAATTGGAAACGTTGAAGCTAGAATGGATTAAATTTATTCAAATCTAGTTCTTTTTCTAGCTTTTGTACATATTACTCTTTCATGTGAGCCTAGGAATCATGTGATCGAAGATTCAGCCTCTGAATCTAGATTCGGTTCCCACGATGGACATTTCTCAATTGCAATCAGCTTGTAAATTATCTATGGTGTCTGGATATCCTTAGATGACTCTCATGCCCAGAAAGAGTTCGACATTACTATGTATCTTATTTTCTCGAATATGCCTCTCATCTCGAAAATAAAAGCAATTAAGCCAAATATATAATAAAATGGAAGTATCAAAGGCCTCAATTACTATTGAACATAAGGGTTTGAAAACCTATTTTCCAAAACATCACTGCTATATCTTGTTAAAATTGAACTTTTATATACAAGTCAAACCCTTTGTATATAGGTGCAAGTGAGGCATAGCACTACTTCTAGATAATTGCACATAGGCCTAACATAGACACACACGCGCATATAAAAAAATTTAATTGAAAAGTTGCGGTAACCGTTTTCACGGAAGTTAGGGGGTGCCTAAAACCTTCCCTCCGCTTAATCAAGCCCCCGAACCTAATGACTCTTGGTTTCCAAGACCAGTTAAACAGTGTCAAATCATTGGGTCTTTGTGCAAACCTTTTCAAAATTGGTTGAGTTGGTGTAACCATTTCAAATCTATTTACTGGCAACTCTAAGTAAAATCATCGACATTCATTTGTCAGACCTTTTCAAAATTATCTTTTCAGATAAAACTCACCAAAAAATGAGAACACCAAAAGACAAGCACAAAAAGGGACACAAAATATCCCGACGTCGACAGGTGGCGACTCTGCTGGGGACTCCAGTAATAGGGATTAAGCCGATATTCAAACTTTTCAAAAATAAAACATTTATTTGCTTATGTGTGAATATTGTATTTACATTGGATGGATGTGTACTAATGCTTTATTTTCTGCACTTCAGTGCTTCACACCATATCTTCCTCTGATATTAGTGCTTCACACATGTTATCATTTCCATATGGAGAGACGCAATGTATGTGAATGTATGTTGTGTGATTCCTCTACCAGGAGGCAAACCTCTCAGTGTTTGATTACTGGACTCAAGGGAGACTAATCCCGCGAGGCTCAGGATATGCACCACCCAGATTCACTCCGGTTGAAAGAACAGATTAACTTCCCATCAAGTAAATTGCGATGATCTAGGGACCTTTATGCCAAAAAGCCGTAAAAGTAGTCTAAGATAGGACTGCCTTTGATAAACCAAACGCGTAGGGAAGTCTCTTCATACCTTTCCCTTTTAATTACATGTAATTTCAATTCCATATAATTTCAATTCCATGTCAATCTCAATGTAATGGAAAATATAAAGGAATATGTAAATATGCATCCCTTTTTCATATTAAGACCTGTCATGCTATCCTATCATTAAAACAACTGACGTCTGTTCTGCAGGAGAATATTAAAACACTCCTAAAAAAAGACACATTGCATAGCATACAACATCTCCACGTTTTCCCAAACTAAACTACATAGTCTTTTTGTAGGGAAATGATTGATCCCGTTACCCGTTCAAAGTCCAAAAAGGCACTAAGCCCACAGTCAGACATGGCTACAAGTGCCCAGCCTGATCCTACTCCCGTTTCCCGCGAGGAGTTCAAAGGATTAAGGAATCAAATAACAGAGTTGGTTGTTCTTCCAAAAGAATTAAACAAATCAACTCAGGGTCCACAAATACCCATCTAAATTGAGTCCTCTACACAGGGAGGAATCCAGGGTCCAGATGGAGAAGTCCCATTACCTGAGTCTCAGACTGAGAAGTCCAATAAAACCCCTGAAATCACCTATCTTAAAGAAGATCAAGACTGGTGATATTCGGAAAAAGGTTCAAAAAATGGAAGAGACCATTCAGTCCATCAAAGGGATTATAACGCACAGAAGTGTTACCTATTCAGACCTTTGCATCTTCCCCGGGGTTCATTATCCGAAAAAATTCAAAGTTTCTGACTTCGAGAAATATGATGGATTGGGAGGGAGATCCCTACACTCACTTAAAAATGTTTATTGGAGAACTCGGATCCTATGCCAAGAATTAAAAGCTGAGAATGCAGTTGTTTTAGAAGAGTTTAACTGGAGAAGCCAGGGCATGGTACACCACATTAGAAACCTCCAAAATCCACAGTTGGGAGGAATTAGCCCATGCTTTCCTCAATCAATATAGCTTTCAAACTTAAATAGCTCTAGACAGGTATCAGATTACCAAAGTCAAGAAACAAGTCAATGAGTCATTCAAAGAGTATGCCCAAAGATGGAGGCGTCTGGCTGCTCAAGTAATCCCATCCATGACAGAGACTGAGATGGTGATGACCTTCATAGATATTCAAAAAACTCCATTTTATGAGAGGGTCCTAGTAGGTATCGGAAAACCATTCTCAGAAATGATCAAGCACGGAGAAATGACAGAGATGGGGTTAAAATCTGGGAAGATTCACGACCTCGTCGCTTTAAAAGTCGTAGTTGAGCATATCCAATTCGGAAGTTATGGGAAGAACCCCTGGAGGGTCCATAAGAAGAAAGAAGAGTATGTCTCCTTGATACTGCAAGGATAAACTCAAAAAGGCAATCAAAACTTGCCTATTCAAAGGAGAAACTATTCCCCTTTTCAAGCACAATCCTCAAATTCTTCCTTGCCAAAAAATGGAGAAGGCAGACGTTCAAGAGTGTTCACACCCTTAGGGGACTCACTGGAATTGTTTTTCAAATTTTGACAGCTCAGAAGAAAATCACTAATCTCCTTCAACCAACCAATCCAAATGGAAAGGGCTTCAATACAAACAAGAAGTGTGCTTACCATTTTGGAGATCTAGGCCATGACACCCAAGATTGTATGGCCCTCAAGCACAAGATCCAAGACTTAATAGACAGTGGTGAGATCGTGGTGACAAAGCCCGAGTAACCACATATTAAAGATAACTCTATCCCTCAACACAAGGAAGAGGATGTTAATATGATCAACAGAGGGAGTGGAGAGAGTTCTAATTACCTCAAATACATGGCTGGTTCTCCGCAAATCAGCAAAGATAATTCCAATCGATGGGATTATTCAGAGTTCCAGTTCAAGATTAAACGGGAGTTGAAGTCTATCGATGAACATGTTAATTAACTGGCAGAACTGGTGATACATCAACACCAAGTCACACGACAGTTGTTCAGTCAGGTGCATGTGAGTCTCCTTTCCCTGATCATAAAGAATCCACCACAGACCCAAGAGAATAAAACCTTGGAGGAAAAGCTTGCAAGAAAAGCAAGAGCCCAAGCCCGTCGAGACTTTGCTAAAAAAGAGAGTTCATCCATTTGGGCCAACCGATGGAAGAAATCTTGCAGATACTGATTAATGAGGGAAAAATCACAGCACCGCTACCCCCAGTTAATCCACGTTCAAATAGATTTGATGCTACCGGGGTCTGTCAATACCACTCCAATACTCGTGCTCACAACACTGAAGGATGTTGGGCACTCCGTCATCTTATCCAAAATATGATTGACAGGGCTGTCCTGCAAATGCCAGATGATGAAATATTATTGCCTGAGAGTGGGAAAACATTTCCTCCAAGAGCGCAAAGATGGAAGGAAATCATAGCAGTCATATCCTCTTAGGGATACCTGGCTGCAACACCCATTACAATTCAAACAATCAAGCTTAAAGGAGTTAAAAACCCTTTAAAGATGGTTTCACCGGAAACACTGGTATTTTCATTCAGGCCTCAGTATCCTATCACTAGCCTAAAAAAAGTCCCATGGAACTATGAGGATGTTGAAGGATCAACATCAAATACAACTACTGCGGTATCCAAGAAAAACCCGGTATATCTCCCTGAATGAGTGATGAAGCCAGTCATCAGATCTAAGGGGAAAGTGCTCAAGGAGAAAATTAAAGAATTCCTCCGCAAAATGGGACATAATGAAGCCAAGGTGGTGCAAAGCTTGAAAGAAGCACCTCAACATATATCTATTATGGACTTGGTATTCTCTTCTGAAGATCATCGGAAGGTATTAATGAAGATATTTGAAGAAGCCCACCTGACAAAGATGGTGGATGTTGAAAAGTTTCATCATCTAGTAGATCACATTGTCAACAGCAATGTGACATCTTTCACTGATGATGACATACCTCCCAAGGGGACGGGTCATTGCAAGCCACTGAACATAACAGTGATGTCTTCCGGATATGTGGTCGAAGGCGTACTAATAGACGAAGGATCATCCTTAAACATCTACCCCTATGCCACATTGGAAATATTGAAAATCAATCCCAACCGGATCTGAAGCAGCCACACAGTCATTAGAGCCTTCGATGGGTCTCGACGAGATGTTGTAAGAGAGGTTGAATTGCCATAGGAAATCGGGCCACATATCTTCTACATATCTTTTCAAGTGCTCAAAATTACTACATGATATAATTTACTATTGAGAAGTGTTATGTTTTTAAGATTCATGAACACAATCAAATTGTACAAAATAAGCGAAAACGTGATAAAATAGAGTTTTAAAATTTTACAAACCATATACCTTGATAATCCTTTTTGCACAATTATTAATTAAATGAAAAGATGAAGAACAAGAATTATACCCTTAAAGATTCGAGCTTCCTCAGGTACAAGTTCATCTTTAAATCCTTTTCGCGTTCAACTTGAATCCACCGGGTTTGATTCCTTCCTTTGATCAATGTTAGCCACCCAAGTGTTTGGCCTTTAGAGGTGATCCACCAAGGAAGAAGAAAGATTCAAGAAGATGGGTGTTTGGCAAAACCCTAGTTTTTCTATCTCTCATAGAAAAATGTGTACTCTCCCAACTCTTGGAATTACGTATTCACGTGTGTTGTGAAAGCATCAACTCTTACCCATAATAAGACTCCTCTTATTTATAGATGTAGGCAACTCTCCTTAACAATTAAGGATTTGGATTTTTATTTTAATTAATTAAACTCCTTTAATTAATTAGGCTCCTAATCTTATTAGGAATAATTAATTAAACTCTTTTAATTAATTTTCCTCATAATCTTATTAGGAATAAATGAGAGTACTTATATTAAATTAATTCCCAAACTCCTTTAGGAATGAAATAATAATAATAGTAATAGTAATAATAAGATTCCTCTTATTAATTTATATTTAATATTTCTAAAATATTAAATAATAAATATTAAGCTATTTAATTTATTCTATCACCATAGATTAAATTAAATACACTTAACTTATTATTATGAGTATGCCATTTACTTCTTAAATAAATATTTTTCCTTTTGCGGTGTGACCCTTTATGTTCTCCATATTAAATTGGTTGTGAATAAATCAATTCGAACAATTCTAATCTTATTTAAATAAATAAATTAAACTATTAATTTATTTAAATAAAAAATATGTATTCTACAATAGGGATAAGCCTCCCTAGCGATTAACGACTTTCCAGATAATATAGATTTCAACATTAATCATAAAAGAACCTTTGAGTAAATAGTTACCGTACAATTCAATCCTTCCACCATACAATGTCCCAATTAAATTTAAGACATGGAATTACTGTCAAGTCTTATTTTATTTAATTATATGTATTTCGATTCTCAAATGCACAACTCCAAATAATGTGTAATGACCCAAAAATTCATACAATTCAACTCTCGACCTTGGTCGTTATCAATACATCTTTATTCTATTATTACATCTTTAATCGATGTTAAACTTAATAAAATGCGAAATAATTTCAAACTTTTCAATCTTCTTTCTATAATTCCCAAAATCACAACCTTTATCTTTACCTACCTTTGAACCATACTTAGTTTATTACTCACTTTATCAGAGTTAATAAATAAAACTTACATCCAAGTTCAATACCCTTTATACATCAGACAAAATTTAAGCTTTATTACTCAACATCTATTAAACATCATACATTATCAAGTACTTCATCTGGAACCTTAAACAATGTTTAAAATAATAAAAACTCAACCAAAGTATATAAATCTTCATGCATTACATCTGATTCATGTCTTTCAAGTAACACATAACATTACCTTGAATCCTTGACCTGCAAAAATGGTTATTTGCAAGGTTGAGCTTGACAGCCCAGTAAATCTAACAGTTTCCATGCAACACGTAGCACATAAATAACATGCTCATCTTATACATCATAAACATCTGTCTAAACACATTATACATGTTGTACATCAAATATCAAATAAAGATCGAGTTCAATAACATAATCAACATTTCTTACTCAACCGATGTAGTCATAAATTGACCTTAACATTTGATATTTACAACATCAGAAATACATCATGCTCTTTGCAATACAGATTAAAAACAAATCATCATAAAGTTCAGATAACAAATAGGAACTAAAAGACTTGCCTTGATCGTTGTTTACCAATAACTTTTTAACAACTTACAGCTATCTGCACTTCACGTGCCCTACACAATTATATAATCATGCACATCAACTATTAGTCACATAGCAACACATAGTAATTGTAATGTAAACTTTACTCTACATCCCATAACCCTACCTATTAATTAATACACAATGTTCAATTTGATTGTGTTAACTTTCGACTTATATCTCACTATATTTTTTCTTAGTCATACTCGAAGTTCATTCAAGTGTTTAAGTCTTGCTAGGAATCCTTATTGATTTTATATTAACCCCATTCTATTTCTTATAATGTCCATTTCAGTTGAATTGAAACACTTTTTAAGTTCATTAACACTTGTCACGACATTTCAACGTTCATTTATCACACACCCGATTCGTCTCTCTTGCGTATGCTTAAACAACTTATTTAATACATCTTTTATTAATGTTAAGCATCATTATATTTACTATTATTCATGTTTTATAACTTAGAACAATATTTTTTATCGTCAAAAGCACTACACTTGCATACGTGCATGCCCGACGCCCTCTGATTGCCTCCGAATACACATCAGTCCCAAATATGGCAATTGTGACCCCTTTTAATGACCTCAAATTAAAATACTTAAAGAACAAAATTTTTAGTTCTATTCGTTATCTTTCCGAATCATCCTAAATCGCCTCAATCAGAGTTTTTATGAAAATGTTATGACTGCTTTACTACAGGAGGTCAAAACAGTCCAACGTGAGCACTATTCCGGTGCCATGGCACCCCAATTAGCCTTTGGGGCGGCGCTGCAGCACCCAAGAGCAGTTTGGGTTGCCCAAGTTATTCTGTTTCACAAATTTTTGACCCTTTCTTCTTCAAACCTTCATAACTCGAGTTATACACATCCAATTGAGTCCGTTTTTGACTCTATGGACTCGTAATTCATAGAAGTACAACATACCAAAGAATTAAAAATTTAAAGAAACATTAAATAACCCAAATATTGACCCACAACTCATGTTCATACTAAACTTTCATGTTTTAACATGTTTAGCGAATTCATTCACTACAAATTTGTTTCTTAATCAAATTGATTCATTCAATTTGTGTTCTTTTCGTTTTTAAACGTTTTAACAACATCCATCATCAATTTAAGGTTTTCATCATGACTTCATAATTAATATTTGACTCTAACTAAGCAATAACAAACATATTTCATCAAGAACACAAGTTCTTCATCTTTAGCATAATTTCACGAATTCGATTACCTAAAAATCACTTATAGATGATATATAATCGAATATATATATATATATATATATATATATATATATATATATAAATATAAACTATATTTTCACAAATTCAACCACCAAAATCCCAATTACAAAGAACTTAGAAAACAAAAACCATAAACTAGAAACCTAAAAATTTTAACTTTGATTTGCTATAAAGCTTGAATAATTTGTTGTTTCTCCTTTTTTTGATTCTGAAACTCCTCTTCAGTTACAAATAATTTCTTCTCTCTTCCTCTTTTCTCTGTATTTGTTCTTCTTTGTTTTTAGTCTTAAAAAAACACACGTAACGCTAAAACTGATAAAAAGCATAAAGCCTTCAGTTAAAGAAAATAATGAGCTCCATCGGTTACAAAAACAAAGGTCAATAAGCCATGTTTGGCTAGCACCCAACACCCTCCTTCCAATTTATTTTAATTCCTTCCTTATCATATAGTTTATTTGTCACAACTATTAGTAAATTAAATAAAACCTCAATAAAATTATAACTTCCATTTAGCCAATATAACAAATTACTAAATCTCTAGTTTAATTACTTAATTAAATTAGAATATTCCCATTCCATCAATATTATCACACTTTCATTAATTAAATTATTCCATAATGTTTTCCATCAAATATTCATTTTAAATTTCATAAATATTCTAACTAAAATATTTATTTTATTCGATAAATATTTTAACTATTTACTTAGATTCACAATCGTATTACATTAAAATATTACGTTTCTATTTAATATGCATTACTTTCTCATCTTATTACAACAAATATATTTACTTTAATTCACTAGTTTAATTAAGTGAATTAGTTATCTTATTTATGAAATTTAATTCATAACAATTTAATTGCCAATCATGGCTCGATAATCAAATTATATTATTTCATAATATAATTCCCAACTCTATTTAAATTAACAAATATTTATTCAATTAATTCCTTTTTCCACCATATTCCTTTACATAACTAATTCTCTTCACTTCCTTTAATAGTTTAACCAACTATTAAATCTCATATATATTGAATTTTTTCACACCAAAACACATAATTCAAAATATATACATCTCATAATATGAATTTTAATTATTAAATTCTTATTTTAATAACTAATGAAAATTCGAGTTGTCACATCCTTCCCCCTTATAAGGATTCCGTCCTTGGAATCAACGAAACATCCCTTACTCGATTTTCAACAAATCTCTTTTCAAAATTTATCGTTGAACCACTTAACACATTATCTTAATATAGGTTTTATATTTCCTATTATATTTGCTTTTCACAACAAACTCTTATAGACTTTATTTCACAACCTTTGCTTAAACTCAATTATAGTTGAGTATTATATGTTCTTTAACCCGTTCATTACCTTTTTCTAAGGATCATTATCATATACTCAATTCTCAAACTCTCGGGATATTACATAATGCAAATTAGAAACTCCTTTCTAATTTCATTCTGCCTTGGCCAAGGACTACTAGGTTATCATTTATCGAATCATATATGGCATTTCTCTTCTTTTAGTAGAAGCGGTAGATTCTTTATTAATCATACATTATCTCCATGTGCAACTTATTATACCCAAGCAAACCCTTTGATATACCCTAAGGGTCTTAAACAAATAAGTCAAAGTATAACTCATCATACATAAGATACTATGATGATTTCAAGTCCAAGGATCACTTGTACTACTATCACTAAATGAATTCCTATTAACAGACAAGTAAAACTCCATTAGGTATTCCTTAGCGAGCCACGTTCAGTGAACTCTTTCTCCAATAAGCACCTATATACTTGCTTTAGTATCTCCACACAAATGATCATGAGATTAATCATCCTCATCCAATGAGCAAACAACGTATATACCAATCTATCCGGATTCACTAATTTCCAATTTCGTAATCCAATGATTGAGAACTATTTTAGTTTTAAGCTTTCTAAGAATTTAGATCTCATTAGAATGGTCATAATCATTATTCTAAAATCATTGCTTAAAACTATGAGTTTATCACATATTATAAAGTAACATCATGTAGATAATTAAAAGCCTTTAATAAATTAATACTTTTTTTTATTAATAAATGAATAAGATTGTTATAAAGTATATGCTTTATTATCAAACATGATTGGCTTGTCTGGATAACAAATAATAATTCAATATAGAACTATTGTTGTGTTTGGATTCCCTCACTTGGATGTATAGACTGTATCTACGAATCGTATATATCTATCCAAAATTAAGAGTAATAGTAATAACATGAACAGTCCATACTACTAATACCCTTACTCAGATGTATAGTCTATACCTTACGGATTACCCTATCGTATCATAGTACCTATCTATCTGAAATTAAGAGTATCGAAAATAACATGAACAATCCATATTACCAATACCCTCACTCAGATGTATAGTTCCCAAAGATCTCAAAATAAATAAAAAATCTATCTACATCTATTTATGTAAAGGAAACACGATTGCGAAAATAAAGGATGATATTATATCATATATATAAAGGTTCAATTACATGATTCTTCATAAAAAATTTCTTATTACAAAAGTATTACATTCAGCTAGACAGTAATTTAAACTAATTTAAGCATGAACACTTTCCATTATTTACTCCAGATGTGCCAGGGTTACCATCTTATACTGCAAAGGGAATGATTTGCAAGAATGAGCTATGACATGCTTAACATGTTTTATATTTATAACACAATAAATGATTTGAAGAAGTATAACAGTTCAAAACTTTTCTCAACTGAGTGTTGTATACCATTTCTTGAATTTTTTTCATTTCAACCATTTCTGGACTTTTTATCATTTTTTTTCAGTCACAAATACTTAGAAATCTTGTTCAGATGTGAGACAGGGGATGAACCTATTCAACATCCTAGGAGTATGCATATTATCCTAATCTTTCCCAACTTGCACCAAGTGTCAGATATACTGGCAGACAAATTTTTCCTTCTGGGATTTATAACTCAGTATAGGATGTCTTACCAAAGCAATTTGGTTTGACACACTAGTTTATGCTCAATAAATAATAACATATGAATACATATTTTATTTCTTAGTTATGCTGAAGCTATAACGATAACTTTGCAATTATTGGCAATCAAATTAGGTTTGGTGTAACATATCAAAAACAAATCAAGATAGGAATCTTGTTTAATGAATAAGCAGGGTTAAAGAGCTTGCATAAGTAATTAAGGTTAAAAGACTTGCGTAGGTAATAAATTAGGGTTTAGTAAACTTGCCTAAGCAAATACCGATTAAGCAACGCTACTCGATTTGTTTTTAAACACCTAAGATGTTCATTTATATAAGTCTAACACGTTAGTATGTATAACAATACTTAAATACATAAACTATTCACATTCGGATTAAATTTGATATGATTTCTAGATTCTAAGACTTTATCTGATACTTAATAAGTTTATATATCGGTTAAAATTTATTTATAAGCTTTATTATATTTTTAGATAATTTTTATATCCTTTATAATAATTTCCGTAGCTTATAATACTTTTTAGATATTTATTTATCCATTAAATGATTTTTAAACCATTTATTTCTATATCTAAATAATTAATATTTACTTAGAATATTATAAAATCTTGTTTATTATTTTAATAATTTATAACCATTTAATATGAATTTTAAATCATTAATATAATTTTAAATAATTATTTATTATTTATAAATGATTATTCTAATTAAATTATTAATACATTAATTATTAATAATATTTAAATAAAATTTTTTATTATTAAATTTATGTAAAAATATTAAAAGTTAATTATTATAACTTAAAAACAATTTTTATAATTAATTATATTTATTTATTAATTATTCCTAATTTTATTAATTTATTTAATAAATTTATATTTACAGTCTGTTGCTAAAGCCCTATAACGACAAAAAGTGTTGCTATAGGTGTTCTTAATTTTTGGGAATCAATTTGGTTGTGGCTTAGAGGTCACTTTGACCTTAGCTTAATTCCCTACTGATGATGATTCTGGGTTTGTAAGTGTATAGGTGTTATAACACTTATGTAATAGTACAACATCATACCAATTTCAGGCTTTAACCTACATATAACAAGAAGTTATAGAGGCTCAAAGTCACTGTCAGAGCTGTTCTTGGGTTTCTCTGTAACCCATAACAATGGTCATGGTCGGTTAACGATATTGTGGCTTTTAGATTTTTCAATCCGTGTGATAGATTTGTATTTTGATTGTTGTAATATATAGTCTACATATAAAGGTACATATGTAATACACTGTTTTGGACTGAGTAAGATCATAGGGTTTAGATTTATCTTGGTCAAAGTGCAGCCAAAGGCTGTTCTTGATGTTATTCAGTTTTTTGGGTAACCCAAAAAACACAGGCATGCTCGGTCAACGATATTTGACCATTAATTCTAGTAATCCTATGAATTGATAAGAGTTTGAGTGTCATAGATATGTAATATGTATGTCAGGGTATAATTTCATAACACTTAGACATTCTAACAACAAACAGAAAGCAATTTAAAGGTTGGTCAAAGTAGCCGGATCAACCTATTCTTGAGATTTTTGGGATTTCTAGGTAACCCAGAAATCAGAACTTTGTGGTCGGTCAACTACTTTTGACCACTTATATCTTGAAATATATGATTCTAATTGACCTGTTTTCTTTTCCAGATTAAAGACCTCATGTAATACCCAAATCCGGGTTACCTAACCCCGAGTTTGGTGCTCACGATCCATCATACAAATAACATCTAACTACCCATTTATTTATGAATATCATCATACAGACCATTAATTAACATAATTAATACAATATCCCAGGTTGTCTAACCTTAACATAACATACATACCTTCAGATATACATAAAAGTTTACATATAATAACATAATAATTGAAGTTATAATAACTACTCCTAAATTTTGTCCTTGCCTTTGTATTTATCTGCCCCTTCAGCTACCTCGTCATTAGCTGAAATGTTATATTTAAGCAAAGGTGAGCAACAAGTTTGCTCCGCAAGTCGCATACAATAAAAGATATGAATCAAGAATATTAGAGTCTAGATTCGATAGAACTTCAACAGTATTCAAAGGATTTTGAAATAGTTGAATAAATCGTTTATCAATAACAAGATCTTATCAAATTTCATGCTAAACAACAATTCAATGATGAAAGAGTAAAACTCTTTCGAAGTTTTAATAATGTTTAATTGATTATCAAGATATAATAATAATGCAATAATAAAGTGGGATATTCCCAGATTTCATGCTGAGTGATCACAATGGGATCATGAACTTATAGAGGAATTATCAGGCATTCAATACTGAATTGCATCAGAATTAAAAGTTAGTTATAAAAACTAAATTATAACCCTCTACAAGTACCTGGAGCGGCCAACTATTTGTACCCAATATTATGCATAATACTTAATAATAGTGCATGGGTCGTTTTATGACAATAAATTTTGTTCATCTGAGTCTTACATCAAGAGTCCGTACCACAACAATATGGTTTAGATTTAAAGAAATGCTAAAGATTTTAACATATAATATCTATATTGATCTAGCCGAAATAATTGACATTAATCTTTCAATAACAACTTAGTTCAAATACTAGAACGTATCTAGTTTCAACAAATATTAGTCTCGCCAAAACAATTAGCTGAGACATAAGTCATAAACTGTTCAATAATAGATAGAAATCAATTGCACTATTTGCAATCAACAATAATATTTATAGATGTGAATAACCAACAATAGTTATTCACCAGTCATGCTTTAGAAATTTAAAACTCAATTTAAGTTAATGAACTTGCATTAATTGTGAATGATCAATAATAATCTTAGATGTGGTATAATCAACAATAATTACCCACTTAACATTCTGGTAAAATAATAACTCGAATTTGAGTTAAGGAAATTGCAATACATACAAATATTCAATAACAATCTTAGATGTGGGATAATCATCAATAATTATCCACTAACACGTTTGAAAAATAATAACTCAAGTTTGAGTAAGGAAACTTGCCTAATTCGTTTACTACTGCTACGCAATTTAAGTTAACTTCTTTTGTAAGACCTATCATTAATAAGACCGATCTATCAATTAGCACCACGTATCTCACTTATTATACCATTATCCCATAATAATTTATCTAACATGTAATCACATAATCAAACACCTTAAATCTTTAATAATATTATTATCCTTTGATAGTATTTCAATCACTAAACCATATACATTAAGAATTAACACTTACTCTTTCACTTTATAAGTTATTCTTTAAAATCTAATAAGTCAAATAATAATCCAGCAGCCTGGATTATTCAAACCGACCAATCTAGCAACCTGGATTATCCAAATAGACCAATCCAGTAACCTGGATTATCTAGATAGACGAATACAACAACCTAGATTATCCAAACATACCAATCCAGTAACCATACGACCAATCCAGCAAATCGGATTGCAATCAAGTAAACTAAATTGTAATCCAGCAAACCGGATTCATCTGATTTTCAATCCAGCAACTTGGATTCATTAATCATTCAATTTAGTAACCTATTTTTAAATCCAGCAAGCTGGATTTATCTGATTTTCAATCCAGCAAGCTAGATTTATTAATTCTTTTCACGAAAATACCAAATTAATTTATTATTTTTCTATCCTTTGGCCAAACATATATACATATATTACATACACAAAAAAAAATTTCTAAAATTTTTAACTCCCTATAGTATTTTTCAAAAATCATTATTAGCTTGTAGCTTAAGAAATTAGCCCTATCACACTCAACTCTAGAATTTCCCATCTCTTGGCATAATCTTACACGTGTTAACGTGACCCTCTAGTTTAAATTTCGTGGCCATCATAGTTATAGAACTCCGGTTATAGCGATTTTTGTCAAAAAAACCCAAATATTGAAATGACCATAATTTGGTCAATTTAAGTCGGAAGGAGCTCATTTTTGACAGGAGCTACTTTATATCATATATTTTCATTTCCCAAAATGCCGGAATTTATTTCAAAATTAAATGGTCGAAACTGCCCTTGGAAAGTTTTGGACAGTTTGTTTTTTTCATTTTCCCACTTTTTCCTACTTTGCCAAAAATAGTCCATACAAACATTTACAACGCCTCTTTCAGTGATTCCACTTGGAAATGTTAGAAAACTCATAGATCTAACTCTAGGATTTGACCACACTCAAAAATTCGAAATATAATAGGAGATATGGTCGTTTAAATTTCATGTTTCGTTTTCACAAAAAAATGATTTTTATTTCTTGATGATTTGAAAAAAACTTCTATGTTCTCACATAATAACCAACATAACTCATCATGATACCTACTAATACTTCATACACCCATGGATATACCATGATGCATAAAACCCAATCAAGGCTAAGAAAAATTAGGGTTTTCAATATTTTAAAAAATATAGTTTCTATTTCATACTTTAGATCTAACTTTTGATCCTCAAAAGGGTTAGATCTAAACATGAAACACTTATATACACATAAATCTAAGGTTTTAAACCTCAAGATCATAACTTCATATTATCAAAAATCAAATCAAACAAAAAAGGAAATTAGACTACATAAATGGAAATTTTTGTTATACCTTAGCTTTTCCTTCTTCTTCTTCTTGCTAACTTTGATTATGGGACTTGGAAACTTACAAAAAACTCTCTCCCTCTCTGTCTTCTCTCTTGTCCAAAATCTCCCTTTGCTCTCTCTCTCTCTCTTGCTTTGTTTTGTTAGCTAAATTAGGAAATAAAATGAAAGAGAAAAGAGTAAGATTTTGTTTTAATTAAAATAAAAAAAATATAGATATATGGCATATATCTATACATTATCACCACATCCTTGCCTTCTCCTTGTAAGCCCCCAAATTTTATGAAATGAAAGTATTCATTTTTTCTTATAATTATTATTCTATTTAGTAAATAGTTAAATTGATAAAAGGTTAAAGTTAAGGGTGATATGTGAAAATTTTACAAAGTAAGCAAGTTGTAATATAATATTTGTTTGGTCAGGGAATATTCTTTTTACTAGAGAATATTCGTATGATGACACAATCATTGGTGGACCCCACAACGGAATAACTATCGAATTTAGAAAGCGACATAAATAACTTTTTATAAAAATAACGGCAAGACTTTTACTGTTAACTACTGAAATACCCGTTGATCAAAACACAGTAATACGCGTGGTTGCACAGTAGCACATGATATTGCACAATATCTATAAATTATTGATGCTTACGTGAGAAGTCACTCAGTTTCTTCAATTATTGAAACAGTAGTTGATGCATAATATCTTATATTATTGATTCAATTATGTTAGTTCCTAGTACGCACAATAGTTATCTAGAAGGGCTAAATTGAATAGATATTTAAAAATCTTTTTGCTTTAAACTTGTTAGTTAATGATGATTAAAACTTAGCGTAATTTATGTTTGTTTTAATCTCTTTTGCAAAGTAGTGGAGTTATGAGAGTGAGGCAGTTATAGCAGTTATGGCAGATATAACAGTTATAGTATGAACATAAAAGACATAGTCGTTTTAAGTGGTTCAGAGCACTTAAAGCTCCTAGTCCACTCTTCTACTCAATGAGTAGGAAATCCACTAAGGATGTCTTTTAAAACTTCTGAATCACATAGATTCCTTCTAGACCAGCAGTCTAGGAACTTCTTAGTTCACTCTTGAACTCTTCAAGTCCAGCAGACTTGGCTCTGTTACAGTTCACTTAGAACTCTTCAAGTCCAATAGACTTGGTACTCTTCTTCAGTTGATTGGTAGATGTCGAGTTCTTGATGGTTGCTACTCAGTTGTTGTTTAAGCACTTGTTCGAAAGAACTGAGTAGCTGAGCAAGCTTTACTATTTCTCAGATCATAGAGTTGAGCTTTGAGAGTTGTTCACGTTGTTTGTTCAATGCTTACTTGCTTCTCTCTCATCTGCTTGATTTGCATATATGTGATCTTGAAAACTATTCGTTGGATCCATCCGTTGAAGCATTAAATGCGTTTGACCTTTCTGTCTTTGATGGAGACATTTATGCACATCTTCTGAATTGTATTCTGGCCCACTGACATTGCAGACTGCTTTCCCACCTAACACCTGAAAAGGTGTTTTCCCCATTACCAATGGTACTTTCCTTAACTTCTTCAATACGCTTCTTTGTTGCATACTAAGGATATTTCTTATAACTTTGGGACTGGTGAGTACTGCAGCATTTAGAATCCATTCCTCTTTTGTTGGAACCTATCTCCACACAAATCATGAAGCTCGACATTTTCTGACACAAGATGTGACGCCCCGAAAATTAGGTATACATCACCCATCTTTGGTCGCCAGATACATGGTACAGAATTCAAATATAACTTAATAATACAAATGTCGTGTACAATACGATAAAACATAAACTGCGAGTTTGAATACAAATATTGTCTACTAGAGAGTATACAAACTCAAAAGGAGTCTTTATTACAATTATTATCACACTATTTCACAGAATAGTGAGGACTACTAATGCACCATCTAGGACCATCACTCCGTTCCCCGACTCGTCCCAGCTATATTCTCATTTCCTGAAGAGAACAGTGAAAGAAAGGGTGAGCTCAACTAGCCCAGTAAGAAATATTATGACTAAGATAATGCAGAATAAATTATCATTAGCCTCCAACAATGTTAAACTGATAAAATACAATAAACATCAAGTTTAATCAGAAGGAACAAGCAATCCATTAAAAGAGTCAAGTAGAGAATAGAATCTACTATCTTTTATGATTTAAAAGTTTTTATCACTTTTATCACGCCGAGACTCAAATTTCAATAAATAATCCACATCATTAAATCATCCCTGCACTACAGGCCAAGGATATTCTTTAGTATCACGTCCACGAATTATCCATGCACTACGGGCCAAAGATAATCGTGTTTTCATTAACTGGCCCCGATCATGCCATAAAATAATTCATCTTTGCTCCTCGTCAAGAAGAATCCATAGTCATAATCATACCAAAAACTATCCACCAATGCACTACGGGCCAATGAGGACTTTTAATTTCACATCATTTGTAACATTACGGTCATGATTATACCGAATAATCCCTGGTCATAATCATACCAAGTCCATCTATGCACTACAAAGCCACGATGACTTTCAACATAACATAAACATGACGATGATGACAATGATATAAGAATTCAATTAAACAAGTTCAAGAATTAATTTGTACAGAACCAATAACGTCCCAAATTTTCAAAGATGATACTTCTTTGTAGAATAAAATTCAAGAATGCTCGTAAGAATATTTCCATGAAAATATCGGATGAAGCGCAAATATCAAGGATATTCCACTAATTTCATGGAGTATAGAAGTCAAAATTTTAATCAACTGAGTATAATACCGAATGGAATAACAAAAGATATCACCATGCATGCGGTATTTGCAGATGATCGGTTATTCCAACAGTAATAATAATAATCGGAACCGTGTCGTGAAATTCACATCGATGTAATGTTGTTCACTGGAATAATAAATGCGGAATAATAAATGATGGAACCAGTCCCATATATAAGATGCATGGATATTTCGACGAATAATAAAGACAAAATAATAAAAATGGAACCCGATTACAGATATATACAAAAGAGATATTCCGATGTAATAATAAAGATGTAATAATAAAGAATGTCACCAAGAATAGGGTAGCTTTAAATATACAAAGTTATTCCAATAGAACAATAAAGAAATGGAATAATGTAAGTTCTCTTCTTGAATACAAAAGAATAATATCCCTTACCGTAAAATAATACTTGATATAAGAGTAGTGAAGTAGCAGAAAACTTTTCTTCTATCTCTATAGTCTCTCTCTATAGTTTCTCTCTCTAGAGTTCAATTGATTTGTAAGAAAATAATGAAGGAATGAGCTTCTATTTATAGGAAAATGGAATGCATAAGAACTAATCCATGAACGGTCCAAATTTATTTACTTTAATCTGACGGTCCATATTTAAAGAAAAATATTTTAAATAAAAAATAATATATTCTATTTATATAAAAGATTTTTACTATGCAAACACTATATCAGGCACTATGCAAACACTATGCATAATAAAATATAATATATTCTATTTATAGAATAACTTTAATAAAGTATTCATTTTATATAAAAAGATTTTACTATGCAAAATACTATGCATAATAGAATATAATATATTCTATTTATAGAATAACTTTAATAAAGTATTCTATTTTATATAAAAAGATGTTTCTATTTTATTATGTGAATAAAACAAAACTTCTAAATCAACAATAATTGAATCAAATAATGTGAGATACTATGCAGCAACTATTGTAGCAATAATTGAACAAAACTGAGTGACTTCTCACATAAATATCAATAATCAATACCGTGTGCTATCATGTAACAACGCGTATTAATGTACTTTTACTACCGAGTAGTTCAATAATATCAACGGTAAAACTTCCGCCGTTATTTTTAATAAAATATTTTTGTCGTTTTCTCAATCCGATAATAATTCCGTTGTGGGGTCCACTTAATGATTGTAATCGTCGCATTTGGATATTCCCAACAAAAAGAATATTCCCCGACCAATCAAATATTATATAACGACTTGCGTACTTTAAAAAATTTATAAATATTACCCACAACTATAACATTATCTCAAATTCACACCATAATATAAAAAAAATTATTTCAAGAAAATTAATTCTTTATTCATAAAATCTGGGGTTTCACACAAGACATATGATACTCTACGATTCAGATCGTGGTGACTCGTCGCCTTGGTGCCTGGTCTGATGCTATCAGCTGAGAGCACTATGATTTCTCTTTAAGTATTTGCACACTACGATCTTTGCTTGCTTGAGTAGTAAACTCTACGTTTCCGAGAGCACACTACGATTGTTGACTTGTAAACTCTACGTTTCCAAGAGCACACTACGATCGTTGAGTTGGCTCGGCAAACGTTGGGACCACTCTACGATTTTCGAAGAGGCCCTTCAAGGAAGGCACACTACGATCTTTGGAGCTCTACGTTTCTACCTTGACTTCTACAATGATGATCAGATTGATAAACTATGATTTCTTTGAAGCCTATCGATTACATCTCAAGATCAACCTAACAGCTTTGATCTTTCTATCTATACATTCTATTATAGAATGATACACGTTAAGAGCTTAGATCAACCTAACAAATTTGATCTATCACTAAGTCCTTGTACATATATTACTTGAAGGACTTTACAAATAATCATGAGTATATACATTAAAACATCAAATCATAATATGCATTCTCCCAACAATCTCCCCTATTTGATGTTGACATAACCAAGGAGATTTGTTGTCATGATTATTAGTGTCTAGATGCATTTGCAGGAAATTTAAACACGACTTAGTATTTCAAAGGAGCAAATTTGAAATTTCTAGAGAATAAGCATGAATTTATTGATGATTGAAGAGTATTAAATTTAGCTTTACATCAATAGGAATTTAAGCTTTTACTTATCTCTATTTCTTTGATCTTTTCCTTGGAGGATTGGCATACTCCTCAGCCCTTCTTTTCCTACTAGCTTCATCCCTTCTGGCTAACTCTTCCAGCTCACTTTGGCTTACTATCGGGTTGTGATCATGCCTGTTCATGAATGCTGGATCTCCAATTGGCATTCTTAGGCCTGTGGTGGTCACATTTGGTGAGCTAGTAGTTGGCCCTTGACTTCTTAATGGCTGAGCCATCAAGACTTCCTGCTGATCAGATCGTTGAGTCTGATTGTTTGATCATGGAGTCTGTTGGTGGAATTGTCTTGCAGGAGGGCTTCTTGATGCTTGAGCTTGAAATTATCCTCTACCTCTTTCTTGGCTTCCTTGACTTCCTCTTCCTCTGCCTTGGCCTCCCTGTCCTCCTTGAACTCCTTTCCCTTTATTCTCTCCCTTTATGTCAGCATCAAGGGTTCGAATGTTTACAGAAAGTCGATTTACTCCTTAGACAAGCTCGTTTAGTTGGCTTTGTGTTTGAGCAATGTCCTCTTGAATTTCCTTGATCTGGATTTCAGATCTAGCTTCTTTGTTTCAGAGGGCTATTAGAACAATGTCAGTCTGCTGTTCTTGATTACATAAGCTTTCTGGAATTCTTTGATTGAAGCTTTCAAGTTGATGATGTTCTCCAGCATAAGTTTATTTTGGACTTCTTCATTTTTCTGCATTTCAAGAACAACCTCTCTTTGTTTGGTGGCTATCTGGAAGTGAATCTCATCTCTGTCCTTCATGCTTTGAAGAATTTCTTGGATAATTTCCCTCAGCTTCTTTATAAGCTCAGCGTTTAGAGTGCTAGGGATATTATTTGTAGCAGTGATCATTTGAATCAGCCAGAGATGAATGAGGTCTGAGTGAGTTTCCAGGCTTTCTTCTATGTTCTTGACCATGTTCTTGGATACTTCCTTCAAGTCATCTTTTGTTGGCAGATTTGGAAGAGTATCATTGGTTTGAGGATTGTTGAATGGAGGGGATGTTTTCTGGGATTGATCTTGCAGGGAGGAGAGAGCAAGATTAAGACTAAAATTGTCATTGGAGGAGGATGATGGTATGTCTGATGGAGGGGCCTGGGTAAGGATGTTTGTGTTTGGTGACTCTACGATTTCAGGTGTAGACTCTGCAATGGGGCTAGAGTCCGTGATCGTAGAGTTGATAGTTTGAGGGAGCAATATGAAGTTGACTGCATTTGGTTCCTCAGTTACAGAATTTTGGGATTCTGCAACTAGAAATTGGTTTAGTGGATGAAGTATCACTTCTAACCATCGTGGGAATTCATAAAAATGGCTAAATGAGGATGATGGCAAGTGATTAACTTTGAAGAGGGTTGGGATAGACAATACCTCAGGTTTATCCATTGAGGAAGAGTTGTTAGTAAGCAACTTCTTGGCAAAGTTGAGTCTTCCTAGGAATCCATTGGCTAGTACTGAGATGGCTGGATACTCTTTGAAGCTCCAGAACATGTGATCCTAAGAGTTTAGGATTTGAGCTTGATGATATGGCATCACGGGTAGGTAAGAGAACATCTGATTGTAGAGATAGCTTCTATACCAATTATTGCCTACACCAGTGATCTCAAGGTCATCATCATCTTATTCCTCTTCTCTGTTCTCGTTGTAGGATTCCATTATCTCAATGGTCTCTTGATGATCTTGCACTAGTTCTTCTTCATTTCTGGCAGGGACCTCTCCTTCTGCCATGGAGATATCATGAGGCTCCCCCTCAACTTGATCATCTTCTTGTAAGCTCAAAAACTCCCCCTCAATTAGAGCATCTTCTTGAGCTTCAGTCATCTCCCCCTCAACTGGTGTATTCTCTATCATGAGAATCTCAGGGATCTCCCCCTCAGCTGGAGCACTGTCCTCTTAACTTGCTTTGGACAGTTCCTTTGTGGCAACCATGCTTTTGTCTTCCTTCTTGAGCATTTTTTCATTCTCAAGGATGTATTTCTTGACCAGCTTTCTCCTTGATTTACTAGGCTTAGCCACAGCTTCAGGACTTTCTTGAACCTTAATTTTGTCCTGTTCAATATACTTGATGCAGCTACTTCCTTGCCTGACATGCTTGGTCTAGTCTCTACGAACAGTAGAGACTCTACGATTGAGGAGACTGATAGCCTTTTGGACTTATGACCAACTTTGTTCTTCTTCAGGATCTGGGATATGGTAGCATGATCCTCATCTGCTTCATCTTGCTGTTGCTTTCTTCTTAGCATCCTTAGAGTCTCTATATCAGAGGCCTCTACAGGTATATCAGTGGTAGATCCTTGAGGTTCTTCTACCAGTCTAGCCTTTAGCTTCCTCTTGCCCTTACTTTTTCTGGTAAGGGCAGAGGGTTCTCCTTTGTTGGTTTCTTCTTCTTCTTCTTCGATTTCCCTCACAACAGACATATTTCCTAAAAGGCCTGAGTCCTTCAGATCACCAGTTCTTCCACTGGAATAGGTTATCATGCGAACATACTCAGCTGGGTTCCTCTTCCAATTTTTAAACAATTTCTGGGTCATACGTCTGTTTGGGTTGATAGTTTCTCCTTCTTCATCCCCAATTTTGTCACCCAGGGCAGATTGTAGAATGATACTTATGAATCGCCCATAGAGCATCTTTTGAGGGCTTTTTGACTTCTTTGAGTTGATGATCCACTTAACAATCCAATCGAGCAATAGGGCTCCATAGTTGAGTTGTATTCCATAACACATGGCAATCATGAGCTTAAGTTCTACTTCATTCACAGAGTCATGACCTGAGCTCTTGCAGCATATACATTTCCCAACTATATCGGCTAGAAATTCATACCTCTGTGGGAACTCCTTCTTCTTGTACCCTTTCATAGAGGGGAGTTTCTTGTGATGCATTCTTCTAAGTCCCTCTTGGAAGTCTACACTATCTATGACTGGATGCCCTTCATTTTTGAGACCTAGGGCGAGGTTGATGTCTTCGGCCTTCAGTCTGATTTCCACTTCCCTTACTCTCGTAGTGATGGTGTCATTTTCAAACACACCATTCATGTAGAACTCTTTCACTAACATGGGATAGATCAATGTGTCTGTGCTCAAGGCTTCTTTGAGACCTGCCTTCTTCAGTAAGGCCAGAGTCTTGTGGAATTTGGGTTGAGCTATTTTGAACTCGTCAAAACAGAGTCTGTAGCCTAAGATAACACTAGAAACCGCCATTGATTTTCTTGCTAGAAGTGAGATTCAACTGAGCTTTCTTCTGATTTAGGGTTTCTGCTTTGAGCGAGGAGGAGAGAGAGATAATCTTTTGAACTTCTGATTTCAAAAATACGATTTCAATTTGTACTTGTAACTTCCCTCTCTCCTTTTTGCTTAGTGGGACAGGTGTCGATTTTTGCTTGGCTCTACGATTTTGACTGATAAGGATTGTACTGATTTGCCCTTGTCTCCTGCAGAGCTGAGGTGTCATTTGGGAGGACTACGATCGTTGAGGTAGTTTTGTGATCGTTGAGTGCTTTGCATTTGTCGAGTCTGAGCTACGATCGTCGAGTCTGTTCAGCATCCGTCATGTCTGATCTACGATCGTCGAGTCTGTCCAGCATTCGTCGTGTCTGATCTACGATTATCGAGTCTATCCAGCATTTGTCGTGTCTGATCTACGATCGTCGTGATTGACCGATTCCTTGTGATGAGTTTTTGACATAGCATTCTTTTAAGGCAACTCAGGAAGGGCCAACCTCTTGGAGTGAGTCAAGGGTTAGGTTTGTTCCTGAGGCATTTATCAGAGGGATTGCTGTGTTTTGAGGCTTATCATCACTGTAAGACCCCAGCTTTTATAAATAAAGATGAATTTTCTATAAATATTATTTTTGAATATTATGGAATAAATTTGATATAATGTTATAGTTGTGGGTAATATTTATAAATTTTGCAAAGTAAGCAAGTTGTTATAAAATATTCGTTTGGTCGGGGAATATTCTTTTTGTCGGGGAATAATTGTACGACGACTCAATCATTGGTGGACCCCACAACAAAAGTATTGTCGTAGTTAGAAAACGACAAAATTATCTTTCTATAAAAATAACGAGGAGGTGTTACCGTTAAAAGTGTTGAACTACCCGGTGGTAAAAGTACAGTAATATGCGTGGTTGCATAGTAGCACACGGTATTGATTATTGATGCTTACGTGAGAAGTCACTTAGCTATACTCAATTATTACTACAATAATTAACGCATCATATCTCTTATATTATTGATTCAATTATTGTCACAAAGATCATCCGTATAATATGTTATATTATTAATTGAGACGACAAGTTATAAATGATTAATAATTGTTGAAAGATTAAATATGTGTTGATTAAAAATAAAATGATTTGTGGTAATATTTATTCAATCCTTGATGTATATAAAGAGTCTGCATGAGACGTTTGTGGTAAGTTTGATTATTTTATGGGGGCCCATATGTCATCATCTAAGAGTCTCTTCAATAATAGTAATTACCTTTGTGAATAGTAATTACCTTCGTCAATAGTATTTACCTTCGTCACATAGTATTTACCTTCACAATAGTATTTACTTTCAATCAATAGTAATTACCTTCTTCAATAGTAATTACCTTCACGATAGTAATTACCTTCGTCAATAGTAATTACCCTTCACAAATAGTAGTTCTCCTTCAATATTACCAAGAGTTAACTTCCTCTTCTATTGTTCCAAGGGTTAATTACCCCTTCAGAAATAGTAGTTGTCTCTTCAATATTACCAAGAGTCATTTTGACCCTTCGTTAAGACCAAGAGCCACCCTCGCTTTTTCTATAAATAGAAAGCTCATTCCTTCATTATTTCTTACTTAATTCACCGAAACTCTGTAGAGAAACTATAGAGAGAAAGAAGAAAAGTATTCGCTACTTCACTTTTCCAATATTCAGTTCTTCTTCTAAGGTAGGAATATTATTTGTTGTACTCGTAAGGGGTGTTATTCTTTCTTATTCATGAAGAGAACTGCTTTGTTATTCCATTGCTTATTATTCTGTTGGAATAACTTTTATACGTGGTTTACCCTATACTTGGTGACATTCTTCTATTATTCTCATTGGAACATCCTGCATGTGTGTTTTACACGACTGGGTTCCGCTCTTTTATTATTATTCTATTGGAACATCCTGCATGCATTGTGTTTTACACCGACCGGTTCCGCTCTTTATTATTATTCATTTGGAACATCCTGCTCTGCAGTGTTTTTACAATCGACCGGGTTCCGCCTTTATTATTATTATTCGCTGGAACATCCTGTGCATGTGTTTTACGTTCGGACTTAGTTCCATTCTTTATTATTCTATTGGAACATCCCGTGCATGGTGCTTTTACGCGGACTTCGGTTCCGTTATTTATTATTCATTGGAATAACTGCATGTGCGCGGCCTATCGCATGCATGGTGATTTCTTTTGTTATTCCATTCTTTATTATACCCAAATGGTTAAAACTTTGACTTCTATACTCCATGAAATTAGTAGAATATCCTTGATATTTGCGTTTCATCTAAGATCTTTTCATGGAAATATTCTTCGATCATTCTTGAATTTTACTCTACAAAACAAAGATCATGTTGACAATTTGGACGTTAATAATTCATGGATAAAATAATTCTTGAACTTGTTTTATTGAATTCTTATATCATTGTCATCATCCTCATGTTTATATTATGTTGAAAGTCATCTGTGGCCTGTAGTGCATAGATGGACATGGTATGATTATGACCAGAGACTATTCGGTGTAATCATGACCGTAATGTTACAAATGATGTGGTAAAAATCCTCGATGTCAGTAGTGCATTGATGGACGCTTGTTGGCATGATCATGACCATTAATGAATACACAACTATTCTCGGCCCGTAGTGCATGAATAATTGTGGTCGTGATACTAAAGAATATCCTTGGCCAGTAGTGCGGGGTGATTCGATGATGTGAAATATTTATTAAAGTTTGAGTCTCATTTATAATAAAGGATGAAAAACCTTTAAATCATAAAAGATAGTAGATTTTATTTTTACTTGACTCTTTTAATGGATTCTTTGGTTCACCGTAGTTAAACTTGATGTTCATTATATTTTATCGCTTTAACATCATTGTTGTAGGCTAATGATAATTTATTCGCATTATCTTAGTCATAATATTTCTTCTTGAGCTAGTTGAGCTCACCCTTTCTTTCACTTTATTCTCTTGAAATGAGAATATAGCCGGACGAGCCTGTGGGAACGGAGTAATGGTCCGATGATAACATTAGTAGTCCTCACTATTCTGTGAAATAGTGTGATAATAATTGTAATGAGGACTCCTTTTGAGTTTGTATAATATCTAGTAGACAATATTTGTATTCAAACTCACAGTTTATGTCGTATTGTACATGACAATTATATTAGTAAGTTGTATTTAAATTCTGTACCATGTATCTGACTACCCAAGATGGGTGATGTATACCTAATTTTGGGGGCGTCACAATCATAGGATGCATTCTTGCTTTGTTGATGGGGCTTTTGTCATCGTTAAGTCTTCACTACGATGGTTTAGTCTTTGCTACGATCGTTGATGTAGTTTTGTCTCTTCAACTCTACGATCGTGGACTTCCCTTGATCATGTCTACGATTTTGAGTTTAGCCTTTGTATCTGTTATGGTTAGCACAATCTAGAGAATATATTTTATGGTTGTAGATTTAGCATGCCTAGCTCACTTATTAACTTATTAAATCTGGATTCATCTAGAGGTTTTGTAAAAACATCAGCAAGTTGATTTTCAGTAGGGATATATTGTAAAGATATAGTTCCATTTTGCACATGATCCCTAATGAAGTGATACCTTATTTCTATATGCTTAGTCCAAGAATGCATAATAGGATTATGAGTTATTGCTATGTCACTTGTGTTATCACAGTGAATGGGAATAGATTTGAAATCAAACCCATAGTCAGCTAGCTGATTTTTCATCCATAAGATTTGAGCACAAAGAATTGCCAAAGAAAGAATGTATTCAACTTCTGCAGGTTGAAGTAGACAATCGAGTTTTGCTTTTTGCTAAACCAGACACAAGTCTGTTCCTAGCAATTGACAAAAGCCATCGGTACTCTTTCTATCTATTCTCAGATCCTACAAAATCAAAGATCTCATGTATCCTGTTAGTTCAAATGAGGATTCCTTGGGGTACCAAAGCCCCAAGTAAGGTGTACCCTTGAGATACCTGAAGATTCTCTTTCCAGAGGATAAATATGACTCTTTAGGGTTAGCCTAAAATCTAGCATATATGCATGTTGCAAACATTATGTCTGGTCTACTGACAGTTAGATATAAAAGAGAACCTATCATACCTCTGTATTGAGTTATGTCAATACTTTTACCTTTTTCATCTTTGTCAAGCTTGGTTGTAGGAGCAATTGGTATTTTCATGGGAGAGGCTGATTCCATGCTATACTTCTTGAGTAAGTCTTTGATGTACTTGGCTTGGTTTATGAAGATTCCTTCATCAGTCTGCTTTACTTGCAGTCCAAGGAAGAAATTCAACTCACCCATCATGCTCATTTCAAACTTACTCTGCATCAGCTTAGAGAATCTCTTGCATAACTTTTCATCAGTAGAACCAAAAATAATATCATCAACATATATTTGAACTAATAAGACTTTGTCTTTATGCTTTCTAAGAAATAATGTGGTATCTACTCTACCTCTAGTGAGCCTATTTTGAATTAAGAAGTTAGTTAGTGTTTCATACCATGTTCTAGGTGCTTGCTTAAGTCAATATAAGGCTTTGTCTAATCTATAAACATAATTGGAAAGAGATGGATTCATGAAACCTGGAGGTTGCTCTACATAGACTTCTTCTTGGAGTTCTCCATTTAGGAATGCACTTTTGACATCCATCTGAAAGACTTTGAACTTCATGTGAGCAGCAAAGGCAAGAAAGATTCTGATGGCTTCTAGTCTGGCAACAGGTGCAAATGTCTCATCGTAGTCAATGCCTTCTTCTTGAGAGTAGCCCTTTGCCACTAATCTTGCCTTGTTCCTGGTTATACCTCCATCTTCAACCATTTTATTTCTGAAGACCCACTTGGTTCTAATGACAGGATGACTCTTTGGTCTTGGTAACAAGCTCTATACCTTGCTTCATTCAAATTGGTTGAGTTCTTCCTGCATGGCTTCTATCCAACTGGAGTCTTCCATAGCATCCTCTATCTTCTTTGGTTCTATTTGTGATATGAAGCTTAGATAAAAGCATTCATTTTGGGTGGCAGCTCTTGTTTTGACTCTAGCTTTTCGGATCTCCAATGATTTGATCTCGAGTGTGATCTCCGCCCATCTCATTACCGGGTTGGGACATCTGTCCTGATGCCTTCTTGTCTTAAGTCTTTAAGATATATTTCTTCTTCTTGGTGTGGAGGTTCATTGTCTTGCATAGACCTCTCTACGATCTCATTTTTTTGCTCAACGATTTCACTATCTGGCACTACGATCGTAGTGTTGGGCTTGACGATTTCATTCGTAGTGTCTGCACTATCGGTCGTAGTGTCTTGAAGCACTATGTTGTCTAAGTCTGTTTCATCGAAGATGATATGAATCTAGACTTCAACACTCAGTGTCTTCTTGTTGAACACTCTGTAGGCCTTACTGTCTTTGGCATATCCAAGAAAGATTCCTTTGTCTGACTTGGGCTGAAATTTTGTCGTGTCTTTGCTTTCCATTGTTGAGAATGTAGCATGCACACCGAAAACACGAAAGTAGGACACTTGGCTTTCTTCCTTTCCACGATTAAATAGGGCGTCTTCTTGATCGTAGAGTGTATTAGTGATCTGTTCTGAGTGTAGCATGCAATGTTGATGACTTACGCCTGTAAGTATTCAGCAGATGAGCCGTTCTTTAGTAGAGTTCTTCCACCTCTATCAAGGTTCTGTTCTTTCTTTCAGCTACTCCATTTTGTTGAGGAGTTCGTGGAGCTGAAAAGTTATGACTGATGCCATTGTCTGTGCAGAACTGGTCCATTTCTGAGAAGTTGAATTATCTTCCATGATCACTCCTTATGGCCTTGATTTTCTCTCCTTTCTCGTTCATCACCAACTTGAACATTTTGATTAAATGGGAGCTCGTTTCATCCTTTGAAGTTAGGAAGAATACCCATGTGAATCTGGTGTAGTCGTCGACTATAACTGTTGTCTCCAAAGATGACTGAGGGACCCTCCTTCTCTATGTAGTTAGATAGAAGGGATTTGTTCCTGGTCATGTGCCTTGAGCATCCACTGTCTAGATACCATGTAGTGATCGTGGAGCTCTTTTCCTGTCAAAACGTTTAACCTTCATTTTGGTACCCATATTTGCATGGGTCCTTCTTTGTTAGTGCCTTTGGGGACCCAAATCTGTTTAATCTTGGGTCTTACATGCATGGAATTATAATAACACTTGGAAGCCTTGTGACCATATTTATTGCATATAAAACATCTAGTATGATGCATGCATGTGTGTGTATGATGATTTATCCCCCATTTGGAGTTGTGTGGTTCTTTAGTTGTCCTTCTGTTAAATCGATTCTCATCCTTCCACGTGTCCTTAGATTTCATAAATAGTGACGAGTGTGCCTTACCTCTACTGTACCTTCACAGTTGATTAAGAGAGTTGGTCTTGCTTGATTCTACGATTCTTCGAGGTTGGTGAGTAGAGGTTAGGTTACTCTTCTCTTTTATGAAGCCCAGGCAAGTATGAGATCCTTTACTCCTTTGAGTGTGAATGGAAACAGTAGAATAGGGTTGAACTGGTTCTTCCTTCTATGAGGATTTCACAAAGGTAATGCTTCTACTAAAACTTGAGGCATTACTAGTGCTAGTTTCCTTTGTCTCTTCCACACATGGCTCTGAGATGGATTCCCTAAAGCCTAAGCATGTTCTGTCAAATGTACTTCTCTGACTAGAGAGCAGGGAGTCCATGGATGATGAGGATTTGTTCCATGTAGAGATAGTCTTTTCTAGATCCTCAATTTTAGAGGTTAGATTAGACTCTCTTTGTGCATTGAGTTTATTTATCTGTTTTAAAATCTCATTTTCAGCCTCAAGCTTGGAGAGAAGGTTAGTACTTAGAAGGGCTGTTTCAAGCTCTTCTTGAATTTTCTTCTTCTACTCTTGAAGAAGTGAATGATCCTTAGACAAAACTCTGAACCACTTCATGTATTGATGTAGATCAGTGGTTATGCCATGCAGTGCAGTTCTTAAATCATTTACGTCTACATCAGGTGAGTTGAAGTCAAATACCTCATCGAGACTTACATCATGTATGTTGAAGTTTTGTTTATCCTTTGCATGTTTGGCCATTAGGCACAGATTAGCCATTTATGGTTCTTCATCATCTCCGGAGTCAGGATTGGAGTCATTGTCTGAATCACTCCACGATCCTCCAGCTACTAGGCCTTTGTCTCTCTTCTGAGGCCTTTTGTTGCCTTTGTATTCCTTCTTTGCATGTGATTTCTTCTTTAGTTCTTCTTTGAGAGGTTTGTTGCAGTTGGCAATGAAGTGGCCAGGCTTCTTACAGTTGTAGCATAGGTCATTCATTTGCTCTCGTCATCAGTAATTCTTGACCTTTTTTTTTGCTTCATTGGTTTGGTTTGCCTTAACGCATGAACCTTCTTAGTCTTTTTACCAGCATAGCAAGGTCTTCATCATCGTCCTCATCATAATCAGAGTCAATCTCAGTGTTGACCTTTGATGCACCTTTAGTTGCCTAAGAGCAACACCCTTATCCTTCCTTCTTCCTTCTGATAGGGTTTCAGCTCGTTGAGTCAGCTCCAGTTTATATGTCAGGAGATTGCCATATAGCTGTTGAACTGTCATCTCGTGAAGATTCTTTGACTCTCTTATAGCAGTGATTTTGGCATCCCACCTGCTCGGTAGGGCTCTCATGAACTTTATGATCAGATCTTTGTTAGGATAGATCTTCCCATATGCTTGTAGAGAGTTGAGCAGAACGTTAAATCTCTCATAGGTGGCACTCATGTTTTCTCCTTGAACATGAGCAAACATCTCATACTGCTGTGTCAGGAGTGATTGTTTGTTTTCTCTAACTTCTTCAGTTCCTCCGTGCATGATTAGCAGTGCTTCCCAAACGTTGTCAACAGCAACATAGCTAAGGAGGATTGGAACAGGATGTTCTTGGCCTTTTTGTCAAGTTGGACAACTCTCTTCTCGTTGTCTGTCCACTCTTCTTTAACCTTGATTTGTATTCTGCTTGGATCATCAATGGTTGGTGCAATCTTTGTTGGAACATAGGGCCCATTCTGAACGGTCTCAAATAGATCTTCATCTATTGAGTCCATGTATGCTTGCATTCTGACCTTCCAGTTTGCAAATTTATCCTTGTTGCACATTGGTGGCTTGCTGCCTCCTCCAGTCCTAGATTCGCTTGGTACGTGTGCCATTGGATCTACTAAAGCTTGTAAGCTGTATAATAGAACTTGCTCTGATACCAATTGTTAGTTCCTAGTAGGCACAATAGTTATCTAGCAGAAGGGGGGGGGGGGGTTTAATAGATATTTAAAAATCTTTTTGTTTTAAACTTGTTAGTTAATGATGATTAAAACTTTGCGGAATTTATGTTTGTTTTAATCTCTTTTGCAAAGTAGTGGAGTTATGAGAGTGAGGCAGTTATAACAGTTATGGCAGATATAGCAGTTATAATATGAACGTAAAAGACACAGTCATTTTAAGTGGTTCAGAGCACTTAAAGCTCCTAGTCCACTCTTCTACTCAACGAGTAGGAAATCCACTAAGGATGTCTTTTACAACTTCTGAATCATACAGATTCCTTCTAGACCAGCAGTATAGAAATTTCTTAGTTCACTCTTGAACTCTTCACGTCCAGCAGACTTGGCTCTCTTACAGTTCACTTAGAACTCTTCAAGTCCAACAGACTTGTTACTCTTCTTCAGTTGATTGGTAGATGTTGAGTTCTTGATGGTTGCTACTCAGTTGCTGTTTAAGCATTTGTTCGAAAGAACTGAGTTGCTGAGCAAGCTTTGTTATTTCTCAGATTGTAGAGTTGAGCTTTGAGAGTTGTTCATGTTGTTTGTTCAATGCTTGTTTGCTTCTCTCTCATCTGCTTGATTTGCATATATGTAATCTTGAAAACTATCCGTTGGATCCATCCGTTGAAGCATTAAATGCATTTGACCTTTATGTTCTTTGCTGGAGACATTTCTGCACATCTTCTAAATTGCATTTTGGCCCACTGACACTGCAAACTGCTTTCTCACCTAATACCTGAAAAGGTGTTTTCCTCCTTACCAATGGTACTTTCCTTAGCTTCTTCAATACACTTCTTTGTTGCATACTAAGGATATTTCTTATGACTTTGGGACTGGTGAGTACTACAGCGTTTAGAATCCATTCCTCTTATGTTGGAACCTATCTCCACACAAATCATGAGGCTCGACGTTTTCTGACACAAGACAGATGATACTCTACGATTCAGATCATGGTGACTCGTCACCTTGGTGCTGGTCTGATGCTATCTGCCGAGAGCACTACGATATCTCTTTAAGTATTTGCACACTATGATCTTTGCTTGCTTGAGTAGTAAACTCTACGTTTCCGAGAGAACACTACGATCGTTGACTTGTAAACTCTACGTTTTTGAGAGCACACTACGATTGTTGAGTTGGCTCGGCAAACGTTGGGACCACTCTACTATTTTCGAAGAGGCCCTTCAAGGTAGGCACACTACGATCTTTGGAGCTCTACGTTTCTGCCTTGACTTCTGCAATGTTGATCAGATTGATAAACTATGATTTCTTCGAAGCCTATCTATTACATCTCAAAGTCAACCTAACAGCTTTGATCTTTCTATCTATACATTCTATTACAGAATGATACACGTTAAGAGCTTAGATCAACCTAACAAATTTGATCTATCACTAAGTCCTTGTACATATATTACTTGAAGGACTTTTCAAATAATCACGAGCATATACATTAAAACATCAAATCATAATATGCATTCTCCCAACAAATTATTGTCACAATACTTTATATTATTAAATCAATAATTGAGATGACAAAGTTATTCATATTATTATTTGCATTATTGACAATGCCTAGAAAGTTCTGTCGAGGAAAGGGGTTTGGTCACCTAATTGTGCGCCAATAAGGAGAAATTCTTATCGGAAAGCCCCCTCTTTCCTAGGAATGATCTGGTTGTTAATATTACAAGTTATAATATTAATGATGAATAAATGTTATCAAAAATATTTTTTGTGAAGCCAAGTGAATTAAGATAAATAAAGGGGATTTTTATGAAGTATTTGTTGTAAATTTGGCTTATTGCATGAACCCCCACTTACCTATTTTTCAAAATTGTCGATAAAAAGTTAGCTCAGTTTTGTTATATATATATATGTATACATATAGTCACTGGGGGATCACCATGGTATTGGTGGTGACTATATATATATATTATATAAAGGTTTTTTTTATGTAAAATAGAATATATTATATTTTATTGTTTGCATAGTACTACATAGTGTTGCATAGTACTGCATAGTGTAGCATAGTGCTGCATAGTAAAATCAAAAAAATTTCAGAATTCTTCACCCGTGAAATCGTCTGAAATTCACTGTGGAGTCCGTGATTATTTTTCTTAAATAGTATCCTGTCATTTTCCTATAAATAGGATGGTCAGTTTAGAAATGAAAATCACACCAAAATCAGAGAATTCTTCTTCTATAATATTGAGCGTATTGCTTTTGAGTTAAGGAAACTTTGAGTGTAGAAAATAGTGCAAGTTTTTCTTCAAGAATATCTCCGCTATACCAGTCAGAAGTACTCTCTTTTTGAGGTAAGAGGTATTATTTATTTCATATTCGCTTACGATATTATTTTTTGTATTCGTAAAGAATTTTATTTTCGTTCAATATTCGTAAGGAATATTATTTTCGTTCAATATTCGTAAGGAATATTATTTTCATTCAATATTCGTAAGGAATAATATCTTCGTTCAATATTCGTAAGGAATATTATTTTTGTTCAACAGTCGTAAGGGATATTATTTTTATTCAATATTCGTTAGAAATAATATTTTTTTCCATACTCTGTAGTATGTAAGTAATATTATTTCGTTTCAGATTCTGAATTCTACATTCATTTTGATAAGTATTGCTTCTATACTTCTTGAAATTAGTAGAATAACCTTAAAATTTGTGTTTCATCTAGTATCGTTTCATAAAAATATTTTTCTAAACATTATTGTTAAAATTTAAGCTTTTCATGTCGAAGTATTATTCATGGGTACTATTTATACGTACGACACTATTCATGATGAAAAATTGATTCTTTTCTGTCTAAATTATTTTTGATACATGAATATTATTCTTAAAGTTTACTCCACAAAGCAGTTATCATGTTGACAATTTGGACATTTTTCAACTCTGGATAAATTAAATTTTTTTAATATTTATCCTTGATTTCATTTGATTAATGATTACATCATTGTCATCATCCTCATGCTTATATTGTGATGAAAGTCCTCATTGGCCCGTAGTGCATTGATGGACAATTGTTAGTATGATCATGACCATGGGTTCTCTTCGGCTAAGGGTGCAAAGATGAATTGTTGTTTGGCATGATCATGATCACTTGTGAAAATAATGAATATGCTTTGCCCGTAGTGCATAGATAATTCATGGATATGATAATAACGAATATCCTTGGCCCATAATGCATGGATAATTCGTGGATGTGATAATAATGAATATCCTTGGCCCGTAGTGCATGGATAATTTGTGGATGTGATAATAATGAATATTCTTGGCCCGTAGTGCATGGATAATTCATGGATGTGATAATAATGAATATCTTTGGCCCGTAGTTAATTCGTGGATGTGATAATAATGAAAATCCTTGACCCATAGTGCATGGATAATTCATGGATGTGATACTAACGAATATCATTGGCCGTAGTGTATGGATAATTTGGTGATGTGGATTATTTATTTTGCAGGCAAATGATGTGGTAAAAATCATCGTTGGCTTACATGCAATGATGGATTGTTGATTATTGGTTTTACAGGTGTATATCTTTGGCTTACGTGCAAAGATGGACTGTTAATTATTGGTTTTACAGTTGTATATCTTTGGCTCGTAGTGCAAAGATGGACTGTTGATTTACCTGATTATAAATATGAAATTTGAATATAACTATAATCTTTGGTGGTTCAGGTGAAGACAGGTGATGAGAGTTCTCTTTGTCTTGAGTACAACAAAGAACTGTTGATGAGTATTACACGAATGAAATATTAACGATGGACTTTTAATTTGGAGGAGATAGTAGACATTATGTTCTACTTGACTCTTCTAATGGATTGTTGATTTCGCTAAAATTATGGTCGAAAACTTTTAGTATCTACCATATGTTCTCAATCTCTGATTTATTATTGATGAAGGCTATGGATAATGTAATTATCCTAGTCATAATATTCTTTACTGGGCTATTTGTGATAACCCTTTTGCTTCACAATTCCTTTCAGGTATTAAGAGTGTAGTTGGGTCGAGCGGGGATAATAGGGGAATAGTGTGATGGTCTAAGACTGTGGAAGTTTCTCAATACATTATAAAACAGCATGACATGCAATATATAAGTGTATTGAGGACCTAAGATGGGTGTGTCATATATTATACGTCACTTAATAATTAATTTTGGTGAACAATAATAGGGTGTTGAGAACCCAACTTTGAAAGCGTCAAAAGTGCACCTCATTAGAATAAACATGATAGTAATCTTCTCGTTCTTCTTTGGGGTCTTGAAATATTTGTTGCTGTATTTTATATGTCATTGTAATAATTTGAGTTTGGATACTGTCGACGAGATAATATTGTATTGAGTAAAATACACTGACACCCCCTCTAGATAATCATAATAACACTCACCACCCTTCTAGTTTTTCAAGTAACAGTCAGTACCCCTCTAGTCTACAATATGTAATATTCACTACCCCTAGTGTGGTTGACAAACTAATTTCAAGAATATCCCACTAATTTTAGGGATTATAGAAGCAATACTTACCATAGTAAGTTTAGATTTAAGAATATGAAAAGAAATAACATACGAAACTGCAAATGGATTTTCACATGTCATGCGGTACGTAATCCGCATAGACAGGTTATTCTGACATATGAAAGGATGAATACAACAAATAGTATTCCTTATGAATACAAAAGAAATAATACCCCTTACCTTAGTAGAAGACTGGATACTGCAATAGTGAAGTAGCAGAATACTCTTCTTCTTGCTCTCTATAGTTTCTCTCTCTATAGCTTCTCTTGTGAATCTCAGTGAATTGGTGAGAATGAAAGAAGAATTAAGCTTCTATTTATAGGAGAAATGACTAAACAGTAACTAATTCAAGAACGGTCCAGATTGATTTACTATTAGAACGGACGGTTGTTAGGTAAAATCTAATTACGCACAACACGCAAGTATACATGGTCAACAAGTAATAAAGTGAAAGTAGAGTATCGTTCCCACGAGGAATTATTAATACAAATTACCAAATACTAACTCTTAACCAAACCAATTTTATTTAAACAATCAATTTAAGATTATGAATTAAATTATTTAATTAAACTAATTCTAATTACCACTAATTAAAAATCAAATTACGGAGATTTAAGATCACAACTTCACTAATTACTTCATTTAAGTTAACACACTTCGCATCAATTATTTTCTATCCTGAATTATTAATCAAGAACACTATATAAGTATTTAATGGATATGTTTATTGTTGAATAAATAATTGTTCAATTTGAGTTGATGTGGTTTAGTTAATTATTTGTTAAATAAATAATGAAGGAGCTAAAAAAATTAATTGTTATGAGATTATATACCAATTTAATTTAATAAGTAAGCTAGAGAGCTTATAGTGATTTAAATAAATTATAATATTTTAAATGGAAATTTGTAATTTAAAATATTAGTTGGTCGAATAAAATTACAATTATAAAAGAAATTATAGCTTTGTGTTAATGATTTACGTGTTAAAGTAATTTAATAGATTAGTATTTGAATTGATTAAATTGATTATTTAATTAAGTAGAAGTATGACTAATAACCTTGCTATAAAGGAGTTATTAAAATAAATTAAAGGACTTTAATTTAGTTTTGGCCAAACAAGTTTTAATGCATATTAAGTCTTTAATCTAATGTTGTTTTATCAAAAAAAAGTATAAGGATTAATCCATTTGTTTTAATTAGGTTTACCAAACAAGGTGTAAGGGTTAATGAGTTATTTTTAGTTAGCTAGCCAAACAAGCCTTATGGCTTTTGATTTTCAAAATTCTATAACTGATGTCAGTTAAAATCCTATACTTAATATATCTATTATTACTATATACGTTATATTATTTTATGTATGTTAGAGTTAGGAAGAAAGAAAATCAGAAGAATAAAAAGGGAGAGAAGAAGAAAACTATAGAGAGAAAAGTGAGTGATTCTAACAGGTTTTGAGAAAGAAATTGGAGAGAAGAAGCTTGAGAATAGTCATCATCTTCTTAATCAAATGTAGGATATTAATTCTTGTATTTTATAATTTTAAAGTTTAGTTTTCTTCTCCAAAAAGTTCTCTGTGAAATTTTTATAAATGATAAATTGGTGGTGTTTATAGTTATGTGATAAATTATTGATTTTAAGATGATTTCATGAGTTTATATATGATTATAGAAAAAACTAGTTCATGTATGTATGGGTTTTGTGGAAGAAAATATATTACAGTAAGTTCATATGAAAATATATATGAATATGGCTTAGTTTTAAGTAGAAATTAAGTTTAGTTAGTTGTTAAACTGATAAATTGATTATTGAATTTGATAGAGTTGTATAATCATAACTATGGTGTTTTGAAATCTCTGTTTTGATTGAAAAACAAAATCACAGTGTTGATTTTCATTGAAAACATCAAAAATGGAGTTTTTACCAAAAACATAGAAATTGGGTGTTGTAAATTTGATGTTTATGCTATTTTATGGGTAGGAATATGTTAGAAGTCTTCACAATACGTTTACATGAAGTCTATGTGTTAATTACATGTTAATTAGTCTATTAGATTGGAGCTTGTAGGCCAATTTGGCTTTTGTTCATGTTATTGCCGAGCTTGGTCGCCGAGTCTTTGGACTCTGGTGCTGTGCATGTTACCAACAATCTAAGTTTCGCCTTACTTGACACGGTGCCATGCCATGACCCTCGATGATGCTCGTGACTTGCGTCATGTCGCTTCTTTCAATAACAATGGCCAACCATGTAAAGCGTAGTAGCCGCAAATGTGAAAGTTAGAAAAAAGGTTCAGCAGCTTTAGTTTATTACACAAATTTTGAAAATAAATGTTATGTGTTAATAATATGAATGCTAAATGATGATTTCAGTAGTATTAAACTATGAATGAGCATGTTATCAAGTGTTAACTAGTATTAACATAGTTTGATTATGTGAATGAGTGATTTGACCTACATGATGTATATATTTGTTTATATAGATATAAAATGTTGGTAATGACTAATTATGTCATGATGACATATGTATAGGGTGTTGATTCAAGTCGTAAGGTTTAGCTTGTGCTAAAGGTAAGTTTTCTAACTCTAAAACTTCGTTGTACAAGTTTAATTTCGTTGAGCACATTATTGCTTTTAATTCCATTTCAAATATACAAGTTGCTAACTCTACACTTTTGTGGAGTTAGATTGTTTATTATTGATAAAGCTCTTGTATCTATTGGTTCATGAGGATGCAAGTATTCTACATCTTACATCTTATTATTTAACAAGTTTTTTTAATAAGTAACTCGTTAGTTAGCATGCGAGTCACTGTATTCTAGTGATGAGCAACTTTGTCGTTCAATTTACTATTCATGATGCATGTTTAGTACCCAATCCTCAATAACCTTGAATGCTATGATTATTCCATGCTTATGCTATTAGATTATTCCTAAAGTATGATGTTAATTTACAAATATCAATTCAGTTATGATTATTCCATAGCATACAGTTATTTCTTTTGTAATAAACTAATCCTTAGTTGATTCTGACCGTTGAATTCTAAATTACCTGTAATGTATCCAAACCAAACTTACTTTGGTGTGGACTTGTATTCTAAATCTTTGAGATGAACAACCTTTTAATAGAGGTTTACGCTTAGTGTTGAAATGGTTGTGCACAATACATTGTATGCGAAGGGTTGATCCCCCAAGTCGCTGGAGTCCTTATAGTCTTATATTTGTTAAAGTTAAAGTTGAAAGATTGCTTATAATCGTGGACATGATTAAGTGGTCATTAGACCCTCGGTGAATGTTATAATTTTCGAAAGTTAATAGAATATATTGTTCAGTTCTATTGAGCCTAATATTGGCAATTGATGTAAAAGTTTAAAGATTTACTTATTGTTATTTCAAGTGGACCTTGTTTGCTCACTCTTGCCTGTAAAATTTCTTACAGCTAAAGTTGAAACGGGTGACGTACCTAGCACCAGTAAGAGAATAAATGCTGAAGACTTGTAATAGTTTTGATAGTTTACTTTCAGACTTTGGTTTAAAGATTGTAATGAACTTTATTTAAATTTCTGCATTTGAATGATTGTTGTTAAAGGTTAGATAACCTGGGGGATTTTTATTTAAATTTAATCCTGTATGGGCAGGTTTTTATTATTCAATTTTATTATGATTGGGTAGTTAGAAATGAATTTTGATTAAGTGAACACCAAATCTTGAGGAAATAAAGTACCAGGATTTGGGGGTGTCACAGGTTGGTATCAAAGTTCTAGGTTATGAACCTAAGGTGGGGGGAAAAGCCTTAGGAAGTAACCTTTGGAAAGATAGTGGAGATAACTCTTATGGAGTTTTAAGAAAGAAGTAATAAAACACTTATGTGCTTATGTGATTATAATTTATATACTCGTGAGTGTCGAGTAGTAATGATTAATAATTAAAAATTTAAAACTTTGTTGTCAGGATGACTAATGTCGGAGAATCCAGTCAGGCTAGGGATGAGGGACCTCAAATGCCTATAGAGGAGGAGCCTCATGACATTCAGGTAGTTTGGGAACAAATACTGCCACGGGAGTCAGCCCCGTTGGTCACAGTAGTTGAAGATGAGGATGATGATGTGGAAACAGATGAGGAGGATCCCATTGAGTTACCACAGGAGGATGAGGATGACGAGGACGATGAGGAAAGGATTCCACTTAACTCGATAGCAGGCCGTATATACAATGAGGTGCATGACCGTAACGCGTGGAACTTTAGGATCTGATTGAGGAGTTGCGAGAGATAGTAGGTTGAACAATGATCGCAATAACACAAAAAGACGGCAACATCCGGATCGTGAAGAACGGTGACAAATGTCGAGGAGAAACTAGTATGCATCAAGGAGAGAAAGAACAAGCGATCAAGTGGTCATTGAATCAAGAACAAGTTTGAGAGAAGAAGCTGCTAAGAGGGCGAGAGCTGAAGATGCATACGAGGAAGCTTATCAACGAACTAGAAGAGCAGTAAGGAACTCACAAAGTGAAGAGGATGAAGATGGAAGAGATGGATAAAGTATTTGACACCGCAATTAATCGAGCTCAAGATCGGTCATGGGATATCCGATTCGATTCGAGACGCCGCCATCATATGTATTAGATCGCAAGACAATGTTTGAGTCATGGAGGAAGAACATGATAGGCTAAGAAGTATCTTAATAGAACATCATAGCATTTGTTGTCGATGATGTGAAAGGTTAAATAAATTGTAAATCCCAAGTGTTATGCAACCTATGGGATATGACTATGACGTTGTCCTGAAACTTTTGTAGTTCAGGAAAGTAATGTAGATAGCAGTGATACTATTATTTTATGTTTTCTAAAAAGGTTTTGAATAAATAAAAGTTGTTACTTTATTCAAAGTGTTATGTGTTATGTGGTTATTTCTGTTATGGAGGCAAGTTAATCAGAAAATACTTAAAGAAGCTGAGTAATAGTCTAATAGATGTTTTATTTTAACAGAAAATGCCTCCAAGACGTGAACCACCCCGACAGAGAAACAATGAGAGAACTACTAATAACGAAAATGTTAACGGTAACCCCGTTCAACAACTAGTGACACTACTAACAGGAGCGTTGCAGAATCAACCACAAAACCATGATACAACGTTTAAGGATTTCAAGGCGGTTGGACCACCTGAATTCGGTGGGTCCATGAATCCAGTTGAAGCACAAACATGGATTATGGAGATAGAAAAGGTGTTCGATGTCGCTAGGGTAGGGGATGATCAGAAGACTGCTTTCACAACTTTCATGTTGAAAGCAGAAGCTAGTTATTGGTGGCAGGCCAATAAAACTCGTGAAGGGCCAGGAGTGATGACCTGGGATAGGTTCAAGGAGTTGTTCTTCGAGACCTATTTTCCCGGAGAGTTGAAGAGTCGACTAAAGTGCGCTTTGGAACTAAAACAAGGAACGATGGCCGGTATCCGGTATATGCATAAAATTCAATGAATTGGCGAGGTTTGCGCCATATCAAGTCAACAGCAGACGGCGTGGGTGAAGAGATTTGAGCGAGGAATTTGAAGCCACAGTTGTGCGATGAGGTATCCTATTCTAGTTGAAGACATTTACAGCAGTGATGGAGAAGGCAGTACTCGCTGAAGGTGGAGGTGAGGCAGTGACAAAGTTCAATCAGGAACAAAAGAAGAAGAAGAATGAGAATGAGAATAAGAATGGAGGTGGTAACGGTGGAAACAACAACAACAACAACAACAACAACAACAACAACAACAACAACTTGAAGAGGAAGTGGAATGGGAACATGGGTGCTGGAAACCATCAGGGTAACCAACAAAACAAAAAGTTTGAAGCATGTGCGACATGCGGGAAATTTCACAAGGGTGCATGCTTGATGGGGAAACGAGTTTGCTTCAATTATGGCCAGGAGGGTCACATCGCCCCAAATTGCATTCAACCGAAGAAGAATGTATGCTTCACGTGCGGATCCAAGGATCATTTTGCTCGTGAGTGCCCTAAGAAGAAGGATGGAGTGACAACCAGAAGCAATGGAGGTAATAATGGAGGTACATGGGCCATTACAGGACCTGCAGCATCAAATAAACCCACAACTAGAACCTTCAACATGACTGTGCAAGATGCTGTGCAATCAAAAGATGTGGTGTCAGGTATTATCCCAATCAATGATATTAATGCATATGTATTATTTGATTCGGGAGCTACTTGCTCGTTTATATCTGATGAATTTGCTAAGAGGTTAGAATTGCCTATAGAAGAACTGAATTTTCCTTTGAACATAGAAATTGCGAATAAGGAAGTAATCCCTGTTAGATTCGTATACAAAAACTGTAGGGTGAACATTAAGGAGAATATCCTGTTGGTAGATTTGATTCCGATTAGACTTGGAGATTTTGATGTGATTTTAGGAATGGATTGGCTGTTCAAATACGGAGCGGTAATTGACTTCCAAAAGAAGTGTGTAAACCTTATAACTCCGTCAAAGGTAGTATTTTATGGTAGCAAGTCGCCTAGATAAATGAAATGTCTGACGACTATGCAGGCCAAGAAATTGTTGAGTCAAGGTTGTGTGGGCTATTTAGCTTACATAGTCTATACTCAGGAGAAGGGTGTGAAACTAGAAGAAATACCAGTAGTGAGGGAATTCGAAGACGTGTTTCCAGAGGATTTGCCAGGACTTCCGCCTGACAGAGAAATTGAGTTCGTGATCGACTTAACGCCAGGAACATCACCGATATCGAAGGCCCCGTATAGAATGGCTCCGGTAGAAATGAAGGAACTGATGGTACAGTTGCAAGAGTTGTTGGACAACACATATATTTAACCAAGCGTATCGTCGTGGGGAGCGCCAGTTTTATTTGTTAAGAAGAAGGATGGATCAATGCGTCTTTGCATCGATTATAGAGAGTTAAACAAAGTCCCTATTAAGAATAGGTATCCGTTGCCTAGAATAAATGACTTGTTTGATCAGCTGAAGGGTGCTAAACATTTCTCGAAAATAGATTTGAGAAGTGGGTATCACCAATTGAAGTTAAGAAAGGAGGATATACCTAGAACGACATTCAGAACTCGGTACGGATATTACGAGTTTCTGGTGATGTCTTTTGGTTTAACAAATGCCCTTGCTGCGTTCATGGATTTGATGAACAGGGTGTTTAAACCATTCTTAGACAAGTTTGTAGTGGTATTTATACACGACATTCTAGTGTATTCCAAGACTCAAGAAGAGCACGTGGAACACTTACGTTTGACATTAGAAACACTAAGAAAGGAAAAGTTGTATGCAAAATTCTCTAAGTGTGAATTTTGGCTCGACCGTGTACAATTTTTGGGTCATGTTATTGACAAGGATGGGATTTCAGTGGATCCATCAAAAGTGGAAGCTGTAATCAATTGGGAACAACCAAGAACACCGTCGTTCAGTGAGGAGTTTCTTGGGGTGAATTTGAATTATTATAGAAGATTTATTCAAGATTTTTCTAAAATAGCCACTCCGCTAACAAATTTGACAAGGAAAGCTGTAAAATTCATTTGGACGGAGAAGTGTGAAGAGAGTTTCTAAGATTTGAAGAAAAAGTTAAGTATGGCACATGTGTTGACATTATCAGATAATACAGGAAATTTTGTGGTGTATAGTGATGCCTCACACAAAGGGTTGGGTTGTATTCTTATGCAGAACGACAAAGTTATTGCCTATGCATCAAGACAACTGAAGGATTATTAGAAAGGGTATCCGACTCATGATTTGGAATTGGCTGCAGTTGTATTTGCTCTGAAGATATGGAGACACTATGTTTATGGAGAGAAATATGAGATCTACACAGACCACAAAAGTCTAAAGTATATTTTCACTCAAAAGGATTTGAACATGCGTCAAAGAAGGTGGATGGAATTGATAAAAGATTATGATTGTGAAATCTTTTATCATTCGGGCAAAGCGAATGTGGTGGTAGATGCTTTAAGCAGAAAAGGTCGGGAGAAGTTGATACTGATAACATCTTAGGAGGAGCTCATTTCAGCAATGACAAAACTGGAGTTAGAAATCAAATTTCCAAAAGAATCTGACGAACAACTATTCCAGATAGAAGCTGGTCCAACTTTAGTGGATAAAGTGAAGAATGCTCAACTACAAGATGAAGAGTGTGGGAAAATCAAAGAGAATTTGATTGAGAGTAGTGATGCAAAATACAAGATCGACACCGAAGGACTACTATGGTTTGAGGGAAGAATCTGGGTTCCAGCAACACCAGAGCTGAAAGAAGAAATTTTGACCGAAGCTCATATCTCAAAATATTCAATTCATCCAGGACGCACGAAAATGTATCAAGATTTGTGCCGACATTTTTGGTGGCTGAATATAAAAAGGGACGTTGCAGAATGCGTAGCGAAAATAAACTAAAGTCTTCAGTATAAAACCAAAGTCTGAAAATAAAGCTATCAAAACTATTATAAGTCTTCAGTATTTGGTCATCTTTCCTTTTCCTTTATTTGTGCTAGGTACGTCACCTTTTTCAGCTTTAGCTGTAAGAAATTTTACAGGCAAGAGTGAGCAAACAAGGCCCACTTGGAATAACAACAAGTAATTCTTTAAACTTTTACATCAATTGCCAATACTAGGCTCAATAGAACTGAACAATGTGTTCTATTAACTTTCTAAAAATTATAACGTTCACTGAGGGTGTAATGACCATGAATCATGTCCACAGTTATAAGTAATCTTTCAACTTTAACTTTAACAGTCATAAGACTATAAGGACTCCACGTACTTAGGGGGGATCAACCCTTTGTACAATGTATTGTGCACAACCATTTTAACGCTAAGTGTAAGTCTCTAATAAAAGAGTTGTTCATCTCAGTATTTAGAATACAAGTCCGCACCAAAGTAAGTTTGGTTTGGATACATTACAGGGTAATTTAGAATTCAACAGTTATCAACTAAAGATTAGTTGAATACAAAAGTAATAACTGTATGCTATGGAATAATCATAACTGGATCGATATTTGTAAATTAATATCATGCTTTAGGAATAATCTAATAGCATAAACATTGAATAATCATAACATAATTTGCTTTGAACAATATTAAGTCAAAGTTATTGATAATTGGATACCAAGCATGCATAATGAATAATAATTTGAACGATAAAGTTGTTCAACACTAGAATATTAAAATATAGCGATTTGTATGCTAAATAACAAGTTACATATAAAAGAAACTTGCTCAATACTAAATATACGATTTAAAATACTTGCATCCCTATGAACAATTAGATACAAGAGCTTTCTCAATAATAAACCATCTAGCTCTACGAAAGTGTAGAGTTGGCCACTTGTATAATTAAATTTGAATTTAAAACAATAATGTACTCAACGAAATTGAACTTGCACAATGAAGTTTTTAGAGTTAGAAAACTTGCTCAAAAGAGTTTAAATATTCGCACAATTATAAAAGTAGAGTTAGAGAACTTGCCTTTAGCACAAGCTAACCCTTACCACTTGAATCTCAATACCCTATATATATGTCATCATGACATAATTAGTCATTACCAACCTTTATATCTATATAAACAAATATATACATCATGTAGGTTAAATTACCAATTCATATAATCAAACTATTTTAATACTAGTTAACCCTTGATAACATGCTCATTCATAGTTTAATACTACTGAAATCATTATTTAACATTCCTATTATTAACACATAACATTTATTTTCAAACTTTGTGTAATAAACTAAAAGCGTAAGAACATTACCTAACTTTCATATTTAACCATTCTGATTTACTAACGTGGTTAGGTTAATGGCTATAATTAAATTTGGCTATGACACACAGTCACAGGACAACGATTGGCTGACTGCGGTATGGCGTCGGCAACTTGTTGTGAAACTTATCTTCTTGGGCAATATTTATGTACTAAAAACTCAATTCGGCTACCAAGCTCGTAACGGCAAAGATGAACAAAAAAAGCCAAATTGGCCTATAAGCTCTAATCTAACAAACTAATTACATGTAATATATACAGAGACTTCACGTAAACATATTGCAAAGGCTTCTAGCATGATTCTACCCATACAATAACATAATTATCAAATTTACAACACCCAATTTCATTATTTTTTTTGATAAAACTCCATTTTTGACAATTTTTTTTATGAAAATCAACACTGTGATTTTGTTTTTCAATCAAAACAGTAAATTCAAAATACCATAGTTGTGATTATACATACTCTATCAAATTTAATAGTCAATTTATCAATTTAACAACTAATTAAACCTTAATTTTTTTTTAACTTTAAACTAAGCCATATTCATATATATTTTCATATGAACTCACTTTGTGATATATTTTTCTTCACAATTTACATACATACATAAAGTAATTGATTATAATCATACATAACCTATGAAAAAGCTTTTACAACAACAATCATCATCTAAAGCTATATACACAAGAAATTCATCATCCATAATTATTTACAAAGAACTTTTGGAGAAGAAAACTAAACTTTAAAATAAATTACAAGGATTAATATCCTACCTTTGATTAAGAAGATGATACTCTAGAGTTAGAAGAAAATGGTGGCTAGCTATGATTACAATCTTCTTTTCCCCAATTCTTTTCTCAATTTCTCTAAACTTCTCTCAAATTTTTCTCTCAGATTCTTCTTCTTCTTCTTCTTCTCTTTCTTCAATTGAGCCTTCTTCCTAACTCTAGTCTAACTAACGTGAAAACTATAACGTATATAGAAATAATATATATTAATTATATAATATAAATATAGATATAACTTATATCGGTTATATAAGTTTTGAAAATCAAAAGCCATAAGGCTTGTTTGGCTAACATAATAAAAATAACCCATTAACTTATATACCTTGTTTGGTAAAGCTAATTAAAAATAAATCAATTAATCCTTATACCTTGTTTGATAAAACACTATTAGATTAAAGACTTAATATGCATTAAGACTTGTTTGGCCAAAGCTAAATTAAACTCCTTTAATTTATTTTAATAACTCCTTTATAGCAAAGTTATTTGACACACTTCTACTAAATTAAATAATCAATTTACTCAATTCAAATACTAATCTATTAAATTACTTTAACACATAAATCATTCATACATAATTATAATTTTCTTTATAATTATAAATTTATTTAACCAACTTACACCTTATTTTAATTACAAAATCTAATTTAAATATTATGATTCATTTAATCCTTATTAGCTCTCAAATTAATTATTAAATTAAATTAGTATATAATCTCATAAAAATTAATTTTCTTAGCTCCTTAATTATTTATTCAATAAATAATTAACTAAACCACATCAACTCAAATTGAACAATTATTTATTCAATAATAAACATATCCATTAAATACTTATATAAATAAATGAATATCTACTATTATAATTTAAAATTATGGAATGTTACATCATTCCCTCCTTACAAGGATTCTGTCCTCAGAATCACAACTCAAATAATACATTCGTTACAGATGAAGATGAAGAAGAAGGTTCAAGAAGGCGTTATTCTAGAAGCAAGAGTCGATGAATAGAGGAAATCTCAACCCTCGATTTAATTGGTCCATTTGAAATCCTCGATTGAGTAGGAACTGTGGCCTATAGACTCATTTTACCGCTAAGTATGTCGCGTGTTCATAACATTTTTTTACGTATCGATGTTACGTAAATATGTGGACGACCCGAACCATATTATTGAATTGGAACTAGAGGAGACAGCAGAAGATTTAACGTATGAGGAGATACGTGTTAAAATCTTGGATAAGAAGGATCATATTCGATACTCAAAGGTTATACCTCAAGGGTTGGAATAAGAAATGAAGTCAAGGTATTCTCACCTCTTCGGCATACCAGGTACGTATGTAAATTTCGAGGGCGAAATTTCATAAGGAGGGGAGATTGTAAGACCCCAAATTTTATGAAATGAAAGTATTCAATTTTCTTATAATTATTATTTTATTTCGTAAATGGTTAAATTGATAAAAGGTTAACGTTAAGGGTGATATTTGAAATTTTTTTGCAAAGTAGGGTAGTTGCTATAAGATATTCGTTTTGTCAGGGAATATGCTTTTTGTCAGGGAATATCCATACAGCGGCACAATCATTGGTTGACCTCACAACGAAAGTATTTTCGTAGTTAGAAAACGACATAATTATATTTTTATAAAAATAATGACGAAAGTGTTACCGTTAAAACTGTTGAACTACCCGGTAGTAAAAAAATACGATGTCTACGTGGTTGCATAGTAGCACCGGTATTGATTATTGATGCTTACGTAAGATGTCACTCAGTTATACTCAATTATTGCTACAGTAATTGCTGCATCATATCTCTCATATTATTGATTCAATTATTATCACAGTATCATCTGCATAATATATATTATTAAATCAATAATTGAGACGACAAAGTTATTCATATTATTATTTGCAATATTGAAAATGTCTAGAAGTCATGTAAAGGAGAGGTTTGGTCACCTAATTGCGTGCCAATAAGGAGAAATCCTTATCGGAAAGCCCCCTCTTTCCTGGGAACGACCTGATTGTTAAATATTGTGAGTTATAATATTAATGATGAATAAGTTCGTGTTGATTAAAGATGAAATTGATAGTTCCATTATGTGGGAATTATTTGTGTTAGTGGAAATTGACATTTATTTCGATAATAATTAATGTCTGGAGGTTATATTGACCAATCGGGTAATTCACCGGATAAATGAGCAATTAATTGCTATTAATTCACATGCTTATAACTATGTGTTCATATGTGTGTACTATTGATTCACATGATTTACTATTAGGAGAGTTGGTGCAAGATTGATAATACTTATATGACTAAATTAAAAATGGAGGTATAGATGAAGGTACTATATTGTAATTGTTTTTTACATGATTAGAACTATTGAGTCACATGATTTACTATTGATTCACATGATTTACTAGTAAGGGAGGTGGTGCAAATTTGATAATACTTGCATGACTAAATTAAAAATGAAGAAAAAGAGGAAGATATTATACTGTAATATTTCGAGCCCCAAAACGTGCAATTATCGAAACTATATTTTCCTATAAATAGAAGCTCATTCTTTCTTCATTTCTCACCAATTCACTAAAGCTATAAAGCAGTTATTATAGAGAAAAATTATAGAGAAAAGAAGAAGAAAGTCTGCTACCTCACTTTATTCCAATTATCCGGTTTCTTCTATGGTAAGGGGTATTATTACTTTATTCATGAAGAGAGTTATTTTATTTCAATACTCGTAAGGGTTGTTATTCCATTTTTATTATTATGTTGGAATAACTTTGCCTATGCCAATACCGCATATATGGTGAAATTCTTCTATTATTCCATTCTTTATTATTCTATTGGAATAACTTTTATGCATGCGATTATATCGCATGCAGTGAATTCTGTTGTTATTCCATTCTTTATTATTCTATTGGAATATCACATGCATGCGGATTATGCATGACCTGGTTCCATTCTTTATTATTCGGTTGTAATATCACATGCATGCGGGTTACGCGTGACTCAGTTCCATTCTTTATTCTTCTGTTGGAATAACCTATCTGTGCGGATTACGCACTCCTGGTGAATTCTTCTATTATTCCATTCTTTATTATTCTATTAGAATAACCTATCTATGTGGATTACCGCATGCATGGTGAATGATCCTTCATATTCATTCCTTATTAAATTGTGGAAATGATCTGTCTACGTGGATTACCGCATGGCGGGCAAAAATCCATTTGCGGTTTCATATATTCTATTATACTCAATTGGTTAAAGTTTTGGCTTCTATACTCCATGAAATTAGTGGAATATCCTTGATATTTGCGCTTCATCCAGTATCTTTTCATGGAAATATTCTTCTGAGCATTCTTGAATTTTACTCCACAAAGAAGTATCATGTTGACAATTTGGACGTTATTGATTTCTGGATAAATTAAAATTATAAATCTTTAAAATTTATCCTTGAACTTGTTTTATTGAATTATTATGTCATTGTCATCACTCTCATACTTATATTGTGATTAAATTCATCTTTGGCTTATGTGCATAGATGGACTTGGTATGATTATGACTAGGGATTATTCGGTATAATTATGACCGTAATGTGATGAATGATGTGGTAAAAGTCCTCATGGGCCTGTAGTTCATTGATGGACAGTTGTTGGTATGATTATGACCAGGGATAATTCGGTATGATCATGACCATTGATGATTAGATGAATATCCTTGGCCGTGATGCAGGGATGATTCGATTTTATTTATTAAGCTGAGTCTCAGCGATAAAGTTTATGAAAAACTTTTTAAATCATAGAAGATAGTAGATTTTATGCTCTACTTGACTCTTCTAATGGATTGCTTGTTCCGCTAAAGTTAAACTTGTTGTCTATTATATTCTATTAGTTTAACATTGTTGAAGGCTAATGATAATTTATTCTGCATTATCTTAGTCATAATATTTCTTACTGGGCTAGTTGAGCTCACCCTTTCTTTCACTTTCTTCTCTTGAGAAATGAGAGCGTGGCCAAGGACTAGTTGGGGAATGGAGTGACGGTCCAATGATAGCATTAGTAGTCCTCACTATTCTGTTAAATAGTGTGACAATAAATGTAATGAGGACTCCATTGAGTGTGGATATTGTCTAGATGACAATATTCTAATTAAAACTCTAAAATTATATTTTGTCGTATTTTACACGACTGTTGTATAATTAAGTTGTAAGACCCCAACTTTTATGAATAAAGATTAATTTTCTCTAAATATCATTTTTGAATATTATGGTGTGGATTTGATATAATGTTATAGTTGTTATAAAATATTCGTTTGGTCGGAGAATATTCTTTTTGTCGGGGAATATTCGTAAGACGACACAATCATTGGTGGACCCCATTACAGAATTATTGTCGGAGTTAGAAAACGATAAAATTATCTTTTTATAAAAAAATAACGATGGAAGTTTTACCGTTAACTGTTGAAATACCAAGTATTATAGGTACAGTATTATGCGGGGTTGCATAGTAGCACACTGTATTGATTATTGATGCTTACGTGAGAAGTCACTCAGTTATACTCAATTATTGCTATAGTAATTGTTGCATCATATCTCTTATATTATTGATTCAATTATTGTCACAATATCATCTGTATAATATGTTATATTATTAAATCAATAATTGAGACGACAAGTTATAATATTAATGATGAATAATTGTTGAAAGATTAAATATGTGTTGATTAAAAATAAAATGATTTGTGGTAATATTTATTCAATCCTTGATGTATATAAGAAGTCTATTATGAGACTTTATCATCTAAGAGTCTCTTTCGCCAATAGTAATTACCTTTACCAGACGTTAAACCACTTGCCGTTTCATATTACAGGCGTCGAACCATTTGTCGTTTCACATTACAAGCGTTAAACCACTTTTCTTTTCACATCACCGATCGCCAAACCACTTGCCTTTTCACATCACATTGCAAGGCAGGGCTAAGCTAAAAAAATCTTCTATAAATAGAGGTCTAGTTCTTCATTATTTTTCACGAATTCATTCAAGCTATAGAGAGAGAAAGTATAGAGAGAATAAGAGAGAAGGAAGAAGAGTATTCTGTTACTACACTATTGCAGTATTCAATCTCCTACTAAAGTAAGGGGTGTTATTTCTTTTGTATTCATGAAGAGAACTTCTGTTATTCCACTCTTTATTATTATGTTGGAATAACCTGTCTATGCGAAGTACTGCATACATGGTGAAATTCTTCTATTATTCCATTCTTTATCATTCTATTGGAACATCTTGTCTGTGCTGTATGCATAACCTGGTTCCATTATTTATCATTCTGTTGGAACATCTTGTTTGTGCTTTACGCATGACCTGGTTCCATTATTTTTTATTCTGTTGGAATATCCTGTCTGTGCGTTTACGCATGACCTGGTACCATTAATTATTATTCTGTTGGAATAATCTGTCTGTGCGGTCTATCGCATGCTTGGTGAATTCTTTTGTTATTCCATTCGTTATTATACTTAGTTGGTTAAAGCTTTGACTTCTATACTCCATGAAATTAGTGGAATATCCTTGATATTTGAGCTTCATCCAGTATCTTTTCATGGAAATATTCTTCAGAGCATTCTTGAATTTTACACCACAAAGCAGTATCATGTTGACAATTTGGACGTTATTGGTTCCTGGATAAATTAATTCTTGAATTTGTTTTATTGAATTCATATATCATTGTCATCATCCTCATGTTTATATTTTATTGAAAGTCATCTGTGGCCTGTAGTGCATAGATGGACTTGGTATGATTATGATCAGGGATTATTTCGGTATAATCATGACCGTAATGTTATAAATGATGTGGTAAAAAGTCCTCATTGGCCCGTAGTGCGTTGATGGACAGTTGTTGGCATGATCATGACCATTGATGAAAACACGAATATCCTTGGCCCGTAGTGCATGGATAATTTGTGGTTATGATACTAATGAATATCTTTGGCCATAGTGCAGGGATGATGTGGATTATTTATTAAGTTGAGTCTCGGCGATAAAAGTATTGAAAAACCTTTTAAATCATAGAAGATAGTAGATTTTATTCTCTACTTGACTCTTCTAATGGATTTCTTGTTTCGCTGCTGTTAAACTTGATGTTTGTTATATTGTATCAGTTTAATACTGTTGAAGGCTAACGATAATTTATACTGCATTATCTTAGTCTTAATATTTCTTACTAGGCTAGTTGAGCTCACCCTTTTGCTTTCATTGTTCTCTTCAGGAAATGAGAACGTAGTAGGGACTAGTTGGGGTACAGAGTGACGGTCCAGATGATAACATTAGTAGTCCTCACTATTCTATGAAATAGTGTGATAATAAATGTATTGAGGACTTATTTTGAGTTTAAATACTGTCTAGAAGACAATATTTGTATTAAAACTCACAGCTTATGTTTTATATTTAAGATTCTATTTGTATTCTAGACCATGTATTTGGCGACTCAGAATAGGTGATGTATACCTATTTTGGGGGCATCACAGTTGGTATTAGAGCTTAGGGATATGATCCCTGGCTAAGATGTGAAACTAGAACTAGGAGGGGAGAGACGGGAAATTCCTTCGCTAGTATGACCTACCTAAGTTTATTTGGTATTTAATTGGTCGGTCAGAGTATAAGGACATTATGTTGCAAGTCAATTAACCCTTGTTTTGTGGCAGGATTTGAAAATGACATCCGAGAATGTTGAGATAAGCAATGGAGCACATGAGACCGTTGAGTCACCAACGATCAATACCCAGGATAATGTGCAACAAGAAGACCATAATCCCCAGATAAACAACAATACCGATCAAATGACGAACAATGGGATGTTCAGAAGCTTTATGCAATTTATGCAACATCAGGCAAGAGCGGCTCCTGTCCAAAATGCAGGTGGAAACACTGGCAACTCTCGTACGGTCACTGCTAAACAGTTCAAGGAGCTGGGACCACCAGAGTTTTTTGGAGAGCCAAAACCACTTAAGGCGGAGACGTGGATAAAGTAGATCACCAAGATATTTGATGTCTTGGGATGCTTCGAGGAGCAAAAGGTTCCTTTTGCCACCTTTATGTTGCGAGGAGAGGCAGATTACTAGTGGGAATCGATAAAGCGTGACTCAACTCCGCCGCCAGACCAAGATGACTTGGGAGAAGTTCCAAGAATTGTTCAACGACAAGTACTTTCCCGAGAGTATTCGTCACATGAAAGAGGTAGAGTTCATCAAGCTGGAGCAAAATAACATGACCGTGTCGCAGTACGAAGCCAAGTTTGCCGAATTGTCCTGGTTTGCGTCCCATTTGGTTGATAATGAGGAGAGAATGACGCGAATGTTTCTAAGATGTTTGAAACCCGAGATACGTCAATATCTTATCTCTCATAAACTGTGTTTGTATTCAGATGTTGTAAATATGGCTCAGTTATTGGAGCGCGATAATGAGTTAACCCAACCAAGAGAGAGCAACCGACAAGTCGATAATACCAGTGGTAGTAGTCATCGAAGTGGGGACAACAAACGTGGAGGAAATCAACATGCTAGAAATGGTAACCACTTCGATGGTAATCATGGCCAAGATAATAGAAGTGGAAATTTCAAGAAGAGGAGATTTAATAATGATGGAAAGACGTCAGCTCCAACACCTGTTGTTAAAGAAGGAGAACGACCACCGGTCGTATGTTTCAAATGCGGATAGGAGGGACACATCAGTCCAAACTGTACGCAGCAGTCAAAAGCATGTTACAATTGTGGAAAAGAAGGTCACCTAGCTCAATTTTGTCATGCACCAAAGTCAAGTCTAGCTGGGATGGAGGCATCAAAAGCAGTCCCAGAGAAGACAAAACTGATAGTTCAAGGGAGAGTGTTTGTCGTAACCTCCCAAAAAGTGAGGAATCTGAACGAGGTGATCACAGGTAAGCTAATCATAAACTCTAGAAATGTCTATACCTTATTTGATACCGGTTCTACCTATTCTTTTATTTCTCCTACTTGCGCTCAACGTTTAACTTTGACTCCGGAGAAATTAGACTTTGACTTATCTGTTGAAACTCCGTTGGGGGAAACCTTTATTACATCCACAGTTTATAAGTCTTGTTTGATTCAAATCGGCAACCGCACGTTACCTGTCGATCTTATCTCTCGAAAAATACTTGCATTCGATGTGACTTTAGGGATTGATTGGTTAACCATTCATCATGCTAAAATTGACTATTTTCGTAAGGTTGTTAGCTTTCATGTTCCTAACCAACCTATTATGCAAATTCAAGCAACCAAACCATTAAAGTCAATCACTGTCATCTCAAGCCATAAAGCTATTCGTTTATTGAAAAACGGATGTCAAGCTTTCTTAGCTCATGTCACGAATTTAAACAAAAATACGTCAGTCTTGAATGATATTTCTATTGTTAATAAATTTCCTGACGTATTCCCTGAAGAACTTCCTGGCCTACCCCCGGAGCGTGAAATCGAGTTTTTTATTGACCTTGAACCTGGTACAAAACCCATTTTCGAAGCCCCATATCGAATGGCTCCTATTGAACTTTAGGAGTTAAAAACCTAACTACAGGAATTGTTAGACATCAGTTTCATTCGTCCTAGTACGTCTCCTTGGGGTGCTCCTGTTCTATTCGTGAAGAAGAAAGATGAAAGTATGCGACTTTGTATTGATTATTGGGAGTTAAATCATGTCACCATCAAGAATAGGTATCCGTTACCTCGCATTGATGACCTGTTAGACCAGTTGCAAGGAGCACAATTCTTTTCAAAGATTGATCTTCGTTCGGGATATCATCAACTGAAGATTAAAACTGAGGATGTTCCGAAGACTGCCTTCAGAACTCGATAAGGACATTATGAATTTTTAGTCATGTCTTTTGAATTGACTAATGCTTCTGCTGCTTTCATGGATATGACGAATTGAGTATTCAAGGAATATTTTGATCAGTTTGTTGTTATCTTTATTGATGACATCCTCATCTATTCCAAAAGCTGTGAAGATCATGAGCAGCATTTGAAGCTGATACTTGAAAGGCTTCGTGAAAACAAGCTATATGCCAAGCTGAAAAAATGCGAGTTCTGGCTTGAGGAAGTAGCATTCCTTAGGCACGTGGTGTCAAAATATGGAGTATCTGTTGACCCAACAAAGATTGAAGCAATACAAAGTTGGGAGCAACCTAAATCAGTTACCGAAATATGTAGCTTTCTTAGTTTAGCTTGTTATTATCGGAGATTCGTAGAAGGGTTTTCTCGAATCGCCACTCCATTAACTCAGCTGACTCGAAAAGATACAAAATTTAGTAGGACCGAGGAATGTGAGAAGAGTTTTCAAGAACTCAAGAGGAGACTCATTTCGGCACCTGTTCTAGCAATACCATCTGGATCGGAAGGATTTGTCATCTACAGTGATGCTTCAGGCAAGGGTTTAAAATGTGTTCTCATGCAACACGGGAAAGTCATAGCCTATGCCTCACGACAACTCAAAGAATATGAGAGAAATTATCCTACTCATGATCTAGAGTTGGCAGTTGTCGTTTTCTCACTTAAAATCTGGAGGCTTTACCTGTATGGGGAGAAGGTGGAGATCTTTACGGATCATAAAAGCCTCAAATATTTCTTCACCCAAAAGGAACTCAATATGCGGCAACAACGTTGGCTTGAACTGTTGAAAGATTATGATCATACCATTCAATACCATCCTGGAAAAGCCAACGTGGTAGCTGACGCATTGAGTAGAAGATCATATGCGGGTACGAGTGCGATATTGTCAACGCAAAGGCCCATTTTGTATGACTTGCAAAGGATGGAAATAGAGATAAAGACTCCAGGGACCCACGTGATGATGGCAAATATACGAGTAGAACCGACTTTAATCGATAAAGTTAAAAATGCTTTCTTCAAGCTACGGACTGAGTACATGCGCAAGAAGAAGAAAGTGCAAGAAGGTGCTATTCCTGAAGCAAGAATCGATGAAGAAGGAATACTTAGAGTCAACTCCAGACTTTGTGTTCCTAACGACCCTGATTTGAAGTATAAGATCATGATGGAGGCGCACAACACACCATTTGCAATCCATCCTGGGAGTACCAAAATGTATCGTGATCTTTGACATACATTTTGGTGGAGCAATATGAAAAGAGAGATAGCTGAGTTTATCTCAAGGTGTTTAACTTGTGAACGAGTCAAGGCGGAGCATCAAGTGCCAAAAGGTCCATTGCAACCACTTGAAATTATAGAATGGAAGTGGGAGCACATTACCATGGATTTCGTTACTGGTCTTCCCAAGGTTTCTCAAGGAATTGATGCGATTCGGGTCATTGTTGATAGATTAACCAAATCTGCTCATTTCTTACCTATACGAGAAACTTATACACTTGAATGTCTTGCTCGTATTTACATAAATGAGATTGTAAGACTGCATGGTATGCCAATATCCATAGTTTCTGATCGAGACCCAAGATTCACTTCACGATTTTGGGTTAGTTTGCAAAAAGCTATGGGCACAGATTTACGATTTAGTTTGGCATATCATCCTCAAACGGACGAACAATCAGAGAGGACTATTCAAACTTTTGAGAATCTATTAAGACTCTGTGTCCTTGACTTCAAAGGAATTTGGGACAATTTCTTGCCATTAGTGGAATTCTCCTACAACAACATTTATCAAATAAGTATCGGCATGGCTCCATTCGAGGCGTTGTATGGATGTAAGTGTCGTTCTCCAGTATGCTGGGATGAGGTGGGTGAAGCAACGTTGTTGGGACCAGAATTAGTACGTATGACTACGGAGAAGATTTAAATGATCTGCCAACGTATAAAAACCTCACAAGATCGACAAAAGAGTTATGCTGATCTTCATCGAAAGGACGTGGAATTCAATGTTGGAGAACATGTGTTGTTACGTGTGGCCCCATAGAAAGGAGTTACAAGATTTGGAAAGAGAGGAAAGCTCAATTCTCGATTCATTGGCCCATTTGAAATCCTTGACCGAGTAGGAACTGTAGCCTATAGACTCACTTTACCTCCAAGTATGTCTCGTGTTCATAACATTTTTCACATATCCATGTTACGTAAATATGTGGAGGACCCGAACCACATTATTGAGTTAGAACCGGATGAAATAGCGGAAGATTTAACGTATGAAGAGGTTCCTGTTCAAATCTTGGATAAGAAGAAACATATTCTATGCTCCAAGGTTATACCTCAAGTCAAAGTTTTCTGGAGAAACAACGATGTTGAGGAAATAACTTGGGAGTTAGAATCTGAAATGAAATCAAGGTATCCTCACCTCTTCGTCATACCAGGTATGTACCCTAATTTTGAGGACGAAATTTCATAAGAAGGGGAGGTTGTAAGACCCCAACTTTTATGAATAATGATTAATTTTCTCTAAATATCATTTTTGAATATTATGGTGTGGATTTGATATAATGTTATAGTTGTGGGTAATACTTATAAATTTTTCAAAGTAAGCAAGTTGTTATACAATATTCGTTTGGTCGGGGAATATTCTTTTGTCGAAATATTCATTACGACATTTACAATCATTGGTGGACCCCATAACAGAATTATTATCGGAGTTAAAAAATGACAAAATTATCTTTTTATAAAAAAATAACGATGGAAGTTTTATCGTTAACTGTTGAAATACCCAGTAATAAATGTACAGTATTACGCAGGGTTGCATAGTAGCACACGGTGTTGATTATTGATGCTTACGTGAGAAGTCACTTAGTTATACTCAATTATTGCTACAGTAATTACTGCATCATATCTCTTATATTATTGATTCAATTATTGTTACAGTATCATCTGTATAATATGGTATATTATTAAATCAATAATTAAGACGACAAGTTATAATATTAATGATGAATAATTGTTGAAAGATTAAATATATGTTGATTAAAAATAAAATGATTTGTAGTAACATTTATTCAATCCTTGATGTATATAAGAAGTCTATTATGAGACGTTTGTGGTAAGTTTGGTTATTCCATGGGGGCCCATAAGTCATCATCTAAGAGTCTCTTTCGCCAATAGTAATTACCTTTACCAGGCGTCAAACCACTTGCCGTTTCATATTACAGGTGTCGAACCAATTGTCGTTTCACATTACAGGTGTCGAACCAATTGTCGTTTCACATTACAGGCGTCAAACCACTTGTTGTTTCACATTACAAGCAAGAAACGTTAAACCAAACTTGGTGTTTCACATTACAAAGCGCCAAACCACTTTTCTTTTCACATCACCCACAAATCAAAGCCGCTTTTTTTTCATATTGCAAGGGCTAAGCTAGAAATCTTCTATAAATAGAGGTCTAGTTCTTCATTATTTTTCACGAATTCATTCAAGCTATAGAGAGAGAAAGTATAGAGAGAATAAGAGAGAAAGAAGAAGAGTATTCTGTTACTACACTACTGCAGTATTCAATCTCCTACTAAAGTAAGGGGTGTTATTTCTTTTGTATTCATGAAGAGAACTTCTGTTATTCCACTCTTTATTATTATGTTGGAATAACTTGTCTATGCGAAGTACTGCATACATGGTGAAATTCTTCTATTATTCCAATCTTTATCATTCTGTTAGAACATCTTATTATTCTCTTTATCATTCGCAACATAACTTTGGTTCCATTATTTATCATTCTGTTGGAACATCTTGTCTGTGCTTTACGCATGACCTGGTTCCATTATTTATTATTCTGTTGGAATATCCTGTCTGTGCGTTTACGCATGACCTGGTTCCATTATTTATTATTCTATTAGAATAACCTGTCTGTGCGGTCTATCGCATGCTTGGTGAATTCTTTTGTTATTTCATTCGTTATTATACTCAGTTGGTTAAAGCTTTGACTTCTATACTCCATGAAATTAGTGGAATATCCTTGATATTTGCGCTTCATCCAGCATCTTTTCATGGAAATATTCTTCAGAGCATTCTTGAATTTTACACCACAAAGTAGTATCATGTTGACAATTTAGACATTATTGGTTTCTGGATAAATTAATTCTTGAATTTATTTTATTGAATTCATATATCATTGTCATCATCCTCATGTTTATATTCTGTTAAAAGTCATCTGTGGCCTGTAGTGCATAGATGGACTTGGTATGATTATGACCAGGGATCATTCGGTATAATCATGACCGTAATGTTACAAGTGATGTGGTAAAAGTCCTCATTGGCCCGTAGTGCGTTGATGGACAGTTGTTGGCATGATCATGACTATTGATGAAAACACGAATATCCTTGGCCCGTAGTGCATGGATAATTTGTGGTTGTGATACTAATGAATATCTTTGGTCAGTAGTCGTGGGGATGATGTGGATTATTTATTGTCGAGTCTCAAATGATAAAAGTATTGAAAAACCTTTTAAATCAAAGAAGATAGTAGATTTTATTCTCTACTTGACTCTTCTAATGGATTGCTTGTTCCGCTGCAGTTAAACTTGATGTTTATTATATTGTATCAATTTAATACTGTTGAAGGCTAACGATAATTTATCTTGAATTATCTTAGTCATAATATTTCTTATTGGGCTAGTTGAGCTCACCCTTTTTCTATTATTATTCTCTTCAGGAAATGAGAATGTAGCAGGGACTAGTTGGGGTACAGAGTGATGGTCCAGATGATAGCCGTGAAACCCCAGATTTTATGAATAAAGAATTAATTTTCTCGAAATAATTTTTTTTATATTATGGTGTGAATTTGAGATAATGTTATAGTTGTGAGTAATATTTATAAATTTTGCTAAGTATGCAAGTTGTCATATTATATTCGATTGGTCGGGGAATATTCGTTTTAAACAGAAAATATTCGTACGACGGCACGATCATTGGTGGACCCCACAACGGAATTATTATCGGATTGAGAAAATGACAAAGATATTTTATTAAAAATAACGACGGAAGTATTACCGTTGATACTGTTGAACTACTCGGTAGTAAAAGTATAGTAATACGCGTTGTTGCATAGTAGCACACGCTATTGATTACTGATATTTATGTGAGAAGTCACTCAGTTTTGTTCAATTATTGCTACAATAGTTGCTACATAGTATCTCACATTATTTGATTCAATTATTGTTGATTTAGAAGTTTTGTTTTATTCGTATTATTAACGTAATAAAATTGAAACATCTTTTTATATAAAAAGAATACTTTATTAAAGTTATTCTATAAATAGAATAAATTATATTCTATTATGCATAGTATTTTGCATAGTAAAATCTTTTTATATAAAAATGTAATACTTTATTAAAGTTATTCTATAAATAGAATATATTATATTTTATTATGCATAATGTTTGCATAGTGCCCACATAGTGTTTGCATAGTTAAAATCTTTTTATATAAATAGAATATATTATATTTTATTTAAAAGATTTTTCTTTAAATATGGACCAAATCGATTAAAGTAAATCAATCTGGACCATTCATGGATTAGTTACTATGCATTCCATTTTCCTATAAATAGAAGCTCATTCCTTCATTATTTTCTTACGAATTCACTGAACTCTTGAGAGAGAAACTATAGAGAGAGACTATGGAGAGATAGAAGAAAAGTTTTCTGTTACTTCACTACTCTTATATCAAGTATTATTTTACGGTAAAGGATATTATTCTTTTGTATTCAAGAAGAGAACTTTTGTTATTCCATTTCTTTATTGTTACATTGGAATAACTTTTGTATATCTGCAAGCTACCCTATACTTGGTGACATTCTTCTATTAATCTGTCTTTATTATTTTGTCGGAATATCATGTCTGTGCTATACGCCGGACCTGGTTCCATTTTTATTATTCCATCTTTATTTTTCTGTTTAATATCCTGCATCTATGCTATCGCTGCACTGGTTCCATCATTTATTATTCCGCATTTATTATTCTGTTGGAACATCCTGTCGGTGTAAATTTCACCTGACCTGGTTCCGTTATTATTATTCTGTTGAAATAACCGTCTTTGCAAAGTACCACATGCATGGTGATATCTTTTGTTATTCCATTCGATGTATCATACTCGATTGATTAAAATTTTGACTTATACTCCATGAAATTAGTGGAATATCCTTGATATTTGAGCTTCATCCAAATATCTTTTCACGGAAATATTCTTACGAGCATTCTTGAATTTTATTCTACAAAGCGATATCATGTTGACAATTTGGGCGTTATTGGTTCCGGACAAATTAATTCTTGAACTTGTTTAATTGAATTCTTATATCATTGTCATCATCCTCATGTTTATGTTATGTTGAAAGTCATCTGTGGCACATGAAAGTGCATAGATGGACTTGGTATGATTATGACCGAGGATTATTTGGTATAATCATGGTAGTAATGTTACAAATGATGTGAAACTTAAAAGTCCTCATTGGCCCGTAGTGCATTGATGGACAGTTTTTGGTATGATTATGGCTATGGATTCTCTGTGGCCGTAGTGCAAAGATGAATTGTTTTATGGCATGATCAGGACCGTTGATGAAAACACGATTATCTTTGGCCCGTAGTGCATGGATAATTCGTGGTCGTGATACTAAAGAATATCCTTGGCCTGTAGTGTAGGGATGATTTAATGATGTGGATTATTTTTTGAGCTGAGTCTCAGCGATAAAAGTGGTGAAAAACTTTTTAAATCATAGAAGATAGTAGATTTTATTCTCTACTTGACTCTTCTAATGGATTGCTTGTTCCGCTGCAGTTAAACTTGATGTTTGTTATATTGTATCAGTTTAACACCGTTGAAGGCTAACGATAAATTATTCTGCATTATCTTAGTCATAATATTTCTTACTGGGCTAGTTGAGCTCACCCTTTCTTTCACGGTTTCTCTTGAGGAAATGAGAATATAGCTGGGACAAGTCGGGGAATGGAGTGATGGTCCAGAGGATAGCATTAGTAGTCCTCACTATTTTGTGAAATAGTGTGATAATAATTGTAATGAGGACTCCTTTTGAGTTTGTATAATCTCTAGTAGACAATAATTGTATTCAAACTAACAGTTTATGTTTTGTAGTATTGTACACGACAGTTGTATTTGAGTTTTGTACCATGTATCTGGTGACCCAAGATGGGTGATGTATACCTAATTTTGGGGGCGTCACAGTTGGTATCAAAGCTTAGGGATATGATCCCTGGCTAAGATATGAGATAAGAACTAGGAGGGGAGAAACGGGGAATTCCTTCGCTAGTATGACCTACCTAAGTTTATTTGGTATTTAATTGGTCGGTCAAAGTATATGGATAATATGTGATATGTTAATTAGCCCTTGTTTTGTGGCAGTGTTTGAAAATGGCATCCAAGAATGTTGAGATTATCAATGGAGCATAGGAGACCGTTGAGTCTCCACAGATCAATAAGCAGGATAATGTGCAACCAGAGGACAATACTCCTCATGAAAACAATAACACTGATGAAATGGTGAATGATGGGATGGTCAGAGACTTTATGCAATTCATGTAACAACAGGCGAAGGCAGTTCATGTCCAAAATACATGTAGAAATACTGATAACTCTCGGACGGTCACCGCTAAGCAGTTTAAGGAGAAATTCATGCAACAATGGGCGAAGGCAACTCCTGTCCATAATGCAGGTGGAAACAATGGTAACCCATGGTTGGTCATCGCTAAGCAGTTCAAAGGAGCTGGGACCACCGGTGTTTTGGGAAAGCCAGAACCACTTAAGGCGGAGACATGGATAAAGCAGATTACCAAGATATTTGATGTCTTGGAATGCTCAAAGGAGAAAAAGGTTCCATTCTCCACCTTTATGTTGCGTGAAGAAGGAGATCATTGGCGGGAATCTGTAAAACATACCCAGCCTGACGCACTCAAGATGTCTTGGGAGAAGTTCCAAGAATTATTCAACGAAAAGTACGTTCTTGAAAGTATTCGTCACATGAAGGAGGTAGAATTCATCAAGCTAGAGCAAAACAATGTGACCGTGTCGCAGCACGAGGCTAAGTTTGTGGAGTTATCCCAGTTTGCATCCCATTTGGTCGATAATGAGGAGCGAATGACGCGAATGTTTTTGCGAGGTTTGAAACCTGATATACGTCAATACCTCATTTCTCACAAACTTTATTTATATTCAGATGTTGTGAATAGGGCTCAGTTATTGGAGCGCGATAATGAGTCATCACAACCAAAAGGCAACGACCAACAACACGATAATAATTATACCGGTGGCAACGGTCATCAGAACAATGATAACCATCGTGGGGGATATTATCATGCCAGGAATGGTAACCATTTCGGTGGTAATCATGGCCAAGATAATAAGAATGGAAATATTAAGAAGAGAAGGTTCAACAATGATGTGAAGACATCGGCACCAGCACCCGTTTCAAAGGAAGAAGAACGCCCATCGGTTGTATGTTTCAAATGCGGACAAGAGGGACACATCTGTCCAAACTGTACGCAACAATCCAAAGCGTGTTTTAATTACGGAAGAGAAGGTCACCTAGCTCGATTTTGTCATATGGTGAAGTCAAGTCCAACAGGGATAGTGATGCCGAAGGATGTTCCAGACAAGCCAAAGCCGGTAGTTTAAGAGAGAGCATTTTTTTTTCTCGTGACGAGGAACCTGAATAAAATTATCACGGGTAAGTTAATCATAAGCTCTTATGAAGTCTATACCGTGTTAGATACCGGTTCTACTCACTCTTTTATTTCACCTAGTTGTGTTCAATGTTTGTACTTAACTCTGGAGAAGTTAAACTTTGATTTATCTATTGAAACTCCATTGGGAGAAACCTTCGTTACCTCCACTATTTATAAATCTTGTTTGACTCAAATCGACACTTTCACGTTACCTGTCGATCGTATCTCTTTGAAAATACTTGCCTTTGATGTGGTTTTTTTTGAAACGATTGGTTAACTACTCATCATGTTTTTCGTAAGGTTGTTAGCTTTCATATTCCTAACCAACCTATTATGCAAATTCAAGCAACCAAACCACTAAATTCAATCATTGTCATATCAAGCCATAAGTAAAGATCCCCGATCCTTTTGTTGATGACTTCCTTGTGTGGAATGCACCGAAGCCAGACTTTCTGTAGGTGACGTCGTGAATGACGATGACAAGTTGATAGGTATCATTGTGAGGTGCTATCTAGGTTAAGGGATAGAAGTCACAGTTAGTATCAATGTGACGTACTATCCAAGTCTTGGATGAGATATGATTTTGAATGATATTTCTATTGTTAATAAATTTCTGACGTATTCTTGAAGACTTCTTAGCCTACCCTAGAGCGTGAAATCAAATTTTGTATTGACCCCAGTACAAAACCCATTTCTAAAACCCTCAAATATTTCTTTACTTAAAATGAACGTAACATGCGCCAAAGACGTTGGCTCGAGCTGTTGAAGATTACGATCGTACCATTCAATATCATCGTGGAAGAGCAAACGTGGTAGCTAACGTGTTGAGTAGAAGATCGTATGCATTTACGAGTGCGATGTTGTTAACACAAAAACTCATTTCGTAGAACTTATAAATGATGAAGATAGAGTTATAAACTCTAGGGACCCACATGAAGATAACGAATATACGAGTAGAATTGACTTTAATCGATAAAGTTAAAGCCGCTTAAGCTACACACCTAGAGTTGATGAAAGTGAAGAAGAAGGTTCAAGAGGGCATTATTCTAGAAGCAAGAATCGACGAAGAGAGGAAATTTCAACCCTCGATTTAATTAGCCCATTTAAAATCCTCGATTGAGTAGGAACTGTGGCTTATAGACTCGTTTTATCGCCAAGTATGTCGCGCGCTCATAACATTTTTAACGTATCAATGTTACGTAAATATGTGGATGACCCGAACCACTTTATTAATTTAGAATCGGACGAGATAGCGGATGATTTAACATATGAGATCTCGTGTTAAAATCTTGGATAAGAAGAATCGTATCCAACACTCAAGGGTTAAACCTCAAGAGTTAGAATCTGAAATGAAGTCAAGGTATCCTCACCTGTTCGGCATACCAGGTACGTACGCAAATTTCGAGGGCGAAATTCCATAAGGAGGGGAGATTGTGAAACTCGAGATTTTATGAATAAAGAATTAATTTTCTCGAAATAATTTTTTTTATATTATGGTGTAAATTTGAGATAATGTTATAGTTGTGGGTAATATTTATAAATTTTACAAAGTATGCAAGTTGTCATATTATATTCGATTGGTCGGGGAATATTCGTTTTAAACAGGAAATATTCATATGACGGCACGATCATTGGTGGACCCCACAACGGCATTATTGTCCGATTGAGAAAACGACAAAAATATTTTATTGAAAATAACGGTGGAAGTTTTACCGTTGATACTGTTGAACTACTCGGTAGTAAAAGTACAGTAATACGCGTTGTTACATAGTAGCACACGCTATTGATTATTGATATTTATGTGAGAAGTCACTCAGTTTTGTTCAATTATTGCTACAATAGTTACTGCATAGTATCTCACATTATTTGATTCAATTATTGTTGATTTAGAAGTTTTGTTTTATTCGTATTATTAACGTAATAAAATAGAAACATCTTTTTATATAAAATAGAATACTTTATTAAAGTTATTCTATAAATAGAATATATTATATTCTATTATGCATAGTGTTTTGCATAGTAAAATCTTTTTATATAAAACAGAATACTTTATTAAAGTTATTCTATAAATAGAATATATTATATTTTATTATGCATAGTGTTTGCATAGTGTCCGCATAGTTTTTGCATAGTAAAAATATTTTTATATAAGTAGAATATATTATATTTTATTTAAAAGATTTTTCTTTAAATATGGACCGTCAGATTAAAGTAAATCAATCTGGACCGTTCATAGATTAGTTACTATGCATTCCATTTTCCTATAAATAGAAGCTCATTCCTTCATTATTTTCTTACGAATTCACTGAACTTTAGAGAGAGAAACTATAAAGAGAGACTATAGAGAGATAGAAGAAAAGTTTTCTGCTACTTCACTACTCTTATATCAAGTATTATTTTACGGTAAGGGATATTATTATTTTGTATTCAAAAAGAGAACTTTTGTTATTCCATTTCTTTATTGTTCTGTTGGAATAACCTGTATACGCGGGCTACCTTATACTTGGTGATATTCTTCTATTATTCTGTCTTTATTATTCTGTCGGAATATCCTGTCAGTGCTATACGCTGGACCTGGTTCCATCATTTATTATTCCGTATTTATTATTCTGGTGGAACATCCTGTCGGTGTGAATTTCACCTGACCTGGTTCAGTTATTATTATTCTGTTGAAATAACCGTCTATGCGAAGTACCGCATGCATGGTGATATCTTTTGTTATTCCATTCGGTATTATACTAAGTTGATTAAAATTTTGACTTCTATACTCCATGAAATTACTAGAATATCCTTGATATTTGCGCTTCATCCAGTATCTTTTTGTGGAAATATTCTTCTGAGCATTCTTGAATTTTACTCTACAAAGCAGTATCATGTTGACAATTTGGACGTTGTTGGTTCCTGGACAAATTAATTCTTGAAATTGTTTAATTGAATTCTTATATCATTGTCATCATTCTCATGTTTATGTTATGTTGAAAGTCACTTGTGGCCTGTAATGCATAGATGGACTTGGTATGATTATGACCAGGGATTATTCGGTATAATCATGATCGTAATGTTACAAATGATGTGAAAATTAAAAGTCCTCATTGGCCCGTAGTGCATTGATGGACAATTTTTGGTATGATTATGGCTATGGATTCTCTTTGGTCGTAGTGCAAAGATGAATTGTTTTATGGCATGATCAGGACCGTTGATGAAAACACGATTATCTTTGGCCCGTAGTGCATGCATAATTCGTGGTCGTGATACTAAAGAATATCCTTGGCCTGTAGTGTAGGGATGATTTAATGATGTGGATTATTTTTTGAGCTGAGTCTCAGCGATAAAAGTGATGAAAAACTTTTTAAATCATAGAAGATAGTAGATTTTATTCTCTACTTGACTCTTCTAATGGATTGCTTGTTCAATTGCAGCTTAAACTTGATGTTTGTTATATTGTATCAGTTTAACACCGTTGAAGGCTAACGATAAATTATTCTGCATTATCTTAGTCATAATATTTTTTACTGGGCTAGTTGAGCTTACCCTTTCTTTCACTGTTCTCTTCAGGAAATGAGAATATAGCTGGGACGAGTCGGGGAACGGAGTGATGGTCCAGAGGATAGCATTAGTAGTCCTCACTATTTTGTGAAATAGTGTGATAATAATTATAATGAAGACTCCTTTTGAGTTTGTATAATCTCTAGTAGACAATAATTGTATTCAAACTCGGTTTATGTTTTGTCGTATTATTATACCTGCAGTTTGTATTAGTAAGTTGTATTTGAATTCTGTACCATGTATCTGGCGACCCATGATGGGTGATGTATACCTAATTTTGGGGGCGTCACAATAGCATTAGTAGTCCTCACTATTCTATGAAATAGTGTGATAAAAAATGTATTGAGGACTTATTTTGAGTTTAAATACTGTCTAGAAAACAATATTTGTATTAAAACTCACAGCTTATGTTGTATATTTAAGATTGTATTTGTATTCTTTACCATGTATTTGGTGACTCAGAATAGGTGATGTATACCTATTTTGGGGGCGTCACATAAGTTGTATTTGAATTTTGTACCATGTATTTGGCGACTCAAGATGGGTGATGTATACCTATTTTTGGGGCGTCACACTTTTGGTAGGTTCCCAATTGTGATAGCCATTGCTTTAAAGTTACCTTGCATGCTCTGATTTGGTATGATCTCAGTCAAGAACATCCCACATCTAGGTGTTTTTTCAATTATGTATATGATCACTTTGGGGCATGGAAGCTTGTCACACACAATGGGATCTTCGTCTATCTTCTCTGTCTCATCCCACCATGTATTCAAAATTGTACTCGCTCTTTTGTCATCAAGAGCTTCGTCGACGATCTGACTACCAAGTGGGCATGCTTTTGCAAATCTGACTGACTCTTTGATCTGTGGTGGAGACCCATTTAGATCTTCGTTGACCTCTATTTCATTATCCCCAATTGTCTCCACACTTTCGATATCTTGTGGCTCATCCAGTCGCATATTTTGTTCGGGTTCTCCGTCAATTTTGACATCCATGTCATAAAGCCAAGTATTTAGAGGAAGGTTTCTTATGGCTTTTGTCATTTGCTCTATCTGATCCGTAAGATTTTGAATTGACCTCACTTGATTACTCATCTTCTCCTCATTTGCTGCTACGAACTTGGAAAACAATTCCTCCAACCTTGAATTATCTGTCTCTTGTGACACTGGAGGTGGACATGAAAATTCCGGTATGTATGATTGATTTAGAGCGTAATGTTGCTCATCATAATTATAGCTCCATGAAAAATCCGGGTGATACCCCCAATGTTGGTGATAGTTAGGATCAACATAGTTATTGAGGTAATCACCACTATATTGTACCGGTTCAAAACTGACGGTGCATTGATGACTTTGATGGTTGCCAGCATAATAGTCACATGTAACTGCCATCCTTCGCCTCCGTTGGGCTGCGATAACCTCCAACGTCTTCGAATTTGCCTCAATTTGTACTGACTCTGCGGAAGATGCATTAAGTTCATCAATCCATGTTTCCCTTGGTTGAGTCATATTCGTGTATGGCCATTGATACGCAAAGTCATCCATGGTACCTGAAAAGAGAGAAATATAGGAAGAGAATTAAAAATAAAAATAAAAATGTTTAAATTAAGACTAATTTGATTGAAATTAATATTGGTAAATAATTATTAAATTAATTCCCCGGCAAGGCGCCAAAAAACTTATTGGGTAAAATCTAATTACGCACAACACGCAAGTATACGTGGTCAACAAGTAATAAAGTGAAAGTAGAGTATCGTTCCCACGAGGAATTATTAATACAAATGACCAAATACTAACTCTTAACCAAACTAATTTTATTTAAACAATCAATTTAAGATTATGAATTAAATTATTTAATTAAACTAATTCTAATTATCACTAATTAAAAATCATATTACGTAGATTTAAGATCACAACTTCACTTATTGCTTCATTTAAGTTAACACACTTCGCATCAATTATTTTCTATCCTGAATTGTTAATCAAGAACACTAAAGCAGATAAAACCACATATCGATGCATAATACCCATACTCACTTAAATTCACAGATGATAGAATTAAGCAAGACACCCTAATTAACTAATCCACTATATCTCTATGTGAATTACAATTAAAAAGAATTTAAAGCACAAGTTCTCTATAAGATTACATATGGCGTAAATGCACATCTCTATCCTAAACACGAATCATGAATTCCATCTATGCAGAAATCACAAACACATGCTATCATGATAAGATCTAAATCAATACTTCATCTCTCGAGTTCATATAGATTATCACGGTACTTGTTAGCTAGGCAATTAAGCAATTAAGTTCAAATCACAATAGACAATCCTCACAATAGAACATGATAATTGATAGTGAAACATATTAAAATAAACTACAGAATAAGATCCATTGTAATATTAAACAAAGAATTATTTCATGATTATTGAATTAAAACTAAGAATCCACAATTGAATAATCATTAAAAGATAAAGATAGAAGAAGATGAGAAGATAGAATCTATTGTCTGCAGATTTGAAGCTCCCTCCTTGCTCCTACTTTGAATCTTCAATGGTCTCCAAGTTGTTTCAATCTCCAAATCTAACAAGAACTAGGGTTTTGATCTAATTTACTCTATTCTAATCTAATGGAATCCCCTCTCTAATCTAATCTCCCCTAATCCTTGTGATTCTCCTCCTTTTATAAGTTTCTTCTTATGTCTTTAAGTTCTCTTGGAAGTCCTTGAGTCAATCGGATCGAAACAATCCTTCTCGGACTCAAATTTGACCAAAAATCATATTTTTTGTGCATACCCCCGCCCCGACGGGGGTCTAGGCTTGTCTAGGGGCCTGTTTTTTAGCTGGTATGCCTACCCCAGCGGGGGTTTTGTGAAGAAACTTTTTTTGCTCTGACGTCCTTTGGGAAAACTGGCCATAACTTCTTCGTCTGAACTCCGATTTTGATGATTCAAGATGTTCCGGAAAGAGGAGACTTAGATCTACAACTATCATGCTTTGGGGTTTTTAAAATAAGGACTGGATCAATGTTGAAAGTGGCTCTGAAGTGGCTGCTATGTAAATGACCACCCGAAACAGTGACGTTCGACGTCCGTTGGTACAAATGTCATAACTCTTGCATCCGAACTCCGATTGGAATGATTCAAGTTGTTCCGAAATGCTAAGAAGAAGCTCTACAATGTAATCCAAGTTCCAAGCCAAAAACATGAAATGAACATGAAAGTCCAAATGATGTCCGGATTGCTTTTCTTTGCGATTTCATACCAATTCTTTGCAATCACAGCTCCCAAGCATATAATCTACAAAACGAACACAAAATGCATGAAAAGTAACTAAGAAACATGAGATTAAGCAACTAATTCAAGTAACAAATACCAGATAAGTAGGTATAAAATCTACTTATTAACATTCCAGATTGATTACTATTAAAACCACAACCGATGGTCCAGATTGATTTAATTTTAAAACCACCACCGACGGTCCAGATTGATTTATTTTTAAAAATACCACCGACGGTCTAGATTGATTTACTATTAAAACCACCACCGACGGTCCAGATTAATTTACTATTAAAACCACCATTGACCGTCTAGATTGATTTACTATTAAAACCACCATCGACGGTCCAGATTGATTTACTATTAAAACCACCACCAATGGTCCATATTGATTTAACTTATTACACTTTAGTACCCCTAAGGTTTTTCCAAGTTTGCATTATTCCCCTCTAACTTTTGTAATTCACTTATCTTCAATAAACACATTCTTAATAATTCAACAATTATACATCATTAATATTATAAGTCACAATATTTAACAACTAGATCATTCCCAAGAAAGAGGGGGCTTTCCGATAAGGATTTCTCCCTATTGGCGCTCAATTAGGTGACCAAACCTCTCCTCGATAGAACTTTCTAGACATCGTCAATATTGAAAATAATAATATGAATAACTTTGCTGTCTCAATTATTGATTTAATAATATAAAATATTATGCAGATGATACTGTGACAATAATTGAATCAAATAACGTGAGATACTATGCAACAATTACTGTAGCAATAATTGAGTAAACTAAGTGGCTTCTTACGTAAGCATCAATAATTAATACCATGTGCTACTATACAACCATGCGTATTATTGTATTTTTAGCACCGGGTATCTCAACAGTTTAACGATAAAACTTTCGCCGTTATTTTTATAAAAAGTTATTTTTGTCATTATCTAACTACGACAATGCTTCCATTGTGGGGTTCACCAATGATGGTGTCGTCGTACGAATATTCTCTGACAAAAAGAATATTCCCTGACCAATCAAATATTTTATATCAACTTGCTTACTTTGAAAAAATTATAAATATCACCCTTAATTTTAACCTTTTATCAATTTAACCATTTAATAAATAGAATAACAATCATAAGAAAATTGAATACTTTCATTTCATAAAATTCGGGGTCTTACAATCTCCCCTCATTAAATTTTTGTCTCGAAATTTACGTACGTACTTGGTATGCCGAAGACATCTAATATCTTGGTGATCTGCTTTATCCACGTCTTCGCCTTAAGTGATTTTAGCTCTCCCAAAAACTCCAGTGGTCCCAGCTCCTTAAACTGCTTAGTGGTGACCATCTAAGAGTTGCCAGTGTTTCCACCTGTATTTTGAACAAGAGTCATTCTCGCTTGATGTTGCATGAATTGCATAAATCCTATGAAATCCCATCGTTCATCAGTTGATCGGTGTTGTTGTTTACCTGAGGATTTTTGTCTTCCTGTTACACATTATCTTGGGTATTGATCGTTGGTGACTCAACGGTCTCATGAGCTGCATTGCTGATCTCAACATTTTCAGATGCCATTTTCAAACACTACCACAAACAAGGGTTAATTGACATACCACATATTATCCTTATATTCTGACCAACCAATTAAATAACAAATAAAATTAGGTAGGTCATACTAGCGAAGAAATTACCCGCCTCTTCCCTCCTAGTTCTAGTCTCACATCTCAGCCATGGATCATACCCTTAAGATTTGATACCAACTGTGACGCCCCCAAAATAGGTATACATCACCCATCTTGGGTCGCCAAATATATGGTACTGAATACAAATACAAACCTAATTATATAACAAGAGCTGAGAGTTTTTACACGAATATTATCTCATAGACAATATCCAAACCCAATTTCAATCCTCATTACATTTATTATCACTCTAAATAGTGAGGATTACTAAAACAACAATCTCGGACCATCACTCCGTTCCCCGAATAGTCCCGGCTATTTTCTCATTTCCTGAAGAGAATAATGAAATCAAAAGGGTGAGCTCAACTAGCCTAGTAAGAAATATTATGACTAAGATAATGCAAAATAAATTATCGTTAGCCTTCAACGGTGTTAAACTGATAAAATACAATAACATCAAGTTTAACTACAGCGGAACAAGCAATCTATTAAAAGAGTCAAGTATAGCATGATATCTACTATCTTCTAAGTTTTAAGTAGTTTATCATCAATTTTATCGCTGGGACTCAGCTTAATAAATAAACCACATCATCGAATCATCCCTGCACTACGTGCTAAGGATATTTATTAGTATCACGTCAACGAATTATCCCTGCACTACGGACCAAGGATATTCATGTAATCATCAATGGTCATGTTCATACCAACAACTGTCCATCAATGCACTACAGGCCAATGAGGACTTTTACAACATCATTTGTAACATTACGGTAATGATTATACCGAATAATCCCTGGTCATAATCATACCAATCAATAGTACATCTATGCACATAAGTCACATATGACTTTTATCACAATATAAGCATGAGGATGATGACAATGATATAAAAATTCAATCAAACGAGATCAAGGATAAATATTAAAGAGTTTAAAAATATCAAAATTGTCAATATGATACTACTTTGTGGAGTAAAATTCAAGAATAATATTCATGTATCAAAAATAATCTTGGATAGAAAAGAAATCAATTTTTATCGTGAATAGTACTCTAGGTGAATAGTACTCGAGTGAATAGTAACTCGTAAATAGTAACGCGTGAATAGTACCCCAACATAAAAAGTTCATCGAATACCCGAGTGAATAATATTCTAGTGAATAGTATCTCGGTGAATAGTAACCCATAAATAGTACCCCGGGTGAAAATATTGATATTTAATAAGAAAGTTCAGATCAATGTTCTAATGAAACGATGCTGGATGAATCGCAAAACTTCAAGGATATCCCACTAATTTCAGGGATTATAGAAGCAATACTTATCATAGTAAGTTTAGATTTAAGAATATGAAAAGAAATAACATACGGAACTGCAAATAGATTTTCTCTCGCAAATGCTCAGACGTAATCCGCGTGAGCAGTTATTCCGCAAATTAAAGGATGAATACGAAAAATAGTATTCCTTATGAATACGAAAGAAATAATACCCCTTACCTTAGTAGAAGACTTGATACTGCAGTAGTGAAGTAGCAGAATACTCTTCTTCTTGTTCTCTATAGTTTCTCTCTCTATTGCTTCTCGTGTGAATCTCAGTGAATTGGTTAGAATGAAAGAAGAATTAAGCTTCTATTTATAGGAGAAATGACTAAATAGTAACTAATTCATGAACGGTCTAGATTGATTTACTATTAGAACGGATGATCCAGATTGAGTACTATTAAAACCACAATCGACAGTCCAGATTGATTTACTTTTAAAACCACCACCGATGGTCCAAATTGATTTACTTTTAAAACCACCACTGACGGTCCAGATTGATTTACTATTAAAATCACCATCGATGGTCCAGATTGATTTACTATTAAAACCACCATCGACGATCCAAATTTATTTACTATTAAAACCACCACCAATGGTTCATATTTATTTAACTTATTACACTTTAGTACCCCTAAAGTTTTCCAAGTTTACATTATTCCCCTCTAACTTTTGTAATTCACTTATCTTCAATAAATACATTCTTAATACTTTAACAATTATACATCATTAATATTATAACTCACAATATTTAACTACCAGATCATTCCCAGGAAAGAGGGGGCTTTTCGATAAGGATTTTTCCCTATTGGCGCGTAATTAGGTGACCAAACCTCTCCTCGATAGAACTTTCTAGACATCTTCAATATTGCAAATAATAATATGAATATCTTTATTGTCTCAATTATTGATTTAATAATATAAATATTATGCAGATGATAATGTGATAATAATTGAATCAAATAACGTGAGATACTATGAAACAATTCATCAGCAATAATTAAAGTAAACCGAGGTGTGCTTCTTACATAAGCATCAATAATCAATACCATGTGCTACTATGCAACCACGCGTATTACTGTATTTTTACCACCGGGTATCTCAACAGTTTAACAGTAAAACTTTCGCAATTATTTTTATAAAAAGTTATTTTTGTCATTTTTAACTACGAAAATACTTCTGTTGTGGGGTCCACCAATGATGGTGTCGTCGTACGGATATTCCCTGACAAAAATAATATTTCCCGACCAATCGAATATTTTATATCAACTTGTTTACTTTAAAAAATTTATAAATCATCCTTAATTTTAACCTTTTATCAATTTAACCATTTAGTAAATAGAATAACAATTATAAGAAAATTGAATATTTTTATTTCATAAAATTCGGGGTCTTACAATATTACAACTAGAACACATCAAACAACTCAAATAACTAACAAATTCAAAACTAAGAGGCCTGACATTCGGTTGTCAGACACGATTTTAGGGTTCTTGATTGCTTTTTCTAATCTTCATTTTTATGTATTTAAACATTATGGATTCGTGTTTTAGCAACCTTATGACACCCCCAAATCCGGGTACTTCAATTCCCACATGATTTGGTGTTCACTAAACAAACATCATATGTCTATCTACCCATAATAAAAGAAAGCATAAATAGATAGAAATAAATCATCTCCTTAAGGAGTTACATCATCTACAATAATTACATAAATCAGAGGTCATACTAACCTTAAATCTCAACTGCGGAAACATAATCGATTAATATTCTTACACAACATTAACATAAGTCTAAAACTTAATTACATAATCACATAAACAACAAGTCTTCATCACTTGTTAATCTCGTCCTTGCCTTTGCTAGTAGAAGGCTCGTCGGACCTTTCGTTCTTAACTTCAATGTTATTATTACACAAGAGTGAGCACGATTGCCTACAATTATAATAATGAAACAACAATATAATAACATACGAGTGAATCAAAAACTTTTGGAAATAAAACTCAACTTTTGAATCAGGAATGAATAACAAGAATCAAAAGAACTTCTGAGGGTCATAAGACCTTGAACTATGTCCTAGGTTATCAAGGGTTATACTTGAAACCTTTAACAGTCATAAGACTATGGACTCTTCTACTCGTACTTAGGAGGATCAACCCTTAGTACCATACTGTGCACAATATCTTAACGCTAACGCATAAGTAATCCCTATACAGGGTTGTTCATCTCAGTTTGACATTAGAGTCCGCACCAAAGGAAGTTTGGTTTGGATAATTCAATAAGGGTTCTAAAATTTAGAACGTTCATTGTGACAGCCCCAAATCCGGGTCCCGAATCACCGCGGATCTGGTACAATCATTCTATAACTATTGTTGAAGATATAAACATAAATTATATATACAGTACATTTACACACTAACCCCAGGTCGAGTAACCTTAACTTATACATAATTCATAACCTGTCTTAACATATAACATTATAATCACTATACTATTACATTTTAGCTACACAAATTATCCTAAGCTGAACTTAGCTTTATTCTTTCCTGTATCCGACGTATGTGTCTTAATCTACAATGTTTATCATGATATAGCAAGGGTGAGCAATAAGTTTACCTAACAAGTTTAAATTTAATAAATTAAGGATATACCATGATTGAAAGAATTGAATAAAAGCTGGCTATATTTCTACAATATAATTAGGAACTAGCATGAACAAATTCTACATAGCTGAACAAACATTGAACATGAACATATATATATCTGGATCGAATGGTAATAAAGGTGATCAACCTTTCATACTTGATGAATACATGCAGTATGCACATAATGCGATTTAATAATTCTTAGACATAGCAATCAGAAATGATTAACCACAAGTATAATTGAATAATACAACTCGAGGTCGAGTTAAGAAAAACTTGCCTGAACCGTTGATTACCACTATGCAATTTAATAAGCTTTGTCTGAACCTAATATATAAATAATATCGACATATAAATTAGAATAATATCATCATAGTATTTAAAATAACCTAAACACATTATCACATAATCATATCCGTCTATAACACACATAAGACTTAACCTCAAGTCAAACTTTTACAGTTTAAGTCGAGTTTAGTACAATTCTGACATCCCGATTGCCTAATTGGACAAAAATCGAGTTTAAGTTCAATTAAACTCTGCCTAACACTTAACAATTATCTTAGATAATTTTATTATCAGTCAAAATATTTTTCATAAGCTCATAATAATTTTTAGATAATTATTATCATTTAATAATATTTTAATCATTCTTAATAATATTCAAATCACTTATTAATATAAATAATAAAGGTCTCATACATTTTAATATGTAAATATTTTACATTATGAAGCTTAAACCATTTATATTCTATTTCAGAAATATCTTTTACCTTTACTCGCAAATTCAGAGTTTAAACAGCTAACGCATAGCTTTTATACTAAAACTCAATTTACTAGATTATTTCTTTAATTAAATATTTTTTATATTATTTTGTCCATTCATGAGTCAACACAGACCGTTTTCTCATATATACATATTTTATTCTGCTAGCACATTTGCTTTATTTTTCGTTTTACAATTATTCACAGTTTTGCTTTATATATTAAATATATATATTGTGTTATGTAATTCTCAGCTCAAAAACCTCTTTTTGATCCCTGAAAACCTCAAAATATAATTTTATGATTAATACAAAATTTTAAAGGTTTCTCGCCCTTTGTTACACCACAAAATAATTTTATAGGCAACCTTATTTTTTATTTTGCTTAAACATGTAATCTATATTTATTACATACTTTTATTGTTTTATTTATGCCCTGGAAGGAAGTTTCTCGGCATAAAATATCACTTATAGTCAAATCTCATCCCGTAGGACTTTATTATATTTATTATGACTTATTATTTTGCTTGGGAGCATAATTGAACGTCGAACGTCGATCATTTGGACGTCTTAGACGCTTCTCGTGCTCGCTCAAATTCAAATTTTTGTTCAGACATACATGTTCACTCATTTTTAATTTTCAAATCATAAGTCATATAACAGCGAAATTTCGGGCATGTTATAAACCTCATGTCATAGTATTTTAGAAAAATTTCTAATCGCTAAAACCAATCACAGAAACCATTCGAAATAGGGTTCAAAAATGGCTTCAGCGACCAATGAGAAGCGAGAGACCACCGTATTGGCGTATTTACTAACATTTACGCTTGAATCAATCTTCTTCTTGATTAATAGCGAGTTACCAACTTTGTGATTTTCTCACGCCTTGCTCGTTTATCAGAAAATTTCCAACTTTGGATATGTTATACATGGTATACCAAAATATGTTTAAAAAATATAACCCAGTAATTTTGGACCTCTTAGGCAGCCTAAAACAGACCCCAAAAATGTCCAGTCGCAACAGTTTTTCATCTTTTTCCTAGATTTACCCTCTTTCACTAAAACAGTCATAACATTTTCGTTTTAAAACATTTTTATGCGATTCTTGAGCCCACGCGAAGCTATTTTCCGGGACTACAACTCGTCCCTACTAATATATTTCCAGATTCCGAACATATCAGCCCAGAAATTCTGTTCAAGTGGACTTCATCGCACTTGTTGGACAGTTTTGACACTACAACTTTGAAATGTCATAACTCTCTCCTCCAATGTCGGATTTAGTCCGTTCCAGAGTCTATGGAAAGCTTATTCAGTGTACTATACCATAACAAAATCCCAGAACTTTTAGAGCACTCTAGCTAACCCCGAATATTCTATTTAGGGGCAGCAGTCCTCTAGCTATTTTAAGTTTTAAAAATTGTTTTACTTTTCTTTCTTTGATCAAGTTTTCTTAACACCAAAAATAGTTAGATCGAAACATGAAACACTCTAAAACTTGTAGATCAAGAGTTTTAAGATACAAGATCATAAGCTCATGATTTGATTTAAAACAATCAAAATCAAATACGTAATTTAATTACTAGAATTTAGTTTGTTATACCTAGTTCTTGTGCAATCCGTCTTTTTCCACAAAATAGGTTGATGAAGCATGGAAAATTCTTCTCTCCCCTTTCTTCTTCAAGTGGCTGCCGACCACTTCCTTTTCTCTCCCTTCTTTCTAATTCTTTTTTTTTTTTGGCTAACTCTCATCTTGTATCTCTTCTTTACTTGCATATCAAAACAAATCTTGGGAAATCAAATAAAATCACATGTGCTCTCTCACTCTCTCTTAACTACCCGCCACCTCTCCTTCTTTCCTTTCCCAAATTCATTTATCCATATGTTTGATTATTGGAAGCAAGTCACATGGCTATTCTATCCTTAATCAAGTGACACATGACTTGGGAAAAAAAAAATTACCACATAACAAATTCTCCCTTAAAGGGTCGGACGGGTCCCCCCAAATTGCCCCAATTATTTGCTTTCTTTATCTAACTTTTCATTTCATTTGAATTTGTATTTGCCTTATATTTTGACCAATACCTTAAAGTTCGACTTGGGTCATGGTTTGGACCTTAGCTTGGGCTTAAACTAAAAAAAATAATTGGGCTTCCATGTAATAATCATTTGGACCCTTTCATAATTCATTTGGGCTCTGTAATTAATTTTCTTGGGCCACGTCATATATTATGGGTCCATCACACTAATCTTTACATTACCTCAATTATTTAATTAGGGTTTCCAATTCACTCTTTTGAAATTTAAATATTTATTTACATAATTTAATAATGTAACCCAATTAAGTTAGATTTAAAATAATTAATAAATTGAGATAATAAAATTAATCTCTTAGGTTAGTATACTAGTATAAAATTTAAATACTAGCACTTTACACTTGTTATAACCCTTAGGTCATTTAATTCTCATTCCTAATATATAATATTAGGTTATATAATTTTCTCATTCATTCTATTTATATATTAAATAAATATATACATATTTACAATATATATTTATTTAATCACTCATTTACTTCACATAAATCACTATACACAAAATCACACAAGTCCTTCATAAAACTTTAAAATCCACACTCTATTTCCGGTCTAGGTCTTATTATTTAACCTTTATATAATCATTTAAGATTTTATTAAATATCTAAATTCTTGGGTTGTCACATTCATCAACTATAGTGTAAGACCCTGACTTTTATAAATAAAGATGAATTTTCTATAAATATTATTTTTGAATATTATGGAATAAATTTGATATAATGTTATAGTTGTGGGTAATATTTATAAATTTTGCAAAGTAAGCAAGTTGTTATAAAATATTCGTTTGGTTGAGGAATATTCTTTTTGTCGGGGAATATTAAATGCGACTGCTCAATCATTAGTGGACCCCTATTAACTAAGTATTGTCGTAGTTAGAAAACGACAAAATTATTTTCTATAAAAATAACAGCGGAGGTGTTATGCAAAACAGCTGTTGAACTACCCGGTAGTAAAAAATGCGATGTCTGGCGTAGTTGTATAGTAGCACACGATATTGATTATTGATGCTTACGTGAGAAGTCACTCATTTATGCTCAATTATTCTTACTGATAATTCTTTGCATCATATCTCTTATATTATTGATTCAATTATTGTCACGATGATCATCGTATAATATGTTATATTATTAATTGAGGCGACAAGTTATAAATGATTAATAATTGTTGAAAGATTAAATATGTGTTGATTAAAAATAAAATGATTTGTGGTAATATTTATTCAATCCTTGATGTATATAAAGAGTCTGTTATGAGGCGTTTGTGGTAAGTTTGATTATTTTATGGGGGCCCATATGTCATTATCTAAGAGTCTCTTCGTCGATAGTAATTACCTTTGTGAATAGTAATTACCTTCGTCAATAGTATTTACCTTCAATCGATAGTAATTACCTTTGTGAATAGTAATTACCTTCGTCGATAGTATTTACCTTCGTCGATAGTATTTACCTTTGTGAATAGTAATTACCTTCGTCGATAGTATTTACCTTCGTCCAATAGTATTTACCTTTGTGAATAGTAATTACCTTTGTGAATAGTAATTACCTTCGTCGATAGTATTTACCTTCGTCGATAGTAATTACCTTCGTCGATAGTAATTACCCCTTCATGAATAGTAGTTGTCCCTTGATATTACGAAGAGTTAACGCCTCTTCTTGTTCCAGGGTTAATTACCCCTTGCAAATAGTAGTTGTCTCTTGATATTACGAAGAGTCATTTTGACCCTTCGTTAAGACCAAGAGTCACCCTCGGTTTTTCTATAAATAGAAAGCTCATTCCTTCATTATTTCTTATGAATTCATTGAAACTCTGAGAGAGAAACTATAGAGAGAAAGAAGAAAAATATTACGCTACTTCACTTTTCCAATATTCAGTTCTTCTAAGGTAAGGGATATTATTTGTTGTACCGTAAGGGGTGTTATTCTTTCTTATTCATGAAGAAAACTTACATTATTCCATTCTTTATTATTCATTATAATAACTTTGTATCACGCAGGCATACCCTATACTTGGTGAAATCCTCTGTTATTCCATTCTTTATTATTACATTGGAATAACTTTGATATCTGTGACATACCCTATACATAATCTGTATCGTGGTTTATCCTATACTTGGTGATATTCTTCTATTATTACATTGGAACATCACATCACAGTGTTTTACACCCGACACGGTTCCGTCTTTATTATTATTACATTGGAACATCACATGCGTGTGTTTTTACACCGGACTGGTTCCGCTCTTTATCATTCTCATTGGAATATCCTATCTCATGTGTTTTACAGGATCTGGTTCCATCTTTATTATTACTCATTGGAACATCCCAGCCGGTGTGAATTTCACCGACACGTTACATTATTATTATTACATTGGAATAACTTTTATACATCTGCATCCGCATGCGTGGTGATTTCCTTTGTTATTCCATTCTTTATTATACCCAGGTTGGTTAAAACTTTGACTTCTATACTCCATGAAATTAGTAGAATATTCTTGATATTTGCGTTTCATCCAGTATCTTTTCATGAAAATATTCTTTTGATCATTCTTGAATTTTACTCTACAAAGCAATATCATGTTGACAATTTGGACGTTATTAGTTCCTGAATAAATTAATTCGTGAACTTGTTTTATTGAATTATTATGTCATTGTCATCATCCTCATGTTATATTATGTTATCTTTGGCTTACGTGCATAGATGAACTTAGTATGATTATGACCAGGGATCATTCGGTATAATCATGACTTGTTATAAATGATGTGATAAAAGTCCTCAGTGGCCTGTAATGCAGTGATGGATAGTTTTTGGTATGATTATGACCAGGGGTGATTTGGTATAGTCATGACCATTGATAATTTGATGAAAATCCTTGACCGTGGTACAGGGATGATTAGATATTGTGGTTTATTCATTAAACCGAGTCTTAGTGATAAAATTTATGAAAACCTTTTAAAACCTAAAAGATAGTAGACTTTATTTTCTACTTGACTCTTTTAATGGATTGCATATTCATTGCCGCATTAAACCGGTTTGTCTATTGTATTTTATCGGTTTAACATTGTTGAAGACTATTGATAATTTATTACGCATTATCTTAGTTATAATATTTCTTCTTGGGCTAGTTGAGCTCACCCTTTCTTTCACTGTTCTCTTCAGGAAATGAGAGTATAGGCCGACGGAGTCGGGAAAAAGAGTGATGGTCCCGAAGATAGCATTAGTAGTCCTCACTATTCTATTAAATAGTGTGACAATAAATGTAATGAGGACTCCTTGAGTATGGATATTGTCTAAATGACAATATTCCTATTAGAACTCTCAGTTTATGTATTGTCGTATGTTATACGACAGATGTATAATTAAGTTTGTATTTGAATTTATGTACCATGTAAGTGGCGACCCAAGATGGGTGACGTATACTTAATTTTGGGGGTGTCACATGTAGCGCCCCCAAATCCGGGTATCTTCCAACCCGACAGATGGTGCTATACTATACAACATACATACATTCATTCAATTGAAAAGTCTCAAAGAACGAACATAACTTCTATATATTTAAAGTAATATTTACATTTCCCAGGTTCTATACCCATTACAAAGGTTCTTTGTCATAATATCAATTACATTACAACAATAGACCTATACTATTACAAGACAGCTTAACAATCAGCCTTAGCTTTTCCTTTATCCTTTTTCGATCCTTCAGGACGTTCAGTCTTAGCTGCATTCATATGGTTCAAGCAAGAGTGAGCATAACTAGCTCAGCAAGTATAACAATTCAATAACAACATGCTTGACACATACGAATTGTATATCTTCACTAACTGAACAATAGTTATGAAGTATTATTGATAATTCAAAATAGCACTTCATCTATCTTTCAAAATGTTTTACAATCATAACAATATTTAGTAAAACATTTACTCCGGTCAAAGACCTCGAGTATTCACTCTTTATCGGAAAAAGGACAACTCGAAACTAAGTCCGTAAGCCCGATATTACCTACGAGCACTTCTAGGTTATCATCCTATTGTACTCTATGTTGATCAACACTACATCCATTAAACGTATGTACGTTAAATCATTTGGCAACCTCACGTGCCTGTCGTTTTACCGACAAAACATTTGTTTAACATTTCCAGCCTTCTTTTGAAAACCATATCAAGTAGTTGACAAAAGATAACAACATTTGATAATGGATGAATAGATTATCAGTAATCCACTCAATATATCCAGTCTAGTTAAAGGAATTGACTTTAACTTCAACCTACCTCAATTCATGCGTAAGGATACATGAACTTTAAAAAAACTTGTTCAGATTGAACTGAGACAAGAGTTAGAATACTTGCCTTTAGCGTCTGCTACGGTATATTTACTTTATGTTCAAGTCTTTCAAGTCTCTACAATACATGATCACATAACGCCTTACATTAGGTCACATATAATCAAGTATGTGTATGACTATATCTTACTCTTCATCTCAATATAATTGTGTATTAGATTCAGTTACTATCTGCTCCGGTTTATCATTATCCTTGCATTTATACTTGACTAGGTTATCTCAACCTTTATACAACATCCTTAAGGTTTAACAAAGTTTAAACAATGTTACATTACATTCCTTAGGTTGTGTTTACTTTTAAATCAATTAACTTTCTTTCTTTATAATTAGAAACATTCATCACTATCCTTGTTCTGAGGCTGGCACTGCGGCGCTAGCTTTATACTTACATCTCGCGCTATGGCACGCGTTAATAGTGGAATTGTTCCAGACTTGGCTATTGCCATGAGTCCTTACTTGGTGGGTCATGACTGCGACGCCCACACTTGTGAAGGTTTTTGTCTTTGTACATGGCTATGCTATTTCACCATTTGTACTACTTGTTCGCTTCTGGCGCAAGACGCTTGTAGTGTGCTTTCGGACATTTATTATGCTAATGGCGTGACCAATTTGGCCTAGGGTTGGCCATGCCCATGACATGCATGCACTGAAAAAAAATTCAGTCCTTGAATTTTTGTGAACTTTCCGGACTTATAACTTCTTCGTTATAAGTCCGGATTGGCTCGTTCAAAAGCCTACGGTTCACAAATTACGTAATCTATGCGTTCATGTAAGAATTTTATCTATTTGACTTCGTTTGCTAAAAATTCACCTATTGGTTCATTTTTAACAAAAACGATAAACGTTCGTGAACGTTCAACACTCGTTTCTTCGTTCTAAGTCGGAATTCGGTCATTATTAAAAGTCCGCAACTCTTAAATGCTAAATATAACTTGTCTCCATCGAAAAAAAATGGTTCCAAGTTCAAACACAAAATTTGACTTCTATTCCGAGAATTTTACGAATTCGACGATTATCGTCCAATCGTGCAATTTCCGGCAAATCTTCATTCTTTTGATTTGTTCAACATTACAAATGAATTCCATTCATCATGTGAACATCTCAACATACTTATTACAATAACTTATATTCATTGTTGGATTTTTGACTTATTTCTTCATGAGCCTATAACTTGTCAAATTATAAACTACTTAAGATTTCATTGTTCATGACTTATGACATAAGCTGCCACGTGAGAGAGAGAAAAAAACTACATGTCACCATTTTTCTTTGTGGCATGCCTAGATGGAAACTTGTATAAATTTAATGTTAAATTAATCAAAATCAAATAAATAAAATAATCCATTCAAAATATAAGTACAATAAAAATAATTTTTTTAAATTTATTTTAATCATTAACATTTATTTGGTATGGTAAAAGCGGTATTATAGCATACAATTTTTTTTTTTAAAAATGGTACAATTTTAAATAAATTATATAAATTACACATAAATATGTAATTTTCTTTTAATTTAAATAACTCATTAAATTCATTAATTTAATTAACATATCTTCAGATAAAACTAAAATTAATAATATAACATATGAATGTATGACATATAATTTTGTCATAATACCTCAACATTAATCTTGAAAAATTATTAATATTTTTTCTTTTGACATTTTATCTTTTATTGTATTCGGATATATTACATATATTATTAAAATAAGAGAAATTTGGGTAAATTTTGAATTTGAGTAATGTTTTCAACATTATTCATAAATATTTTCATAATAAGCACAAATTAAAAATTAAAATTCATAAAAATAAATTCAAATTTCAAAAATACAACTAAAATTTTGAAAATTAATTTTATTTTTATTTTTGAAAATTATTATGATTATTATTTATATTATGAAAACCTTTAAAATAACATATAACATAAAAGAAAAGAAAAAGAACAAAAAAGAAAAGAAAAGACCATTTATCCTCTGGTTCTTCCTCTTTTCTCTTCTCCATCACCGCCATTTCTCCTCCGTTTCTTCTTCCTTTCTCTTCTCCATCACCGCCGTTTCTCCTCTCTATTTCTTCCCCTTTTTCTTCTCCTCCCCTCCCCACCCCACTTCTCTTCCTAACGGTTCCTTCATCGTATTACTTCTCCATATTCCTTCACCGTTCACTTTTTCGGCATCGAGAGTAGTGCAATTGAGTTTACCTCCATCTTTCTCTCTCATCTGTTGCTAAAAGCGTTCGAAGATCAATCAATAGGTCAAGGCTCGCAAGAAATTATAGGTTTTATTCAGAAATTAGATCAATTGATGGATCCTGTTACCTCACAGCAATTTTTGTCCGGTCGTGGTGGTTATGGATGATGGTGATCTCCCTAAGGAAGAAGATGAAGTTTTTTTTTTCTTTCTTTCTTTTATTTGGAAAAATGAAGATGGCAATAATAATAATAATAATAATAATAATAATAATAATAATAATAATAATAATAATAATAATAATAATAATAATAATAATAATAATAATAATAATCCTTCTATTTTAAAATATTAGATAATTTTATATTTTTAAAATGAAATTAAAATATTTAAAAATTTAAAAAATATGAATTTATTAATTTATATAAATACATTTGTAAATATTATTCATTAATTTATTTTATTATTAATTAATTAATTTAATTTAATTATTTGTTATGTATATTAATTTAATTTATATTTTGTTTAATTATTTGTTATAGAATTGAGTATAATTTAATTTAATTAGTTATCCAACTCATCTTCTCTCTCTTGTCTGTACTGCCACGTCATTTTTCTGTTCAATAGTTAACAGACATAGACGACAAAATCACTTTTTATAAATAATATATAGTTTAATGAGTTGACCGTAAAAAAAATCAGTTCGATGATGCATTTGTAAATCGACCCCCAGTAGAGTGGGGAAAGGTGTACTTAACCCGATTTAAGTTCATTTATTACTCATTCTTCTTACTTCTTAACATCCATGTTCCTTAATCCATACTTTTCTTATCAACCTATCATGGTAGAGATAGAAGATAATGGAGAAGAAGACTTACTCTTTGAAGTCTTTGTAAAGTAGACTTCATCTTCTTCTTACAAATGAAAGTAACTTATTGTAGCTTATTCTCTCTAACACTTAAGCACTTTGTAATATGTTGGATTGTTTGAACAAGTAAGAAATGGCTAGCAAGCTTCTTCTATTTATTGAATTTACTAGGTTAAGGTAATTTAGTCATTAAATCCTCCCACCTCCTTTAATCACCTCCTTACTATTCATTACTTGTTAAGCACAACTCTTATCTTTTGCTTGGCCATTACTCCTAAGTCTTGGTCATTACTTCTTACTTGGTCATTACTCATTTAACCATATTAGTATGGTTTGCCCCATGGGTCATAGTAATCCATTGGACTTTAACTTAGCTTAGATTAACCTATCTTTTGGGCTTGCATTAATTAACTTATTCATTAATTAATATTGGGCCTTAACATTTTATTCGCTTGGGCTTGTACCAATTGTTAACCAATCTTCCAATTCCATTAACATTACTTAATACCTATACATATAGTTTATGTATCATTTTCGTATTCTAATTCATATAGAATTTATATACGATATTTCATCCTTCATACAAACTCGTATAATACTTCGTATTATACTCGTTTTCATTACTTTGCACAATACCTAATTATCATACAATTATTACTTACTCGTTTACTACTTTGCCCTTCTTAACGTTTATAAATTAAGTCCGCCAGCGAAATATTACATTTTCCATAACTAGATTTTTATTACATCATCCATCTTACTTTGTCATTCTATCATTACACATTTCTCGGAAATTCAAAAATAAATCCCGAGCAAATACCGATGAATAGTGTTTTTCGGAAAATTCTTGAAAAACTTTTATTTTCTTCTTGGAAATTCAAACACTTTAATTCATTCACGTAGCTCAAATACTACGACATTCTAACATCAATAGGTTATACAATGACAACCATCTTGATAACACATAGTATAGAATTTTATTATTATTTAATTTAATAAAAATCATTTTACAATAAGATCCGAATTTCTCGGTCGTTACATCAACTATAGTATAGTCGAATCAATAAGGGTTCGCTAGTCTAACATGGTTCAACAGTAACTGATATTTAAATCGAATAACAATCTCAAGAAGTATACCATAGAATAAGTATTATATAACAGAATCATACTTTGAAAAGATTAATAATCTTTAATATAACAAATTGAACTTGATTAATAATAATAAAAATTTGCTCGATGTAAGTTTATAAATTTGAATAACAATAAAAAGTAGGGTTAAGAAACTTGCCCCATTCGTAGGTTACACATTAATTACACACGTTCCTCGATTTAATCTTACATACCATTTATATTCACAATACTAGTCAATTATAATGTAACTAGTCATCGCAAGTTTATTCTTTGGTCTAAACTCTGGTTATGACTATACTTAGTCAAATTATCACGCTTATTTTCACATAATATCACACTACACGAATAATAAGCTAATTATGCGTTCAACAATTCAATCAACATGTAAATGCCTTATTGACATGTTAAGAACCTATTTTAACATCTCATTATATGTCTAACATATTTTTATGTTCAGTAGATTAGGTGAATATTACAATCTTGGACATGAATAATAAAAAAAATTCCATTTCTGAGCAATCTGCAGAGTGGCTCTACGGCGCCACTATTAGACTTGTTCTTGGCCATTTGCATTTTGACATAACTACTGACTTTGCCCAATAATATTTGTGGCGTGGCTCATATTTGTAGCGTGGTTCTTATGCTCTGGTAATGTATTTCATACAAGGCAAGATAACAAAACCAGAATAGCAATTCGCGAAAAATTACAGAAAATGGGCAAAACCTCCAATTAATTTATTCTTACATGAATTTAGACATACCCAAACACTGTAATACACATATAACTACTATCCAACCCTTCTAGCATGATTTTAACATGTTAAAACATATAATTACTTGAATCAAATTATATAATTTTACTGTTCTTGATGTTCTTGAAAGTTTTTAAAACAAAACATGAAGATTGGCACTATGGGTTCGTTATAACACTAAATCAGTCCATTCGAAGTTTTTTTCTTCGTTTTAACATGCATAATTATATACAAGTGTAAAATTTATGATACCACATATGATTAACGTATTAAAGTTGCATGTAAGGGCCATATGGCCATATTTCTATACTCTGTATTTCTGAAGAACAATATACGACATGTTGTATGAAACTGTTGTTATGGAAATATACAATATATAGTAAAACATGTTATAATAACATTTTATCACATATATAACACATAATCATTACACTTTTTCAATTATAGAGACTTGAAAGCCATTTTTATAAAATATAATCAACGTGAATTTAAATTTGGGTTGAAGAGATTACCCAGAGTGTAGAGTGTAGATTAGTAGAGAAACCTTTCTCAGATGTTTCTTCAATCACCCAACTCACAAATTCCCTCAACAATTTATCAATTTCTCTTTGTGATTTTCTCTGCCAGACTTAGAAAAAATGAAAGAAGAAGACGTATATGATTTATAAACTGACACAGTTGTGGTCAGTTAACCCAATCATGGGTTAACTGCTCCAAACTTCACTAAGGCTCTGTTTGGCTATTCTTAAAAACTTAATCCCATTTAATTTGATAAACTTCTTATATTATAGTTTAATAATGTCACATCCATTTACACAATAAATCAAATCTCTTCTTTAATTTAATTTAAATAAGGTATAATAATATCTCATTTATTAATTATGTCAAATTATTAATTTTCTCATTAATTATTAAATTAATTAGAATAATATTAGGCTTATTAAATATTTCTTTTAATTCAATAGGCTCACATAATTACATACTTTGAATAATAAAATTTTTCCACATTAATTTAATAAATATAACACATATAGTTAAATTAATCTACCACAAACACATAAATTAATTATTTAATCCAATAATTAAATCATCGAAAAATATTTATTTAATTCAATAAATATTCAAATAAAATTACAAAAATCTTGTTTGTCACATCTTTCCCCCCTTAAAAGGATTCTGTCCCCAGAATCACAACTCAATCAATTTGACTCGTTACATTCTCCCCACCTTACAAAGATTCTGTCCCCAGAATCGCTTATACAAAATTAAGTAAATAAATGAGGATATTTCTTCATCATACTCTCTTCGAGTTCCCACATAGCTTCTTCAGCGTTGTGGTTCCTCCAAATTACCTTAACAGAAGGTATTACTTTATTTCTGAGAACTTGTTCTTTCCTGTCGACAATCTGAACAGGAATTTCTTTGTAAGATAAATCTTTTTCAAAATGTAGGGGTTCATATTCAATTACATGCTTGTAATCGGGTTTGTAGGGTCGTAATACTGAAACATGGAAGACGTTGTGGACATTCTTGAGTGCTGGAGGTAATGCTACCTCATACGCAACTTCTCCGATTCTTCACAGTACTTCGAAGGGTCCAATGAATCTTGGGCTTAATATCCCTTTCTTTCCGAACCTGATCTTTCTCTTCCAGGGAGAGACTTTCAAAAACACATAACTACCCGATTTAAACTAAATATTTTTACGGTGTGGGTCGGCATATTTCTTCTGCCTATCTGGAGCTGCTACCAGTCTTGTTCGGATCACTTTAACTATCTCTGTTGTCTGCTGTACCAATTCTGGGCCTAGTAATTGTCTCTCGCCAACTTCATCTCAGTAAAGCGGAGTTATGCACTTTCAGTCGTATAACGCTTCATAAGGCGACATGCTAATACTAGCGTGGTAACTGTTGTTGTAGCCGAACTCTACGAGCGGTAGATGATCATCCCAATTTCCTTTAAAGTCCATTATACAAACTCTTAACATATCTTCCAATGTCTGAATCATTCTTTCACTCTGCCCATCTATCTGAGGGTGATATTGTAGACACTCGAAATTTTCTGTACCACTGTCACTGACATTGCAGGAGGACAGATTCATCTTTTAAGAGGGAACCCTAAAAGACAATCCATATCCATAAGGGATACTACCGGAAGTTCAGCATCAACCCCAGATCACACTCTGGGAGTAACAATTCCAATCTCGGAGATAACCCCGAGGCATGCAGATACAATACCGGAACATACACCGGAGAAGACCGATTAATCTTGGAGATAACCCCGAGGAATGCAGTTTCAGCGATAATCCCAGAAATGCTTGTTTCAAATGCGACAAACTTCAATCTCGGCGCTCACAACGAGATGTTCTATACTACCCCGGCGATACCACCGGGAAGACAGACACACCTCAAAGATGACAATGAGGACCTTCAACAATTGCAGCAGTCCAATCTCAGTGAAGCCTGAGCAACGTCTGCTTTATCAGCCTAAACCGGCGATAACACCGGTGAGGGGCAACAACGTCATCTAGCCAATGCGATGCCACGTCACGTCGTCTCAACATCTCTACAAACCGATGTCCCACAAGACTAACCAATCCCGAGTGACTATTGTGCGAGGTAACGGATGGAAGTTGAAGCTTGAAGACCGGAGGGCACCGTCCCATCTTCAATGACTTCGTACAAACTCTAATCCTATGCCATCGTACAACTCTCGACAACGGCGGTCGAAAATAGGTCCTGCTCAAACGGATGCCCGGATTGCACTTCTGAAAGTTCGACTAGATATTACAGTGCCCGAGTGCACGTACTACGAGACGACCCAATCCGAAAAACTCGGGCCCACCCGGGTTGCCTCTAGTACACCTGTGGCTCAGCCGTAGGTACACCTGCGGCTACTTCGTCTATAAATAGAGGGCTTGGGCTGCCCATTTTGAAAGAGAAAACGGCGAGGAAGCCCTGCCCAATTTGCTCTGCACTCACCCCATGCAGTGTACTTTCTCAATTTAAACACCTGTGAGCTCATATATAGCCTCTTTTGTACCTACAAAAGCGAGTGTTTACCCACTTTAAAGATATAGAAGTCTTTTTTGGCAGTCAACTGTAAGCTTTCTCACACACTTTAGAGTCTTTCTCTTCATCTCTGCACACACCCTTCTTCACGTTGAGAGTCGCGTTGCTTGGTTTTTCCCAGACTTCGGTCCGTGGTTTCATTTTAGTCTATATATATGTATTATATATATTTATATATATATTGACTAACATTATCGAGTTATGCCTCGATTGAGCCTGAACTTGATGCAGAGTGTTTATTTGCTTATATATATATATATATATATATATGAATCGTATGTCGAACTTTGTTCGATGAGCCTGAACTTTAGTGCAATGCGTTTATTGCTTTAATATATATATACTTATATATATTAACGTATGTCGACTTTTGTATGCGATTAGCCTAGACTTTGGTGCAGTGCGTTTACTCCTTTAATATATATATATATATATATATATATATATATATATTAACTGTAGGTCGACTTTTTGTTCGATGAGCTGGATTTTACATCAGTGCGTTTATTAAACTTATATATATATATATATATATATATATATATATATATATATATATATATACTGTGGTGGGACTCTGCTACGATGAGCACAGATTTTATATCCCATGGTGCGTTTATTAAATATATATATATATATATATATATATATATATATATAATCTGTTGTCGAACTCTATTCGATGACCACATATTTTACATCCGGTGTGTTTATTGCTTTTATATATATATATATATATATATATATACATTTTTCGCTTCCACAGAGTTCACTTAAGTGGTGGTTGATCGCTTACTGACTTTCTTTACGTTTAATCACGCCTTGAGAGTTTACTTACGTGGTAGTTGATCGCTTTGTACAGATTTCTTTACATCTTGTCCCGCCTGTAGTTCCCTCCGTGGCGGTTAATAGCTTTACAGCTTTATTTACGTTTTGTCCCACCTAGAGTTTCCTCCGTGGCGGTTGATAGCTTTTAACAGCTTTATTTACATTTCTAATCCCCCATGGAGGTGCTTCGTGGTTGGTGATCATGTCTGTATATATATATATATATATATATATATATATATATATACAGACTTTTTATATATATACCGCTATCGCTTTCATACAAATTATCTATCTTGCGCTTTAGGAATCATGTGATCACAGATTGACCCATTGGATCTAGATTCGGTTCCGTGATGGACATTTTTAGTATATGGCGACTTGTAAATTATTCTGTGGTGTTTGAATTTCCTCAGATGGTTTCCATACCCACGAGGAAGTCGGCATTATTTTGTACATTATTTTCGCACGGATGCCTCACATCTGTAAAATAAAATCAATCAAGCCGAACACTTAATAAAATTGGAGTGTAAAAGGTCTCAATTACTATTGAGCATCAGGGTTTGAAAACCATTTTTATAAAACCTCATTGCTATATCTTGTTAAATTTGATTTTTTACATAAATTCAAACCCTGCGTATATAGGTGCAAACGAGGCCTCACACTACTTCCAAATAACATCACATTGACCCACACACACACACATTCAGATAATAGTTTCTTGAAAAGAGGTGGTCACCGTGGTAACACGGATGTCGGGGGGTGCCTAACACCTTCCCTCCGCATAACCAAGTCCCCAGACCCTAATGCATCTCTCGGTTTCAATCAATTCGTTTAGCGATGTCACATCACTGGGTCAATGTGCAAACCTTTTCTCAGTTGTGTTGGTACAACCATTTAAAAAACCAACTGGCAACTCTTAACAAACCATCGTCGACATTATATATGTCGGACCTTTTTCACTTGTTTTTTCAAACAAATCTCACCTAAAATGAGAACACCAAAGAACAAGTAACGGAAAGGGACATCTAAAAATCCCGGCGTCGACGGTTAAGCGACTCTGCTGGGACTCGAAGAAGAGGACTTAAGCCGCTATTACAATCTTTTCAAAATTGTTATCTGCTTGTGTGTGGATGTTGCATTTACATTGATGATGAATGTGTGCGAATGCATTTCCTTATTGCAGTTAGTGCTTCGCACCATAACTGCTTATGATATTAGTGCTTCGCACCATATCTGCTTGTGATATTAGTGCTTCGCACATGTCATCATTATCATACGGTGAGACGTGATGTATGTGAATGTATGTTGTGTGGTCCCTCCACCAGGAGGCTATCCCGTCGGTGTTTGATTACTGGACTCGTGAGAAGACTAATTCTCCGAGGCTCAGGAAAGGCACCACCCAAATTCGTTCCAGTTGAAAGACCGAATTAATTTCCCGTTGAGTAAATTGCGATGATTTTGGAACCTTCATGCCAAAAAGCTGCGAGAGTAACCTAAGATAGGTCAGCCTCTGACAAACCCAAAACGGAGGAAAGTCTGTTCATGCTCTCATTTTCAATTACTTGTAAACACAATTACTTGTAATTTCATTCCATATCTATCTCCATGTAATGAGAAATATGAAGAAATGTGTACACATACATATTTTAATTAAACATGCAACAAACAGCTGACATCCATTTTGCAGGATAAAATTCCTAAAATGAACACATCATATAGCATGTTATTATACACATTCCCTAAAGACTAAACTATGCAAGTCTTTCGCAGGGAACCAATCGAACCTATTACCCGGTCAAAGTCCAAAAAGGCAACATGCCTACAGTCGACCATGTCGTCATCTGACCAGACTGACCTTAATGCAGTTTCTCGCAAAGAATTCGACGGATTCAGCAAACAAATTACAGATTTGGCTGTTCTACTCAAAGAACTATGCCAGTCTAATCAGGGTCCAAAAATACCCATACATGCTGAATCCTCCACACAAGGGGGAACCTAGGTCGTTACAATACCTGAACTGTAGTTGGATACAACCAACAAAACTCATGATGCTGCCCATCCCACTGGAGACCCAGACACTGGTGACATCAAAAAGAAAGTCCTCCAAATGGAAGAGACCCTTCGTGCTATCAAAGGAATTGGAACACACGGGAGTGTTTCATATGCTGATCTTTGCATTTTCCCTGGTGTTCATTATCCAGAAAAATTTAAAACTCCTGACTTTGAAAAATATGACGGGTTAGGAGATCCTTACACACATTTAAAGGTGTTTATTGGAGAACTTGGATCTTATGCAGAGGACGAAAAACTCAGAATGCAATTGTTCCAAAAGAGTCTAACTGGAGAAGCCCGTTCGTGGTACACAAGATTAGACAACTCAAAGATCCATAGCTGGGAAGAGCTAGCACATGCTTTACTCACTCCATATAGCTTTCAATCTCAGATGGCTCCTGATCGGTATCAAATTACCAAGATCAAGAAACAGTCTAATGAGTCTTTCAGAGAGTATGCTCAAAGGTGGAGACGCTTGGCTGCCCAAGTTAGTCCTTCCATGATAGAATCCGAGATGGTCATGACTTTCATAGACATACTAGAAACTCCATTCTATGAGAGAGTTTTAGCCGGCATAATCAAACCATTTTCTGAAATAGTCAAACATGGGGAGATGGTTGAGATGGGTTTGAAGTCCGGAAAGATTCAAGACCTAGCTGCCCTTAAAGTTGTTGCTGATCACATCCAATCCAAAAATTATGGAAACAACCCCGGAGGGTCCATAAAAAGAAAGAGGAAGATGTTTCCCTGATACTACAGGGTCAAAAAGGCAATCAAAACATGCCTATTCAAAGGAGAAACTACACTCCTTTTCAAGCACAGTCTACGAACCCTCCAATACCAAAAGGTGGACAAGTCAAACGCCCTCGAGTGTTTACACCCTTAGGGGATACCCTCGAGAACATTCTCACTCTTCTAACAACACAGAAGAAAATTACACATCTTCTTCCACCAGCCAACCCTAATGGACGAGGTTTCAATGCTGCTCGAAAATGTGCTTATCATGCCGAGGCACCTAGACATGATACTCAGGATTGTTGGGCCTTGAAACACAAGATCCAGGACCTGATAGACAATGGGGAGATCGTGGTCACCAAACCAGATCAGCCTCACGTTCAAGACAACCCTCTTCCTCAACACAAAGAAAAAGAGGTCAACATGATCAATTGGAGCAACGGACAGAGTTCCACTTTCAGCTGTGAATCCTCCCAGACCCTCAAAGACGGTGATGACAGATGGGATTATGCCAAGTTCCAGTTCACAATGGAACGAAAGATGAAAGCTCTATGCTAGTAAATTGAGCATCAAGTGACTCGTCAATTAATCAGCCATGAGCATGCTAGTGTCCTACATCTCGACATGAATATTCCCTCGTCATTTTCAGAAAATGAAATGCTGGAAGACAAAGTGACAAAGAGAGCAAATGCCAAGGCCCGTCGGGATTTTGCCAACAAAAGGGAATTCACCTATTTGGGCCAACCTATGGAGGAAATCCTTCATATGTTAATCAATGAAGGAAGGATCAGTTCCCTTCTACCTCCAATCAACCCCCGTTCAGGGTAGTACAACTCTGATGGAGTATGTCAATATCACTCCCAGTCTCGCGGTCACAGCATAGAAGAATGCTGGGCACTACGCCACCTTATCCAAAATCTAATCGACAGTGGTGTCCTGCGCCTAGCGGACAACGATACTGTGTTACGTGCAAGTGAGAATTCAGGTCCTACTAAGTGGAAGAGTGTGGTAGCAGTAATATCCACTAAAACTGATGGGGTTAACAAATCACTCACAATGCCAATTCAACTCAAGGGAAGCAACAATCCTTTGAAAGTGGCCGCTCCCGAGCCAATCAACTTGCCGTGCAGAGTACAATATCCTATTGTTAGCTTGCGCAAAGTACCATGGAATTATAGAGAAGGTGAAGGATCCACCTCACATACAACTGCTACAGTGTCGAAGGAAAATCCATTGTATCTTCCCCAACGGGTGATGAAGTCCACCATCAAATCAAAAGGGAAAATACCCATGGAGAAGATTAAAAAATTCTTCCACACTATAGGTCATCACGAAGCCACGGTGGTTTTAAGCTTAAAAGAAGCTCCACAATAAATATCAATTTTGGACTTGGTCCTAACTTCTGAGGATCACCGGAAGGTCTTACGGAAGGTTTTAGAAGAAGCCTATCTATCGACATCAGTTGATACAAAAATATTTCAACATCTGGTTGATCACATTTTCAACAATAATGTGATATCCTTCACTGATGATGACAAACCACCTGAAGGGACCGGTCATTGCAAGCCGTTGCACATTGTGGTCTTGTCCTCCGGATACATGCTAGCTGTAGTCTTGATAGATGGAGGTTCATCTCTTAATATATGTCCATATGCTACCTTGGTGAAGATGAATATCAATCTCAACCGAATTCGTAGTAGCCATACTATCATCAAAGCTTTTGATGGAGCCCGTCAGAATTCGGTCGGAGTAATTGAACTACCAATCGAAATTGGTCCTCATACATTTTGCATATCTTTCCACGTACTCAATATAGATTCGAGATACAACCTGCTCTTGGGACGACCATGGATTCATATGGCTGGGGCAGTCCCCTCCACTCTTCACCAACAGTTGAAATACATTATCAACAATAGCCTGGTCACGGTCAACGCTGAACCAGAGTGTCCTCAACACGGGGACATGCCATTCATCAGTGCTAATGCAGATGTTGAACCGGTCAGTTTTTATGCCTTGGAAGTAAGCAATACCCAATACCATGCTATTGGAATGCCATTACCCGAACCTAAGATTTCTGCCAAGGTAATGTCGGCTACTCAAGAAATGATGTCATTGGGTCATAAACCAGGACAAGGGCTGGGTAAAAGTTGCCAGGGTATCAAGTACCCAATTCGATTAACCAAGCAAACTGAAATAGCTGGGCTAGGCTATTCTTCCAGTTCTAGTCACAGGAATCCTCATAAGCATCAGCAGATTCCTTCAGTTTCATCCATGCGGCGTTCATCTTCGACTTCAAACTCTGAGTCCGCACAACCTCCTGTAAAGGTGCCAACCATTGTAATGGCTATGTTATTTCCCAAGCCGATGCCGGTAAAGGAGAAAGAAGTCTTTGTTCCAAATCCCACAGTTGAAGAGGAGGAATGGAGAATCAAGCAAGACGTCATCCGAATGATGTCAAGCATACGCATCATCGTTCATGATGAACATACCAATAGTTACACCCCAGACGATGATTGCCCAGACATAATGGCCAACATTTGGGATAGGGAGGACGATGACAATCCCTCCATCACTACGATCCACCAGGACTTTGCCCTTGCCAATTGGAACATCACTCCTTGCATTGGTCGTCAAGGGTAAAGCGGGCAGAAACTCTTTCTGCCCTGTAGATATAATAATTGATTACTTTTATGTATAGTATTAGCAGTTTATTTTGTCATTATATGCTAACACTGTGTATGATCGACACATTTCATATATACTAAGTGAAAGCATATTTTGTTTCAGGACTCTGAATTTAGATGTGCCTGTACTTGCTGATACGGTGCCTCTTCTACACAAGGATTGTACCTTTGATGTAGAGAGGAATTCCCCCTTGATGGATATACAGGATAACATTGAGGTGCCTCCAGAAATTCAAGAATGGGTCAAAGACAAACCCAAACCCAACCTTGATCAAACAACTTCTTTCAATCTTGGAACCTTAGAAAGCCCTAAGTTAATCCAGATTGGTTCAGACCTTACCCCAAACCAACAGAATGACATGGTTACGCTATTAACCCAATTCTAGGATGTGTTTGCATGGTCTCATGAAGACATGGTGGGTTTGTCCACTGACATTGTCCTTCATCGCCTTCCCATTAAAGAGGGATTTAAGCCAATCAAGCAAAAGCTCAGGCGATTGAAACCTGAGTGGAGTTTAAAGGTGAAAGAAGAAATTGTGAAACAATTTCAAGCTGGCATCATCATGGTGTCCACATATCCTAAGTGAATATCCAACATTGTGCCCATGCCTAAACCTGGAGGGAAGGTGCTAGTTTGCGTGGATTATAGGGACTTGAACAAAGCTTGCTTCAAAGATAGCTTTCCCGTGCCATTTATCCATATTCTCATTGACAATACTGTGCAATACGACATGTACTCCTTTGTTGATTGCTTTGCGGGGTATCATCAGATCATGGTTGCTGAGGAAGATCATGAGAAAACTGCTTTCATCACGCCTTTGGGAACCTTTTGCTATAGACGATTGTCATTCGGCCTCATCAATGCCGGAGCCACCTATCAACGAGCTATGATGTCTCTTTTCCATGACTTAATGCACAAAGAGATCGAGATCTATGTGGATGACATCATTGTCAAGTCCTGGAAGGAGGATGGCCATCTAGACCATCTCAGAAAGTTGTTTAATAGGTTGCGTAAGTACAACTTGAAGTTGAATCCAGCTACATGCACCTTTGGTGTTAAATCAGGCAAGTTGCTAGGATTTCTAGTCAGCCACAAAGGGATTGAGCTGGATCCTGCCAAAATCCAAGCCATCACGGAAATGCCAATTCCTCAGACAGAAAAGGAAATACGGGGATTTTTGGGAAGAATCAACTTCATTAGCAGGTTTATCTCTCAACTCACAGCGACCTGTGAGCCAATCTTCAAGCTATTAAGGAAGAACTCCTCCATAAAATGGAATGATGAGTGTCAAAATGCCTTCCTCACAATCAAGAAATAGCTAGTCAAAGCTCCCGTGTTGGTACCATCCAGGGATGATGTTCCCCAGTTCATGTACCTGTCCATAAGTGACAACGCCATGGGCTGCATGCTGGGATAAAAAGACGATAGAGGCCAAGAACGAGCTATCTATTACCTCAGCAAAAGATTCAGTAGCAGTGAACACAAGTACATTCTGATCGAAAAGACGTGTTGTTCTTTAGCATTTGCTTCAATGAGGTTACAACTTTACCTCCATGGTCACACAACCCATCTCATATCCCACGTGGATCCTCTCAAATACGTGTTAAATAAGCCCATGTTAATTTGTCAGCTATCCAGATGGCAGTTGATCCTACAACAATTTGACATCGTATATGTGACTCAAAAGTCCATCAAAGGTCAAGGAATTGCGGATCAATAGGTAATCATTTTTTGAGGATTTCAAACCCTTGAAACATATTTCCCGATTAAGGAGTAATGATTCAAAGAACACCATCGGTACGATACGCGCCAATCATGGAAGATGTATTTTGATGGAGCTGTTAATCTGGAAGGTTCTGGAGCTGGAGCAGTTCTAGTATCTGGAACGAGGGAGCGATATCCGTCAGTCAAATTAATTGTTGTTTATCGGCACCAACAATCAGAAAGTGAGTATGAAGGCTGTCTCATGGGGCTAAAACTTGTTCGTTCAATGGGCATCAGGTGGTTAACTATCTCTGGAGATTCATAGTTGGTAATTAGACAATCCACCGGAATCTATCAAACCAAGGAACTACATTTGCTGCCCTACCATCGGCAGGTTTTGAAGATGGCTTTGGAGTACGAAGAAATCTCCTTTCTACACATTCCACATAATAGGAATGACTTTGCGGACGCATTAGCTACTTTGGCCTCTTTGATTCGCATATCAGACAAGGAACATTTTCCAAGCGTCACAATTTCCCAGTACAAGGTCCCAGCCTATGGGAATTACGTTGGAGAAGTATCGGATGAGCTACCTCCCATCAAACATCTTTGGTATCGGCATATCAAGGAATATCTTTGAGATGGATCTACACCCGCTGAAGCGAGCCCGACGGAGAAAAGGCGGATCCATCGACTTGCTATGAAATTCTATCTGAGTGGAGATGCACTCTACAAAAGAGATGCAGGACTAGGTCTCCTCTGATGTTTAGACAGAGATCAAGCCCAAAGGCTTATGGATGAAATCCATGGCGGAGTCTGTGGCCCCCACATGAGTGGCCCCCTCCTTGTCAAGAAAGTCTTCAGGACAGGACATTATTTGCTATCTCTCAAAGCTGATTTCAATGACCATGTCAGGAGATGCTATCAGTGCCAGATTCATGGGAATGCTATACATGTTCCTCCATGGGAACTCCACAACATGAGTTCACCTTGTCCCTTCTCAATGTGGGGAATGGACGTTATCGGGCCCATTGAGCCTAAAGCCAGTAATGGTCATCGATTTATCTTCACCATGATCGACTACTTTACCAAGTGGATAGAAGCAGCCTCTTTCCCTAGGGTTACTAAAGAAGTCATCATTGCTTTCATCAAAAATAATGTCGTTCGTCAATATGGACAACTAGAGATGCTTGTGTCAGATAATGCCAAGAACCTCAACAACAAAATGATGGAGGAACTATGAAGTAAATTCCACATCAAACATCTTAACTATGTCATCTATCGTCCGAAGATGAATGGTGCTGTTGAAGCGGCTAACAAAAACATCAAGAAAATTATGCAAAAGATGTCCGCCAACCACAAAGGCTGGCCTGACCTATTGCCTCTGACTCTGTTAGCCTACAGAACCTCAATGCGCATTTTCACTGGGGCAACCCCCTACGCATTAACCTATGGGATGGAAGCAGTAATCCCCATAGAAGTTGAAATGGAATCCCTCCAAGTGTTGATAGACACTTAGATGGATGAAGACCAATGGGTATAAGACAGGTATCACCAATTGTCTCTAATAGATGAAAGGCGAACCGCGACTATCTTCCATAGTCAGTTATATCAACAAAGGATCGCCAGATCCTACAACAAAAAAGTCCGATTACAGCAGTTTAAACAACATGACTTGGTTTTGAAGAAGATCCTTGACAACCAAGATCAATTTAAAGGAAAATTCGCTCCTAACTGGAAAGGCCCATTTATTGTCAAGGAAATATTAACAGGAGGTGCTCTCAGATTACAAGAAATGGACGACGATGAATTTCCTAAACTCATCAACTCAGACACCATGAAATGGTACTATGTCTGAAGTTGCCATCAAGCAAACACCCTAGTGTTGGACCATCAGATCACCAACCATTCCGGTTCTTTAACCCTTTACTACATACAACTCTTCTACACTTTGCCCCTCAAGGAAACATACTTTTCAAGCCAGCAGTCTGGTTCTCCTTTGCGCTCCTACGACTTAGGTCATCCCACTATGGATTGAACCTCTCGCATTTGCAGTTTGGCTACCCATACCTGAGATCAAACTTCTCGTACCTACAGTTTATCCTAAAACTAGGATTAAACTTTCTCCTCCCCGCACTCTGACCTGCAAATGGGATCACGCTTGTCCACTCATCCTGAGGGGTGAACTATGCCGACCTGATCTCCTCTTCAATAGGAGTACGTAGGCAACCATTTCATATGGCCCTATCGTAATAAAAGAAAAAAAACAAAAACATTTCTACCCTTATAAAAACAAAAACAACCAAAAACATTCCTACACCATTTCTGCCATATACAGTGTTGAACCTCTTACACCAGGTTCGAACTACACATACATGATCTCCTCTTCAATAGGAGTACGTAGGCAGCCATTCATGGTTCGGTCTCATCCCCTACCAAAACACAAACCCTTGTCAGTTGGTACTGGGATCAAACATCAATCCACTACATTTCATTGGCTTCAGACCAAGGGGATGGAATTACCTGAACTCCTCCCAAATAGGAGATTCAGCGACCATCTAAGCTGCGATCATACCTTGAAGAGCAACACCAATCCATAAGAGATGGAATTAACTAGGCATCTCCTAAATAGAAGTACTGGCGACCATCTGTGGTGCGGTCAATTTCAGAGAGGAAAGTCACACTCCTCTCCATTTTTTCATACAGAAACCAGTCCCAAGACACCAAAGATGGTAGGGATACACACAGATCGATGATCCATTCTGAAATATTCAGAGACAACTCAATGTCCATCCACCCAGGAGGAATTCAGAATACATGAAGATCACAAGCCCTGAAGTAGCAGGAAAAATATCAAGCAAGTAACAAAGCATATCTAAAAGGGAAGTGATCCAAAAATATATTTCCCTGTCATATATATAATGTTGTTTGATATATACAATGTGAACTGTATATGACAAAATGGCTAAGCTAGTCTGTGCAGGAAAATACAAGCTCATCTACAAGTCAGGGTATATGCGAGCTAACAAGCCCAACATGGCGTCCCTCTCAGAAGAAGAAGGCGAAGCTGTGGTCTCCTGTACAAGATTATCCACACGACCCAACAAATCAGCGGCCATCTTCATGGTGACCATATGCTCATCAATGTAAGCGCTCATCTCTGCGATCATGCAAGTGGTAAGGGACCTCACTGCAGTACTATCTGTGACGGCTACATCTCGGGCAGATATAGCACTATCCCACTCAACTATCACTGCGTGTCTGGCTGATCTAGCCTCATCCCGCTCAACAACAGCGATATCTCTGTAAGCTAATGCCTCATCTCTCTTTAATAGAGCTGCGTCTCTCCCATCAAGGGCAGTCAACATCATAGATCGAGCCTGATCTCTCTCAAAGGTCATCAGACGAAGACTTTGCTCAAAGTACTATGCCGAGTTCTGAATCACAACAGTACAGGTACTGGGAGAATCCAGAGGAAATGCTGGCAACCCATCAGCGGGCTCCTCCTCGATGTAGGAATCGATGTCCTCCCTGGGCTCTACATCGTCTGACTCACTATCCGGTACTGTAGATACTACTGCAATCGATAAAATCTCTGTCTCCATCCATGCGGAAAACTCTGCAGAAAAACCCGGATGGCTCACAAAAAAAGTAGATATCTCATGCTGATCCCAACAAGCGTACACACGAGATCGGTCCTCTGCTGAGAGATATCGAGAAGCTGAAAGCTGACCTATCACCCCCTCGAAAGGATGAAAATCCTGAAACTGGTCAAACTGCGACATCACGGCCAGTGGGTGGTAAGTAGTCACGCCCCTCAAACCAAATTGTAGAGGAGGTAGTCCATGCCCGGAGCATGAGTAATGAAGTTGTATGGTGAGCTAAGCCCCGAACACGGTAATATGCTGAATGGATCTCTAATATCTGCCAAAAATGTGGACCAAGACAGAGCACCTATACACTTCGATGGCTGAAAGGAGTATGACATGGCTATATCATGGGTGAAATAATATCCATGTCGTCTAAAGGTACCAATCGGTCTCAAGTGTGACATAAACCACACGTACAACATGACCGAACTACCCGTGAACATTCTTGTCGGATAAGTGCAGCAGTAGGATCATAGGTATAATGGTGCGACCCTCCCTGAGAGCTCTCACGACCATGATGACATCTATGTCTATCTCATTCATGTACCGTGGATATAGACATACATACATATGCATAACATGATACATGCATAGCAGATAATAGATGGCAATATGATATAGGGAATGGAAAAACTATGCATACATTCCTAAGTATATCATCATCAAATACATCATCTCTGTACAATTACAAATACAGGGAAATGGGGCATAGACGCCCTACTACTAACAGAGGCATATCAAAAGATATAGCGATAATGGGGTACAACAACCCAATATCTAACAGAGGCCTATCAAAAGATATAATGAGAATACACATCAGAAGAAGACAATGGTGTCGATATCCACATCATCAATCCTGTCCACCTGATGTAACTCCTCCCCGAGTCACCGGGTCTCTATCAACAGGATGTCAGCTTTATAAAGAGGAGGATCTCGCACCGCAAAACCAAATGGGTCATCCGAGGGGCCAAATACCGAGCCGAAGGATCAAATGAAGCCGCCATCACGGATCTCTACCAAATGCTTGATAAAATATATGTGCATGGTCCAACCGATGGGTCGATTATCAATCAGGTCATATGAGTCGATCTCGACACAAGCTATCCAATCCGGCTATCATCACGGATCTCGGAACCATATCCCCATAAACTGTGGTGGCGCGGATCGGGCTCCAATAGTACGAGGAACCACCAACGCCGGAACGCTCTCCACGAGTACATGGACCCTCCGATAATGCAAAACCACCAACCCCCAACAATGGGATATCCGTGATGGTGATCGTGATACGAAGCAATGGCGTCTGTTAGGAGGCAAGATCAGCATACGAATCTCCCCTGTGGTGCTCCTAATAGCACACTCTCCTAAATAGAGCTCCCAGCCTCCATCTATAAAGAGAGGAACTCTCCTGGTGGAAATCGCGTACTCGACTCCAGTCGGGTATCCATCCTCAAAGTCGATGGTCAAGTGCTGCCCCGAATAGGGAATCCATGTGATAGTGTCAGCTGTCAACAACTCCAAATTGATATCTGACAAAGGAGTGAAACCCTCCGATCTGAGGACCTCCTAGAAATGAATGATGCCATCGTCATCCTCGTGGATAGGTATCAAAACCTAACACACTCACAGGACGCAAGCATGGGAGCCTCTCGAAGGCCCAAAACTACCAACACAAAGGTAAACATCTGCGGCACCTCTATGTGGGCCCCACCCCTCCGGCTTGGTCTAGTTCAAGTTGCAAAGGAGTTCTTGCGGACTAGAAAGGTCAAATCGGGAATAAAAATGCCACGCAATTGAGCAAAATAGCATACAATCCTGGTCTTCTCAGATGAAACTTTGAGTCTGTACATTGCCCATTGGTAGTCACCCGAATATGAGGTATACCATGCCAATGATCTCATTTGTTACAAATCACATCCGGCAATACCTTGTACAGGTCCGATGCTGCCAACTCCGGGTCATCACCCTAAAAGATCAACGTGATCCCCGACGGGGGTTACAACGTAGATCCCTGACGGGGGCTACAACGTGAGTCCCCGATGGGGCTTACAACTCATGCTCATCCGTTAACACATAAATTAGTGAAGGTCAAACAGCCTTGACATCATGATAACTGTTGGAAGAAAACCCAACAGAGCATCAGAAACCATCTGATGACCAGTCGCTGCAACACACATCAGTGATGGTTACAACGTGAATCCCCAACAGGGGATTACAATGCGGATTCAAGATGTTGACACACATATTAATGAAGGTCAAGCAGCCTCGACGTTATCTCAGCCAATAGCGATTAAACCTATCAGAGCTCTAGAGCTATTCGAGGATTTCATGCTCGATTATTTATATTCCCCAGCAGATCCCCGGCGGGGGTCACAACGCAATGTTCCGTTAACTCACACGTCAGCCAAGGTCAAGCAACCTTGACGATCTACTCACAAAGTCTCAGCCATTGATTCACACGTCAGCGAAGGTCAAGCAACCTTAACAGTATATCCCATAGGATTTTTCAAATTGCCCGATTCACACATGTTCGGTGAAGTACGCACAATCCGAGGCTCGGATCCTCGACAAAGATTTGTCATTGGTCAGAATCCAATGTAATCGTGACATATTTTGGCGATACTAACCAGGAAAGGTCAACATTATCAAAGAGGATAGATGATGGAATATATTATACACATCCTCAAACAGATCAAGCCTTATCCCCACGTGATCTCTCTTGACATAAGAGGTACCTCTTCGTGATCAAGTCGTTATCAAGAACACGTGAATTTGGTGATAACTCCAACATCAACATCCTAACAGATTCGGATTACACACCAAATTTGGTCAGCATTGCCAATCACCAGTTGAAGCAACATGGAGCCAACAATCATCCCCAGCATGTTGGGCTACAACCCCGAACACATGCATCATGTTCCTATATACAGTACCATGTTTGTCTTGTTACGTTTCAAGTGTCTATGATTCTTTATCCTACCCATGCATCGCCATGCATGAGTATGATAAAGAGGGGCATCTGTAGACACTCAAAATTTTCTCAGACTATCACATCGACGACATTGCAGGAGGACAGATTCGTCTTTTAAGAGGGAACCCTAAAAGATAATCCATATCCATACCGGATACTACTGGAAGTTCAACATCAACCCCGGATCACACTCTGAGAGTAACAATTCCAATCTCGGAGATAACCCCGAGGCGTGCAGATACAATACCGGAACACACACCGGAGAAGACCGATTAATCTCGGAGATAACCCCGAGGTATCCAGTCTCAGTCCCAACCATGGGAATAGCCACCAACCTTGGTGATAACCCCAAGGAATGCAGTTTCAGGGTTAACCCCGGAAATGCTTGTTTCAAATACGACCAACTTTAATCACGGCGCTCACAACGAGATGTTCTGTACCAACCCGGCGATAACACCGGGAAGACAGACACACCTCAAAGATGACAATGAGGACCTTCAATAATTGCAGCAGTCCAATTTCAGCGAAGCCTGATTAACGTCTGCTTTATCAGCCTAATCCGGAGATAACACCGGTGAGGGGCAACATTGTCATCTAGCCAACGCGATGACATGTCACGTCGTCTCAACATCTATACACAACGATGTCCCACAAGACTAACCAATCCCGAGTGACTATTATGCGGAGTAACATATGGAAGTTGAAGCTTGAAGACCGGAGGGCACCGTCCCATCTTCAATGACTTCGTACAAACTCTAATCCCATGCCATCGTACAACTCTCGACAATGGCGGTCCGAAATAGGTCCTGTATACCTCAAACGGATGTCCGGATTGCACTTCTGAAAGTCCGAGTGGACATTACAGTGCACGTACTACGAGACGACCCGACCCGAAAAACTCGGGCCCACCCGAGTTGCCTCTGGTACACCTGTAGCTCAGATGCAGGTACACCTGCGGCTACTTCATCTATAAATAGAGGGCTTGGGCTGCCCATTTTGAAAGAGAAAACGACGAGGAAGCCCTGCCCAATTTGCTCTGCACTCACCCCATGCAGTGTACTTTCTCATTTTAAACACATGTGAGCTCATATATAGCCTCTTTTGTACCTACAAAAGCCAGTGTTTACCCACTTTAAAGATATAGAAGTCTTCTTTGGCAGTCAACTGTAAGCTATCTCACACACTTTAGAGTCTTTCTCTTCATCGCTGCATATAGCCTTCTTCACGTTGAGAGTCGTGTTGCTTGCTTTTGCCCAGACTTCGGTCCGTGGTTTCATTTCAGTCTATATATATTTATATATATATTATATACATATTTATATATATATTGACTAACATTATCGAGTTACGCCTCGATTGAGCCTGAACTTCATGCGGAGCGTTTATTTGCTTATATATATATATATATATATATATATATATATATATATATATATATATATATAACGATGAGCCTAACTTTATTCGATGAGCCTGACTTTGCAGTGCGTTTATTATTTATATATATATATATATATATATATATATATATATATATATATATATATATAAATCGTGTATTTAACTTTGTTCGATAAGCTGAACTTTGGCCCGTGCATGCGTTCTCGCTTTAATATATATATATATATATATATACTTATATATATTAGTCATTGGTTAGTCGACTTTGTTCGATGAGCCCAGATTTTACATTCTGTGTTTGTTTATTATATATATATATATATATATATATATATATATATATATATATATATATATATATATATATATATATATATATATATATATGAACTAGTCTGACTGCTCGATGAGCCTCGGATTTTACATCCTATGCTTATTGCTATATATATATATATATATATATTTTTTTCCCCCACCGGAGTTCACTTCGTAGTGGTTGATCGCTTTTACAGCTTTCTTTACGTTTCGTCCTGCCTGGAGTTTACTTCGTGGCAGTTGATCACTTTGTACAACTTTCTTTAAATTTTGTCCTACCTTAAGTTCCATCCGTGGCGATTGATAGCTTTACAGCTTTATTTAAGTTTTGTCCTGCCTGGAGTTTCCGCCGTGGCGGTTGATAGTTTTTAACAGCTTTATTTATATTTCTGCTCCCCCATGGAGGTGCTTCGTGGTTGGTGATCATGTTTGTATATATATATATTTACAGTTTTTATATATATACCTGTTTACTGCTTTCATACAAATTATGGTATCTTGTTCGCCTAGGAATCATGTGATCACAGATTCAACCCATTGGATCTAGATTCGGTTCCCGTGATGGACATTTTTAGCTGTAAGCAGCTTATAAATTATTCTGCGGTGTTTGAATTTCCTCAGATGGTTTCCATACCTGTGACAACCCGAAAATCTGGATTGTCCAGAAATTAAAATTTAAAGAATTAGTAATTAATAAAATGAATTTTTATTAATACTATTCTGTGCTATGTGTTTATTAATCATTTTATAACCCAGGATGATTATAAGTCGGGAGGATTCTGGCTACGAGCTAGATTTAACGAGTAAGAATTTTCAAGATGAAAATAAATGTTTTCCGGGAACAAAAATATTTTCGGGGAAAAAGACGAAATAGGCACTATTCACCCGTTTTTGCTCGGAGATTTATTTAAAAATTCCAAGAAGTTATTGATACGTAAAATGTTGAGACGTGATGGAATATTCAATAATATTTCAGTTAAGGCAAAAACGAAGTTTTTGCTTGCGGACTCAAAACCTAAGGGTTAGGAAAAGTGAGTTCCGCGAATGTAATGAGTATGTATAATAACTAGGGTATTATTCGTGAGAAATACGAGTATGATACGAGTTATTATACGAGTATAGAAAGAAGAATAGTACGACGTATAATACGAAGATCGTACGAGTTAAATACGAAGAGATTACGAGAATATGAGAAAAGAATGCGTAGAATACGATTAGTCTTAATGGACTTTGTGTTCATGGACTTTGTAGAATCCAATTGGACTTGGATTATGTCAAGCCCAATGATTTGTGAAATCAAGCCCAAGTTAGGCCCAATAAGAATTAGGGTTAAGGTCCAAACCAAGAAAAGAAACCGCGGATCGAATCGATGGGTAAATGGATGGGTAAGAACCATTGGGGCAACCCATGGGCATGTGGGCCGGCCACTTGGCCACCAAGTAAGGGTGGTGGCCAAGTTAACTTGGTGGTGAAGTTGAAGAGGAGGTGGGAATAGTAACTTTAGGGGCGAAATGACTATTTTGCCCCTAGCTTTGGTTTTCTATAAATAGAAACTTAGAATTTCATTTTCTAGGAATTTTGAAAATCCTACACTTGAGAGAGATAGAGAGAGCTCGGTTGGGAGAGGAAGAGGTAGAGCGTGAGCATGAATGCTCGGATCAAAAGTGATCATGAAATATAAAAGCTAGCGAATCACCGACTTTGTATAACCGAAGATAAATAAAGAAGAACGGTAATCCGAACACTAGTTTCTTCTAAATTTTCTTTAAGTTTTTATGTTCAACAACATAACTTAATGAGAATAAGGATTAAAAGATATTGAGAATGATTTCATATGGTTGGAATCATGAGAAAATAAGAAATAAGAAATAAGAAATAAGAAATTTAGTTTATAAATTTCTTAAGGAAGTATAAGATTCGTAAGGATTTTGAGCGATCCAAATGAATTTTATGAATGAGTAGGTCAAATAAGTAAGGAATGGTGTTCTATAACATCAAATTCCAAGAAAAAGTGAAATCGTAATCCAAAATATCGATTAAAAATGAAGAACGAACGAAGAACGCGAAGAACGCGAAGAACGTTGTTGATGGACAAATTTAAAACCATCGTAGTGTAATTGTTGTTGATGGACAAGTTTAAAACCATCGCGTATAAGTTAGATGCTTATTGCTTGGTTAGGAAAATTAGAAACGTTCATGAAGAACAGATTAAAACTAAGCTATAACGAAGTTATGGCGAAAATTTCGTAAAAGAAGAACAAAAATTTGAAAGTTAGTAAATGAACCCGAACGTGTAGGGTCTCAGAAGAATGTAAGAGAATGTATAAAACGTGAGTCGTGGACTCAAGAAAGAACGAATTTCGAGTTCGGATGACCGAATTACGGACGAACGAGCGAAGAACATTAAAAGCATAAAAATGAATGAAGGGTTAAGATTAAGCCAATTTAATGGAATGTTAATGGATTCAGAACGAAGTTCTGTCCAAGGCATATTAAAGTACATAAGATAAATAAGAAAATGGCTTTGGAACGACCTCGTTCTGAGTTATAACGAAGAAGTTATGAGATCGGTAAGTAAGCGTCTCAAAATGAAGTTAACACTTAGAAAAAATTTCGGGAAGAAGGACTTGGCCATGCGGCTGAATATGCTGGAAAAGGCGGTTCTGCGGCCTTGAACTGTGGAGCTTTGGATCGTGTAAGCATACACTGCAGCACGAGTCTTAGTGAAGAGAGTGGCACCGCATCGCTGGTAAAGAGAAAAAGCCAGAGAAGAGCTTTTAACTGCTCAGCTCTTGGGAAAAGTGTAAGGAAAGATAAAGAACATAATGTTCAACTAATGTAACACTTAATCAAGTGTTTTAAACCTTTAATGAAGGTTGAACGGAAAGATTAAACGAGACTAAAAGAATGCAAATGCGGGTTACGGAACCGATATCTGGGAACCGTAGTCACGATGAACGAACGTGAGGGATTACTATGATTGTGATTCCTTAGACGTTGAGTGATGAAGGTAACAAGTAACATTTCGATGTTATGTTGTGATAATGAGAGATAAGTGTAAAGCGTATAGATGCTGTGAATGCAAAGTTGTTGCGATGAACGATCGGTCTTAGCATACAATGATCTGTATGGCTTCGACATTAAGAAAGAACAAAGAACATGGGGTTCATGGGATGGATAATAATTGAAAGTAATTAAAACCTTGAGTAAAGGTTTAATGAGAGGTTAAGAGACGAGCAATGTGAACGTTGGATACGTACACAATCCTCTTAAATCGTATTCACGGCGGACGAACGTTCTAAGTATACCCTGGTTGTATGACATAGACGTTGACGAAGTTAGTACGTAAAATATGAATTATTGAGAAAGCCGTAACGAACGGTAATAAGATTAATGAAAGTCGAATGTGATTCAGATAAGAATTAGTCCTGAGGTATGACATTTAGTTGTCAGAAAGCCAAAAGGAATAAGAAATTGACTTAACGAACATTATATTTAATAGTTCGTATAAGTTAAGATAAGTTTAGGTTGTGGTACAATCGTAACCTTTGATGGTTGACATATGGGAGCTGGGCTAAATAATTCCTTCAGAGAGCGAAGGTATATATGAAACTGGCAACCGATCTAACTCACTGTGATGGCAGTGTAGATGAGACGGGAACTTGTTTGTTGGTTGTTTTTGGGAAACCACTCAGAGTACCATATGGACTACTAGCAGAGAAGCGATGTGTGCTGAATCCTAGAGAAGTATAAGAAGAAGATAAGAATGTAAATCATCAAAGATGTGGAACGTTTTAAGTAAGACATCTCCATATGTCATGAAACCATAAACTGGTAATGAAAGTTAGTCGCATAAAATTATATTGTAAGAAGAGAACCTTAAAGAAGTAAAGTTAAGTAAACCAATGCGTAAGTCAAGTATATGACTAATTGGTGTATTTGTTACTTCCTTATGTGTTATAGGGGATTGAATGAAAGCGATTCAAATAGTAGTCGTAGCTATCGCGTAGAAAAGTTTCCTAACTTCATTCATATTTTAAATGAATGCTAGTTTCTTAAAACTTCTCGGATGTTGAACTTGAGAAGTTCTCGTACATGTGCAAATGTGTGATATTTGTGCAAGGTGGTAGAACGTGTGAGGCCTTGTGCCTGATGTGAACACTTCAAAGGTTTCTATGAGATGAATTGTTCTATGTTTGAACTGTTCAATAAAAGAATGTTCTGTTTATACATGAACCGTTATTGTTAAGTCTATGCTATTGATTCTAGCCAGATATTAGAGAATGAAAGTATTTCAAAGTGAATGTGATTAATGTTTTAAAATGATAGGAATCGAGATTATTCCTATTATTCAAACTGCTTCATAACCTTTGTTCGGTTATTGAAGTTCCAAAGGAATGTTAAACTCTTGAAGTTGTATGTTCAACTGTTATGACTTGCTAGGAATTCTCACACTTGCTTTAAATGAAAAACATTTTTAGCGAACGATGTTAGAAGAACTTAAGGATCCCGTATAGATCAAGATAACGGTATCCAGATGAAGTGCCATTCAGAATGTGAATGAGCGAGAAGATCAAGTGAAGACTTGTAATGTAGAAAGATGAAAATTAAACTATAGACTAGTTTAATGAACTGTATGTATCCTTGGTGGCGGATAAAAGTCACTCTTGTAAGATGAAAGAAATAATGTAATTATCGATATTTGTAATGAGGAAGGTTATAAGGTTTTAGAACTTGGGAATTCAGAATGTATGTTATTATATTTCAATATATAATGATGTATATTGGATGAATGATGTACTCGTGATGTACAAAATTCGGGTGTGAAGATAGACCGGATTTCGGGGCATTACAATACCTACGAGGAAGTCAGCATTATTTTGTACATTATTTTCGTACGGATGCCTCGCATCTTTAAAATAAAATCAATCAAGCCGAACACTTAATAAAATGGCAGTGTAAAAGGTCTCAATTACTATTGAGCATCAGGGTTTGAAAAACCTTTTTTATAAAACCTCATTGCTATATCTTGTTAAATCTGAATTTTTACATAAATTCAAACCCTGTGTATATAGGTGCGAACGAGGCCTCACACTACTTCTAAATAACAGCACATTGACCCACACACACACACACATATTCAGATAATAGTTTCTTGAAAAGAGGCGGTCACCGTGGTAACACGGATGTCGGGGGGTGCCTAACACCTTCCCTCCGCATAACCAAGTCCCTGGACCTTAATGAATCTCGGTTTCACCGACCCGTTTACCAGTGTCACATCACTGGTTCAATGTGCAAACCTTTTCTCGGTAGTGTTGGTACAACCATTTAAAAACCAATCAAGGCGACTCTTAATACCCATCGTCGACATTATACATGTCGGACCTTTTTCACTTGTTTTTTCAAACAAATCTCACCTAAAATGAGAACACCAAAGAACAAGTAACGGAAAGGGACATCTAAAAATCCCAATGTCGACAGATATACCGCACTCATTCGCAACTGCATACCCATGCATTCCTGTAGACGTTTCTAGAAGTTCGATGTAAAGCGCGGATCCCAATCGGAAATAATTGACACCAAAACTCCGTGTCTTGAAATAATCTCTTTTACATATAATTTTGCCAACTGGTCTAAGGTAAATTTGATTTGTATCAGAAGTAAATGTGCAGATTTCGTCAGTCGGTCAACGATAACCCATACTGCGTCATAGCCTTTCTAAGTTGTCGGAAGGCCAACCACGAAATCCATCGTAATATGCTCCCATTTCCATTCTAGGATCTCTAACGGTTGTAGCAATCCACTCAGCCTCTGATGTTCTGCTTTCACTTTCTGACATGTCAGACACTTGGCAACACACTCTGCAACATCTTGTTTCAAATTTGGTCACCAGAAATATTGTTGAAGATCTTGGTACTACCAGGGTGAATCGAATATCATGAACTATGAGCCTCACTCAAAATTTCTTCCATAATATCTGGTACTGGCGGCACCCAAATTCTACTTTCAAATCTCAGTATTCCTTCAATGTCCCTCTTGAATCTCAGTTCGGTTCCTTCAGATATCTTCTTTTTTACCTTTTTATATTCTTCGTCCTGAAGTTGAGCCTCCTTAACTTTATCGAGCAGGGTTGTACCAGATTGCATCTGGAACAACTTCTCGTCAATCTCCATAGGATACTTCACTTCTAACTCCAGTTTCTCCATTTCTGAAATTAGCTCCTCCTGAGCGGTCAACGTAATCAATTTCTCCCGTCCCTTTCTACTTAAGGCGTCGTCAACCACATTTTCCTTATTCGGATGGTATAAAATCTCACAATAATAGTCCTTCATTAACTCCAACCACCTTCTTTGGCACATATTAAAGTCCTTCTATGTAAAAATATATTTCAGACTCTTGTGGTCTGTATATATCTCACACTTCTCCCAATAGAGATAGTGCCTCCAGATTTTCAAAGCAAAAACCACTGCAGCTAACTCCAAGTCGTGGGTCGGATACCCCTTCTCATAATCCTTCAATTGTCGTGACGCATACGCAACGACTCTGCCATTTTGCATAAGCACACAGCTAAGTCCTTTATGCGACGCATCACTACAAACCACAAAATTTCCTGTATCATCCAGAAGAGATAACACAGGTGATGTACTCAACCTCGTCTTAAGTTCCTGAAAGCTTTCCTCACACTTCTCTGCCGGAACAAATTTCACAGCTTTTCGAGTCAAATTCGTTAACTGAGTTGCGATCTTTGAAAAGTCTTGAATGAATCTTCTATAATATCCTGCCAATCCAAGAAAACTTCGTACTTACGACGGCGTTCTCGGCTGATCCCAAATTATCACGGCTTCGACTTTGGATGGATCCACCGAAATTCGCCTTTTTATCAATCACATGTCCAAGAAATTGTACCCGCTCAATCCAAATTTCGTATTTCAAAAACATGGCATACAACTTCTCCCTTCTCAACGCCTCTAATGTTACCTTTAAATGCTCTTCATGTTCTTCCTTGGTTTTCGAATATACCAAAATGTCATCTATAAATACCACTACGAATTTGTCCAAAAACGACTTGAACACTCCATTCATTAGGCCTATAAATGCTGCAGGAGCATTCGTTAGACCAAATTACATTACCAAAAATTTGTTGTGACCATATTGTATTCTGAACGCTGTCTTCGGTACGCCCTCTGGTCTCACCTTCAGTTGATTATAACCACTCCTCAAATCTATCTTTGAAAAGTATCTCGCTCCCTTCAATTTATCAAACAGGTTATCGATCCTCAGTAATGGATATCAATTCTTAATCGTGACCTTATTCAGTTCTCTATAGTCGATGCAGATCATTTTGTCCTTCTTCTTCATAAATAACACCAGCGCTCCCCACGGCGATACGCTCGGTTGAATGTACTTCTTGTCCAGTAATTCTTGTAATTGTACCATAAATTCTTTCATCTCTACTGGTGCCATTCGATACGGTGCCTTCGATATTGGAGCCGTTCCTGGCGCCAAATCGATCACGAACTCAACCTCTCTATCTGGCAGAAGTTATGGCAAATCGTCCGGAAATACATCTGCGAAGTCCCTCACTACTGGTATCTCCTCTACTTTCGGATTCTCTTTACAACTGTCGACTATGTAAACTAAGTATCCTACACAGCCTTGTCTTAGCAACTTCCTGGCCTGCATCATCGTAAGACAACTCTTTTGTCTAGGCAACTTGCTACCATAAAACACGACCTTTGACGAAGTCATAAGGTTAATATGCTTCTTCTGGCAATCAATTATAGCCCCGTAATTGAATAACCAATCCATTCCCAAGATAATGTCAAATTCCCCAAGTCTGATAGGGATAAGATCTACGTTCATAATATTACCCTTAATATCCACTCTAAAGTTCTTATGTACATACTTAACAGGGATTATTTTTCTATTCACGATTTCTATGTTCATGGGATATTCTAACTCGTCCTTAGGCAATTCTAAGTTCTTAGCTAAGTTATCGGATATAAATGAACAAGTAGCACCCGAATCAAATAATACATAAGCATTAACTTTATTAATCAGAATGATACTTGACACCACATCACGAGATTGCACCGCATCCTTCACTGTCTTGTTGAATGTCCTAACGGTTAGTCGTTTGGTTGCGGTTGGTCCTGTGATAGTCAGAGCGCTTCCACCACTGTTTCCCCTATTTCCTCCTGGTCTAGCCCCTCCAGATCCCTTCTTAGGACAGTCCCTTGCAAGATGATCCAATGAGCCAAAAGTGAAGTAGGCACCCTTCTTTTGGTTAAGATAGTTAGGTGCTATGTGGCCTTCCTGACCACAATTGTAGCACACTCGTTTACCTTTCATACACACTCCCAAATGAGCTTTCCTATAAGTCGGGCGCACTTTAATCCTCTTCTTCTGACCTCCTCGCTGGTTTCCAATTGACGAGTTGTCAGACCACCTTTTTTTCTGATTATTACCACCTCCCGTGTTACTTCCACTAGCCTTGTTAATTCCTTCATATTTACTCTTCTTCTTCTTTTGATCCAGATTATATTTGGTTATCGCATTGCTTCCACCTTCAGCAAGTATGGCTTTCTCCAGTACCCCAGCGAACGTCTTCAACTGAAACATCGACACTTTACTATACAACCAGGGCTTTAGTCCCTGTTCAAACCTTCTTACTTTTGTCTCATCTGTGTGCACTTGATCTGTGGAAAACCTAGTCAACTCATTAAATCTTGCCACATAGTCTGGTACGGACATATTCCTTTGTTTCAACTCCAGAAACTGGACCTTCATTTGGTTCTACGAGCTGGTTGGAAAATACATCTCGAAAAACATCTCCTTGAACCTCTCCCAAGTGATCATACCTTCTCCTCCCCGGACTTTATTTGCTTGCCACCAATAACTGGCTTCTGATTTCAGCATGAACGTCGCGTAGGCAGTTTTCTGGTCTTCTCTGACTCTTGCGACATCAAAAACTTTCTCCATCTCCATAACCCAAGTTTGAGCCTCGATCGGGTTCATGGAGCCTTTAAACTCTGGCGGTCCCACCGCTTTTGAAAACCTTAAACGTCATATTCGGTGGAGCTTGAGGTTGATTATTAATCGCTCCAGCTAATAAGTTCACCAATTACTGAATGGGGTTAGCATTGGCATTGTTGTTGTTGTTGTTCGTCGATTCTTCTTGAGCTAGTTGACGATTTTGTCTTCTTCTTGGCAGAATATTTCTGTTAAAATATATGCTTACTAGGTCTTTATCCACTTCTTTAAATATTTAAGGCAACTCAAAAAATTTAACAAAATCACTTAACACATTTTCTCAAACAACTTGATATATTTATTCAAATCAAAAGTTTTAACATCATACGATAGCATCACTGCTAATTACATCAACTATCCTGAGATAAAGAATCTACAGGATTTAAAACATTAAAATATTCCTTTGTTTATAAACACATCGGAATTTACATCTTTAACTACCAGATAGATTTTCACATAATTAAACTAACCCTATCAACGCTCATTATACGTACCGAATAACCTTTACGTTCCTCTTCTTCCATGATGCGGGACATCATCCTGTGATCAAGCATATACGACGGTAGTCCTTCGAACTGGATTGGGTATCTCATAACTTGATCCCGAGCCTCATCTATTGCATTTTGAAGTGTAGAGTACGTCTCCCCAAGCTTAGCCTTCTTCGCACGACAATCCTCTTCTGCAAGATCAGCACAACGTGATTCCCTTACCCAAGCTTCCTCTGCTATGGTTAGCGTTGCTGAGCTCTATTTAAGTTCATTCTTCTACTTCTCTATTTCCTCAGTCTTCTCCTCGGTTTGACCCTTCTCGTGAACCAAATCCCACTCCACATTTCCTAGACGTGTATGAAGAGTCACAACCTCCCTATCCCTCTGCTCGATGGTAATCTGCTGAATAATCGTCCGCTCATTCAGCTCCTGAACATTGTCACGTAACTCTACGTTACGGTCATATAGCTCATCGTACATCTCAGCATCGATAGAGTTCGGTGGGAACTCATCTTGTATCGCCCAAGAAAATCGGATTTTTGAGAATTAAATTTTTTTTATTAAATGAATTTAATTGATTATTTATGGAGCAAGCTAATCGAAGGTCGTTCTATGACCTAGAAATGTCAGAACATCGTAGGATTTTGGCTACGTGGTAGAATTAAAGTGTTTGAATTTTCAAGACGAAAATAAAAGCTTTCCAAGAAATTTTTCGAAAAACACAATTCACGCATTTCTGCTAGGGAATTATTTTTGAATTTCAGAGAAATACGTAACGATAGAATATCGAGGTGAGATGTAATATCCAATAATATTTCAGTTATGGAAAACGTAATATTTTGCCTGTGGACTTAAAACCTAATGTTTAAGGAAAATGATTTACGAGAAGAAAAGGAAATGTGATTAATGAATTAAACGATGATTGTATAATATGTAGGTATTGTACGAGGTAAGGAATACGAGTGCTATATGAGGTATTATACGAGTACGTATGAATAATATATGTCATATATGTGGAATTAGTATACGAGTTAGAATACGAGAATTATACGTATAATATATGTTATAAGGCTTTAAGCCAAAAGAAAGGAATTGGTAGAATTTGTTAAGTATTATGAGAGCCCAAGTATTGGATGGTTAAGTCCAATGTGAGTTTATATAAACAAGCCCAATGATTGTTTAATTACAAGCCCAAAGTAAAATTATGCTAGAAGCCCAAATGATTAAGTAAGTTAATTAAGCTAAGGCCCAAAGTAATTATCCAATGGGTACGAACCATGGAGCAAACCATGGATAGTCCAAAGTGGTGGACAAGAAATTGATGTGATGAACAAGCAAACTTAGAAGCTAAGTTAGTGTGGTGATCATACAAAGTGCATAAATGTGATGACCAAGTAAAGGAAGTAAGGAGTAAGTAATCTTAAGTGCTAAGCTAGAGATAAGTTAAGTAATAAGCAAGTAGCTTAATAGTTAAGTAAGTGTGGTGGACAAACAAAGTACCTTTATGTGATGAGCAAGTAGACTTAAGGATTAAGCAAAGAATAAGTTAAGAAAACTTAATGGCTAAGTGTTGTGATGATCAAGTATATGTGGGGAACAAGTTTACTTGATTAATAAGCTTGGAATAGTAAGGAGGTGGAGGGATTAATGACCCTTATGCCCTAACTTTGGTTTGCCTATAAATAGCAAGCTTTGTTTTCATTTGTTGGTTGTTAGTTTTTCATCCAATAAACACATAAGTTGAGAGCTTATTTGGTTGAGAGAATAATCACTTATAAAGTAAGACTTCTATTATTAGATTTTCCACAACAACTTATAGCTTAATGGCTTGAGAGAAAAAGCTAGAGAAGCTAGAGTTCTTATTAAGCAAGAAACAAGAAGAAGATTGAGGTTTAGCAAGTGATCATCAAGGGGTAAGCAACCTTAATTCTTGATTCTCTTTCTCTTCCATTGTTAGAGAAGGGGGTATTGGTAGAACTAGTGTGTTAAGGAATGTTAAACCAAAAGGCTTAAGTCTTAATAAGTCGTATAAATCATGAATAAGTTATTTGTAATCATTTAAGTTACGAACTTGTGAAGAACAATAATGAAAGTATAAGAACTTGTGAGAATTTGTAACATGTTTACATTAATAAAATTAGTATGATTAATAAGATGTAAGAATAATGATTAAAGGACTTAACTCTTTAATAAGTCATATGAAAATAAGACATAAGTTATGAAATGGAAATATAAGTATTTTATACTTTAATAAGTTGCAAAATCATCAAGAATAGGTAATAACTTATCATAAATATAAGTTAATTAAGTATGTATGTCAAGATGTTAGTGTAATGGAGTGAATCCAATTGAAACGTTTTAAAAATCTCGAGTAACAAAGTTTTGCTGGAATTAACACGATTGGACGATAATCGTCGAATTCGTGAAATTCTCGGAATGGAAGTTGAATTTTGATATTGAGCTTGGAAATGTTGGTTTCGAATGGAGACAAGTCTTATTTGGTATTATAAAGTTTCGAACTCGAAAATGGCCAGATTCCGACTTTGAACGAAGAAACGAGCATTGAACGTTCACGAACGTTTATCGTTTACATTAAAAATGGACTAATAGGTGAAATTTCAGCAAACAAAGTTGAATAGATAAAATTCTTGCATGACCACGTAAAGTATGAAATTTGTGAACCATAGGCTCTTGAACGAGCCAATTCGGACTTATAACGAAGAAGTTACGCATCCGGAATCTCGCAGTTGTAAAAGCTGTCAAAAGTTTTCTTGTGGCTCATTGTCCGTATTGTGATATGCGAGTCCAAGCTTAAATGACCGGCGCCGCAACGCCAAAGTGAGCATCGCTTGGAGAGTCACACCGCAAATGACGACTAACAACAGGGACTCATGCGCCGCAACGTCGAGTCCGGTCTCCAAGCCCTAATGGGCGACCACAAAGACGGCTTAATAAAGGAACACCAAATGCAAATAGCCACTTTTAAACCCCAGACAATAAAGAATGGTTACAAGTAGAGCTTGAATGGAAATTATTTAGCAATAAACTAAGGGACTTCATACAATATTGTTAAGTCATAACTAAACCTCATGTGTGATCACTTAGAGTTAAAGTAAGTCAATTGAAGATGAACGGAAACGGTATGCAATAAGCGTACTTAATCAATGACGATCGAGTTTCGATTAAATAACGTAAGGACATTAGTAAGCCGTGAGGAAGGATAATTAACTTGAACCGAGTTGTATTAATGAAATAATTTTAGTTAAGAGAACGAAGTTGGTAAGAATGATGTAAAGAATGACGGAAAGCCGGAACCAATAAATAACATATCAAATACGGGATTAGATTGAGAAGTAGGGTAAGATTCTTTAGGAACTATGTATGTTCATTCATGACCTTATGTGGTATGTTATGTGGTTATGTGTTGTAGAGACCGTAAGGACTCAAAGGGAAACGTTATTATACTGTAGCAGACGCTGAAGGCACGTTTTTCTTAAATGCTTGTCTAACCTTCGTGTTAGCCAGGTTTTCAAATGATTCAAATTATGAGATGCATGTATGGTTTTGAAGAAAGAGTCGATGCTAGTTTTAGCTCAACTAGACTAATCTTGATAGATTGATTGAACTGTTTACACGTCTTTTAATATAAAATTGCTAACGCTATCCTATGCCAACTAATTGGTAGGGATTCAAGGTAAGCCTGAATATGAATAAATAAATGTATTTTCATCGAGTTTTCGATGGGCACGTGAGGTTGCCACAACTTAAACATACATACGTTTAATGGATGTAGTGTTGATCAACATAGAGTACTATAGGCTGATCACCTAGAAGTGCTCGTAAGATATGCCAGACTTACGGACTTCGTGTCGGGTTGTCCTTTTCAAAGAAACTATAAGACGTTCACGTCTTGAACCAGTTTTGATGAATATTGTTATTGTAAAATGTTTTGAAGGAAAAGAAATGCTATTTTAAGTTATTGATAATACTTCGTAACTATCATCCAGTTATTGAAGATATACGATTCCTATGTTTCCAAAGATACTTTTAAAATGAAATTGTTATACTTCTTTGAGCTTGTTATGCTCACTCTTGCTTGAACCATATGATTGCGTACTTGTAATCGAATGGACCAAAGGATTCGTCAAGGTTAAAGTGAAGGCTAAAGCGAACGTGTCAATTACCTATGTAATAGTATAGGTTTGTAATGATAATATTTGATATTATGATAAGAACAAATGTAACGGTTATAAAGAACCTGGGAATGGTAGTATTGTTTTGGATTATAAATAAGATATATTCGTTCTTTTGAGGCATTTGAATTGAATGTTTGTGTGAACTGTAGCACCGTGGAGCACCATCTGTCAGGTTGAAAGAGACCCGGATTTGGGGGCGTCACAGGTTGGTATCAAAGAATTAGGATATAAAACTTAAGGTGGGAAGAACCTTAGGCTAATAACCTCACTAAGGAAGAGAAGTTCGAAGGAAGAAAAACTTGAGCTTTACTTGAGTTAAATGAGTCAATAAGGTATTGAGGAAACTCAGTACCTAAAGATTTAAAAGATGGAAAGTAACCCTAAATAAATTAAATGTGATTTGTGCTTATACGATTCTGTGTTATGTACTAATCAACATATGTGTTATTGTAGGATGTCGATCGATAGCTTGACGTATAGAGATATACACATGGTGAGCGAAGAGCTTGTGAACCGAGTAGAGCTTGTACCTATGCCGGTGGTGGAGGTACCATTAGTGATTCTAGAGGAGTCGGAGGCAGAGGAGTACTTTTCTGAGGAAGACTACTCCGAGGGAGAGATGGATATATCATCATACCTTAGTATGATGAATGATATAGAGGAAGAAAGAGAGGTAACATCGGTTACTACGGTGGTACCTACATTGGAGTCATCACCTCCAGATGCAATGGAAGCATTGTATCAGGCAGCGCTTGACAAGAATGTGCAACTGAGTGCAGTTGTGTAGAAACAAAATGAAGAGATTAGTGCTCTTTATGTAGCGAAGGAGTCGGCAGAAGAAGATTTTGAGTCAGAGTATGAGGAGAAGGTGCTCACGATAAATAAGGCTAGGGATTTTAAGACGGATGACGATGAGCTTCGTAGAGAACTTGGGGAGAAGGACCGGAAGATAGCTCAGATGTCTTACATCTATGAGAGCGCTCATAAGGATTTCAAGATGAAGGTTGCTTGTTATTCCAATGAGTCAGGATAGACCCGTCATACTATTAGTCGGGATACTGTAGTGGATATTACGAATGAGAAGCACGAGGATGCTGTTATGCATTATTAGAAGTCTAGAGTTATAAATATGGGTGTTGTGACGTAAAACCCTCTTTTAAAGGGTAGTCTTTTGTAAATCCCAACTTTTGTGAAGTTCAATTGCGGGATAGAAATGTAATAACTTTTGGCTATGGAAGATAAATTGTAAATAGTCTCAAACTATGAAGAAGCATATGAATATAATGAAGTTTTCATGGAAATGATTTGTTATGATGCGAGTTGGTATGTGGCGATTAATAACGAAGTAAGTAAATAGATAATAATGAAATTTTATTTATTTAATCTAAATAATGCCGCCTAGGAGAAGATAGCTTAATTAGGAAGCAGAATCATGTAATGATAATGAAGGGGGTCTGAACAACCCTTTGCAAAAGTTCGTTAATTTATTAACGACTGCATTTACCCAACCTGGGGGTAGAGTACCCGCGAAACCTAAGGTAGCTAGAACGATTAACTGTAAAGAGTTTAAAAGCATAGGTCCGCCGGAGTTCAAAGGAACGACGAACCCAATCGAGGCCCATACCGGGGTAAAAGAAATAGAGAAGGCGTTTGTTATTACAAGCGTAGGTGAGATGAATAAGTTTTCTTTTCTGACTTATACGAGGAAATGTGAAGCCAACTATTGGTGGGAGGCTCGCTAGGGTGAGGCTAGAACAGATGCGATAATATGGGAACAATTCAAGAAGGTGTTCTTTGAGAATTTTTCCTACAAGCATGCAAGGGAGGATAGAGAATGAATTCTTATAACTTAAGCAAGGGGACATGACATTTCCCCAGTATGCGATGAAATTCAAATGAATTGGCATGGTTTGTTTTACATCAAGTAAACACTGAGGATAGGAAGGCTCGTAGGTTTGAGTAGGGCCTGAAACCCTGGCTCTATAGTAGGATTTCGGTATTCCAGAGTGTTTCTTAGGGGACTATTCTGGAGAAGGTGATTATAGCATAAGGCGGTAGTGAGTTGTAGACTCAATACCACAAAGAAGGAAAGAATGAGAGCAAGAGAAAGGGAGGAACCAAGGTAGAGAATGGTAGTGGCAGTATGCCAAAGAGACATAATTTTTTATTTTTTTTTACTTCAGGAATACTGAAGTGGGACAAGGGGATCCTAAGTGAAGGATCGAGGTGTGTAAGACATGTAGAAAGACTTATCTAGGAGTCTGTCTAGAAGGGATTTTAAATACCTTTAAAACATTAAGATAGAGGAGGAGAGATTAATTTTCGTTAATTATATTCGTGGAAATGGTTTCATGAATAATAGAAGTAATCAAGTATCGGTAGATAAGTTCCGATTAATGTCGAGAGGATTTGAGGAAATTCTCGGTATGAACGGGTTGATTAACCATAGAACTGTAATAAATTGTTATAAGAAAAGTGTGAACCTTTAGTTTTCTCAGAAAATCTAAGGTAGTAATTTACGGTAATAAAATACTGCAACATTATTATTGTCGAACCATGACGTAAGTTAGGTTGGTGTTAAGGAAGAGGAGAAGTCATTACGGTTGCGTATCGACTATCGTAGGAGGAATAAGTTAGTAGTTAATAATAAATACCCATGGCCTAGGATCGATGATCTATTTCGTCAGTTGAGAGGGGCAAAGAAATTTTCCAAAGATAGATTTGTGTACGGGGTATAGTCGGTTGGAAGTAAGAAAGAAAGAGGAGGTACCATTAGCGCCACAGGATTTAAGAGAAAGGTTAATTATGGCACCTGTATTGTCTTTATCAGATGATACGGGGAATTTTGTAGTGTATCTCGATGTTCGCATAGATGACATGATTGCGTGTTCTTACAGCATGGTAATGTCATTGTGTATGCAACAAGCTAGTTAAGGGATTAGGAGGAGGTCTATCCTACTTATGATCTAGAATTGGCAGTTGTAGTTTTTGAATTAAAAATCTGAAGATAGTATTTATACGGGGAAAAAGTGTGGGATATACATAGACTCTAAGAGTCTGAAATATATCTTCACATAGAAGGAGTTGAATATGCAGTAGAGAGAGGACTGGGATATCTTATATTATTCAAGGAAGGTAAATGTAGAAGGCGACGCGTTAAGTAGGAAGGGTAAGGAAAACTATCGATGTTAACGACTCAGAATGAGTTAATAACGGAGATGGCGGGAGTGGAGTTAGAATTTAAATTACAGAATGAAACGATAGGAATGTTATTCAAAACATAGACTCCATCCACAATAATGGACCGAGTCAATTAAGTACAATTAGGTAACAAGGAGTACAAGTGAATGAAGAAGATGATGCAGGATAAGTAGAAGATTAAGTATGGTCTTATTTTGAGGGAGGAATTTGAGTTCCATATAAGTCCGAGTTAAAAGGATTACTAAGATGATATAAAGATAGTGAAATGTGTTAGTAAGTGTTTAACTTCCAACTCAAATTGTTAATAGGAAGTGATAAGTCATGTGCGAAAAGATAATACCTTCGATGAAGGTGAAATGGAAGAACCCCAATGTCGAAGAAGCATTGTGGGAACTCGAGATTAAAATAAAGGAAAATTATCCTCTTTGGTGTAGGTATTATTAGCGAGATTCTGGGGACAGAATCCTTATAAGGAGGGAAGAATGTAACGCCGGAGAAAATCAGATTTTTGAGAATTAAATTTTTATTTTTATTAAATGAATTTAATTGATTATTAATGGAGCAAGCTAATCGAAGGTCATTCTATGACCTAGAAATGTCAGAACATCGTAGGATTTTGGCTACGTGGTAGAATTAAAGTTTTTGAATTTCCAAGACGAAAATAAAAGCTTTCTGAGAAATTTTCTGAAAAACACTATTCACGCATTTCTGCTTGGGAATTATTTTTGAACTTCCGAGAAATACGTAACGATAGAATATCGAGGTGAGATGTAATATCCAATAATATTTCAGTTATGGAAAACGTAATATTTCGCCGGTGGACTTAAAACCTAACGTTTAAGGAAAATGATTTACGATAAGAAAAGGAAATGTGATTAATGAATTAAACGATGATTGTATAATACGTAGGTATTGTACGAGGTAAGGAATACGAATGCTATATGAGGTATTATACGAGTACGTATGAATGGTATGTTGTATATGTGGAATTAGTATACGAGTTAGAATACGAGAATTATACGTATAATATATGTTATAAGGCTTTAAGCCAAAAGAAAGGAATTGGTAGGATTTGTTAAGTATTATGAGAGCCCAAGTATTGGATGGTTAAGTCCAATGTGAGTTTATATAAACAAGCCCAATGATTGTTTAATTACAAGCCCAAAGTAAAATTATGCTAGAAGCCCAAATGATTAAGTAAGTTAATTAAGCTAAGGCCCAAAGTAATTATCCAATGGGTACGAACCATGGAGCAAACCATGGATATTCCAAAGGGGTGGACAAGAAATTGATGTGATGAACAAGCAAACTTAGAAGCTAAGTTAGTGTGGTGATCACACAAAGTGCATAAATGTGATGACCAAGTAAAGGAAGTAAGGAGCAAGTAATCTTAAGTGCTAAGCAAGAGTTAAGTTAAGTAATAAGCAAGTAGCTTAATAGTTAAGTAAGTGTGGTGGACAAGCAAAGTACCTTTATGTGATGAGCAAGTAGACTTAAGGATTAAGCAAAGAATAAGTTAAGAAAACTTAATGGCTAAGTGTTGTGATGATCAAGTATATGTGGGGAGCAAGTTTACTTGATTAATAAGCTTGGAATAGTAAGGAGGTGGAGAGATTAATGACCCTTATACCCTAACTTTGGTTTGTCTATAAATAGCAAACTTTGTTTTCATTTGTTGGTTGTTAGTTTTTCATCCAATAAACACATAAGTTGAGAGCTTATTTGGTTGAGAGAATAAGCACTTATAAAAGTGAGACTTCTATTATTAGATTTTCCACAACAACTTATAGCTTAATGGCTTGAGAGAAAAAGCTAGAGAAGCTAGAGTTCTTATTAAGCAAGAAGCAAGAAGAAGATTGAGGTTTAGCAAGTGATCATCAAGGGGTAAGCAACCTTAATTCTTGATTCTCTTTCTCTTCCATTGTTAGAGAAGGGGGTATTAGTAGAACTAGTGTGTTAAGGAGTGTTAAACCAAAAGGCTTAAGTCTTAATAAGTCGTATAAATCATGAATAAGCTATTCGTAATCATTTAAGTTACGAACTTGTGAAGAACAATAATGAAAGTATAAGAACTTGTGAGAATTTGTAACATGTTACATTAATAAAATTAGTATGATTAATAAGATGTAAGAATAATGATTAAAGGACTTAACTCATTAATAAGTCATATGAAAATAAGACATAAGTCATGAAATGGAAATATAAGTATTTTATACTTTAATAAGTTGCAAAATCATCAAGAATAGGTAATAACTTATCATAAATATAAGTTAATTAAGTATGTATGTCAAGATGTTAGTGTAATGGAGTTAATCCAATTGAAACGTTTTAAAAATCTCAAGTAACAAAGTTTTGCCGGAATTAACACGATTGGACGATAATCGTCGAATTCGTGAAATTCTCAGAATGGAAGTCGAATTTTGATATTGAGCTTGGAAACGTTGGTTTCGAATGGAGAAAAGTCTTATTTGGCATTATAGAGTTGCGGACTCGAAAATGGCCAGATTCCGACATAGAACGAAGAAACGAGCATTGAACGTTCACGAAAGTTTATCGTTTTCGTTAAAAATGGACTAATAGGTGAAATTTTAGCAAACAAAGTTAAATAGATAAAATTCTTGCATGACCACGTAGAGTATGAAATTTGTGAACCGTAGGCTCTTGAACGAGCCAATTCAAACTTATAACGAAGAAGTTACGCGTCCGGGAATCTCGCAAAGTTGAAAAAGCACAAAGTTTTTACGTGGCTCGAGTCCAGCCATGACGCCAAAGTGAGCATCACCCTGAGAGTCACACTACAAATACGACTCATAACAAAGGGACTCATGTACATGACTTCGAGTCCGGTCTCCAAGCCCTAATGGGTGACGCAGCATCGCAGCTTAATAAAGGAATACTGGCGCTGCAGCGCCAGCCTTAAACCCTAGACAGTAAAGAATGGTTACAAGTAGAGCTTGAATGGAAATTGTTTAGCAATGAACTAAGGGACTTTATACATTATTGTTAAGTCATAACTAAACCTCAAGTGTGATCACTTAGAGTTAAAGTAAGTCAATTGAAGATGAACGTAAAAGGTATGCAATAAACGTACTTAATCAATGACGATCAAGTTTCGATTAAATAACGTAAGGACGTTAACTTGAACCGAGTTTTATTAATGAAATAATTTCAGTTAAGAGAAAGAAGTTGGTAAGAATGATGTAAAGAATGATGGAAAGCCGGAACCAATAAATAACATATCAAATACGGGATTAGATTGAGAAATAGGGTAAGATTCTTTAGGAACTATGTATGTTCATTCATGACCTGATGTGGTATGTTATGTGGTTATGTGTTGTAGAGACCGTAAGGACTCAAAGGGAAACATTATTATACTGTAGCAGACGCTGAAGGCAACTTTTTCTTAAATGCTTGTCTAACCTTCGTGTTAGCAAGGTTTTCAAATGATTCAAATTATGAGATGCATGTATGGTTTTGAAGAAAGAGTCGATGCCAGTTTTAGCTCGGCTAGACTAATCTTGATAGATTGATTGAACTGTTTACATGTCTTTTAATATAGAATTGCTAACGCTATCCTACGCCAACTAATTGGTAGGGATTCAAGGTAAGCCTGAATATGAATAAACAAATGTATTTTCATCGAGTTTTCGATTGGCACGTGTAAGACCCCAGCTATTATAAATAAAGATGAATTTTCTATAAATATTATTTTTGAATATTATGGAATAAATTTGATATAATGTTATAGTTGTGGGTAATATTTATAAATTTTGCAAAAGTATGCAAGTTGTTATAAAATATTCGTTTGGTGGGGAATATTCTTTTTGTTAGGGAATATTAAATACAATGGCTCAATCATTGGTGGACCCCTACAATGTAATTATTATTTACGGATTGAGAAAACGACAAAAATATTTTATAAAAATAACGGCGGAGGTGTTACCGTTAAAAGCGTTGAACTACCCGGTGGTAAAGAAATACGATGTCTACGCATTGGTTGCATAGTAGCACACAGTATTGATTATTGATGCTTACGTGAGAAGTCACTCAACTATGCTCAATTATTGCTACAAAGAATTTGTTTGCATCATATCTCTTATATTATTGATTCAATTATTGTCACAAGATTATCATCGTATAATATGTTATATTATTAATTGAGATGACAAGTTATAAATGATTAATAATTGTTGAAAGATTAAAAATGTGTTGATTAAAAATAAAATGATTTGTGGTAATATTTATTCAATCCTTAATGTATATAAAGAGTCATTATGAAACGTTTGTGGTAAGTTTGATTATTTTATGGGGGGGGGGGGGCCCATATATGTCATCATCTAAGAGTCTCTTCGTCAATAGTAATTACCTTTGTGAATAGTAATTACCTTCATCAATAGTATTTACCTTCGTCAATAGTATTTACCTTCGTCAATAGTAATTACCTTTGTCAATAGTAATTACCCTTGTGAATTGTAATTACCTTCGTCAATAGTAATTACCCTTGTGAATAGTAATTACCTTCGTCAATAGTAATTACCTTTACCAGACGTCAAACCACTTGCTTGCTTCACATTACAAACGTCGAACCACTTGTCGTTTCACATTACAAAGTCGAACCACTTTTCTTTTCACATCACCAATTAAATCAATCCACTTGCCTTTTCACATGGTAGGTGCTAAGCTAGAAATCTTCTATAAATAGAGGCCTAGTGCTTCATTATTTTCACGAATTCATTCAAGCTTTAGAGAGAGAAAGTATAGAGAGAATAAGAGAGAAGAAGAAGAATATTTTGTTACTACACTACTGCAGATTCAATCTCCAACCAAAAAGTAAGGGGTGTTATTCTTTGTTATTCATGAAGAGAAGCTGTTGTTATTCAATTGCTTATTATTACATGCTTGAATAACTTTTATGTATCTGCTGGTTTATCCTATACTTGGTGACATTCTTCTATTATTACATTGGAACATCTTGTGCATGTGTTTTACACCTACTGGTTCCGCTCTTTATTATTATTACATTTGGAACATCCATGCATGTGTTTTTACACCTTACTGGTTTCGCCTCTTTATTATTATTCTGCTGGAACATCACATGCGTGTGTTTTACACCGGACTGGTTCCGTTTTATTTTATTATTATTCTGCTGGAACATCACATGCATGCGTTTTTGCCGGACTGGTTCCGTTATTTATTATTACATTGGAATAACTTTTGCTGCAAGGCTCTATCGCATGCATGGTGATTTCTTTTGTTATTCCATTCTTTATTATACCCGGTTGGTTAAAACTTTGACTTCTATACTCCATGAAATTAGTGGAATATCCTTGATATTTGTGGTTCATCCAAATCTTTTCATGGAAATATTCTTCCGATCATTCTTGAATTTTACTCTACAAAACAATTATCATGTTGATAATTTGGGCGTTAATAATTCTGGATAAAATAATTCTTGAACTTGTTTTATTGAATTCTTATATCATTGTCATCATCCTCATGTTTATATTATGTTGAAAGTCATCTCATGGCACATAGTGCATAGATGGACTTGGTATGATTATGATCGAGAGACTATTCGATTGTAATCATGACCGTAATGTTACAAATGATGTGATAAAAATCCTCGATGGTAGTAGTGCATTGATGGACAAATTGTTGGCATGATCATGACCATTAATGAATACACAAATATTCTTGGCCCGTAGTGTCATGAATAATTGTGGTCGTGATACTAAAGAATATCCTTGGCCAGTAGTGCGGGGTGATTCGATGATGTGGACTATTTATTAAAGTGAGTCTCGGCTATAATGATGATGAAAACCTTTTAAATCATAAAAGATAGTAGATTTTATTTTCTACTTGACTCTTTTAATGGATTGCTTGTTCATTGCGCAGTTAAACTTGATGTTTATTATATTTTATCGGTTTAACACTTTGTTGAAGGCTATTGATAATTTATTCGCATTATCTTAGTCATAATATTTCTTCTTTGGGCTAGTTGAGCTAACCCTTTTCTTTCACTTTATTCTCTTCGTGAAATGAGAACATAGCCGGGACGAGTCGGGGAGCGGAGTAATGGTCTAGAGGATAGCATTAGTAGTCCTCACTATTCTCGTGAAATAGTGTGATAATAATTGTAATGGGGACTCCTTTTGAGTTTGTATAATATCTAGTAGACAATATTTGTATTCAAACTCACGATTTATGTCAGTATTGTACACGGCAGCTTATATTAGTAAGTTGTATTTAAATTACATACCATGTATCCGACTACCCAAGATGGGTGATGTATACCTAATTTTGGGGGCGTCACGGTTAGTATCGAGCTTAGGATATGGTCCTGGCTAAGATGTGAGAATAGTACTAGGAGGGGAGAGACGGGGGATACCTTCGCTAGTATGACCTACCTAAGTTTATGTGCTATTTTATTGGTTGGTCAGAAGATAGGGATAATTTGTTACATGTCAATTAACCTTTTATTTTGTGGCAGTATCTGAAAATGACATCTGAGAATGTTGAGAATAGCAATGGAGCGCAGGCGATCGTTGATTCACCACATATCAATAATCAGGATAATGTGCATCAGGAAGACGACAATCCTCATGCAAACAACAACACTGACCAAATGATGAATGAGCGACTCCTGTCCAAAACGTAGGTGGAAACAAGGAAAACTCTCGGGCGGTCACCGCTAAACAATTCAAGGAGCTGGGACCACCGGAGTTTAAGGGAGAGCCAAAAGCACTTCTGGCGGAAGCATGGATAAAGCAGATTACCAAGATATTTGATGTCTTGGGATGCTCCGAGGAGCAAAAGGTTCCCTTCACGCTTTTATGTTGCTGCGAGAGGCGGATTCTTGGTGGGAATCGGTAAAACGTACTCAACTTCTTTGTCTCAAGATATCTTGGGAGAAGTTCCAGAGTCGCTTCAACGACAAATACTTTCCCGAAAGTATTCGCCACATGAAGGAGGTGGAGTTTATCAAGTTGGAACAAAACAATATGACCGTGTGTCGCAATACGAGGAAAAATTTGCGGAGTTATCACGGTTTGCGTCCCACTTGGTGGATAATGAAGAGAAATGGCGCGAATGTTTTTAAGAGGTTTGAAGCGGAGATACGTCGAACATCTTATTTCTCATAAACCGTGTTTGTATTCGGATGTTGTAAATAGGGCTCAATTAGTGGAGCGCGATAATGAGTCAACGCAACTAAAAGAGAGCGTGCGGCAAAATTATAATACCAAATGAGAGTAGTCATCATCGGCGGTGACAACAAGCGTGGAGGGAATCAACGGGCGGATATGGTAACCACTTCGGTGGTAATCGAGGCCAAAACAATAAGAATGGACATTTCAAGAAAAGGAGATTCAACAATGATGGAAAGACGTCAAAGACCAAAGACCATTGTTAAGGAAGGAGAAAGACCACCTATCATATGCTTCAAATGCGGAGGAGAGGGACACATCGATTCAAATCTAGCCATGCCAGTCAAAGCATGTTTTAATTGTGGAAGAGAATTCACTTAGCTCGATTTTGTCGTTTCATCGAAGACAAATTCAGCTAGGATGGAGGCACCAAAGGCCAGTCGGAAAAGTCAAAACCAGTGGTGTGAGGGAGGAGCGTTTGTTGTTACCTCCCGGAGAGCAAGGAACCCAATGAGGTCATCACGGTAAGCTTATCATAAACTCTAATGAAGTCTATACTTTATTTGATACCGTTTCTACCCATTCTTTTATTTCTCCTACTTGCGCTCATCGATTAAATTTGACTCTGGAGAAATTAGACTTTGACTTATCTGTGGAAACTCCATTGGGAGAAACCTTCATTACATCCACTGTTTATAAGTCTTGTTTGGTTCAAATCGGTACCCTCACATTACACATCGATCTTATTTCATTAAAAATACTTGCATTTGACGTGATTCTAGGGATTGATTGGTTAACTACTTATCATGCAAAAATTGATTGTTTTCGTAAGGTTGTTAGCTTTCATAATCCTAATCAACCTATTATGCGAATTCAAATGACCAAACCATTAAATTCAATCACGGTCATCTCAAGCCATAAATCTATTAGTTTATTGAAAAACGGATGTCAAGCTTTCTTAGCTCATGTCACAGATTTAAACAAAAATACGTCAGTTTTGAACGATATTTCTATTGTTAATAAATTTCCTGACGTATTCCCCGAAGAACTTCCTGGCCTACCCCCAGAGCATGAAATTGAATTTTGTATCGACCTTGAACCCGGTACAAAACCTATTTCCAAAGCCCCATATCGAATGGCTCCTATTGAACTTCAGGAGTTAAAGACCCAACTGCAGGAATTGTTAGACATTTGCATTATTCGTCCTAGTACTTCTCCTTGGGTGCTCTTGTTCTATTCGTGAAGAAGAAAGATGGGAGTATACGACTTTGTATTGATTATCGGGAGTTGAATCACGTCACCATCAAAAATAGGTATCCATTGCCACGTATTGATGACTTATTTGACCAGTTGCAAGGAGCCAAATTCTTTTCAAAGATTGATCTTAGTTCGATATCACCAATTGAAGATTAGAACCGTGACATTCCAAAAACGGCTTTAACTCCTAAGACGGGCATTATGAATTCCTAGTCATGTCCTTTGGATTGACTAATGCTCATCTTGCCTTCATGGATATGATGAACCGAGTATTCAAGGAATATTTGGATCACTTTGTGGTCGTCTTTATTGATGACATCCTTATTTATTCCAAAAGCCGTGAAGATCATGAGCAACACTTGAGGTGACACTCCAAAAGCTTCGTGAATATAAGCTTTATGCCAGTTGAAGAAATCTGAGTTCGGCTTGAAGAAGTAGCATTCCTTGGGCACGTGGTATCAAGTCATGGAATATCTGTTGACCAAAGAAAGATTGAAGCTATTCAAAGTCGGAATAACCAAAATCGATGATCAAGTACGTAGCTTTCTCGGTTTAAATTTGGTTATTATCGGAGATTCGTGGAAGGATTTTCTCGAATCGCTACTCCATCGACTTAGTGACTCGGAAAGATACATGCGATTCGGTTGGAGCGAAGAATGTGAGAGGAGTTTTCAAGAACTCAAGAGGAGACTTATTTCAAAGACTGTTCGACGATATACCATCCGCTCGGAGGGTTTGTCATCTACAGCTGATGATTCTTGAGCAAAGGGTTGGGATGTGTTCTCATGCAACATGGAAAAGTAATAGCTTTATGCCTCGCGACAACTCAAAGAATATGAGAGGAATTATCCTACTCATGATCTAGAGTTAGCAAAATTGTTATCTTCACACTTAAAATTTGGAGGCATTACTTGTATGGGGAGAAAGTGGAGATCTTTACGGATCATAAAAGCCTCAAATATTTCTTCACTCAAAAGGAACTCAACATGCGACAACGACGTTGGCTTGAACCGTTGAAAGATTATGATCATACCATCCAATACCATCTTGGAAAAGCGAACGTGGTAGGCGACGATTGAAAGCGAAGATCGTATGCAAGCACGAAAAGCGTTATTGTCAACACAAAGGCCCATTTTGTATGACTTGCAAAGGATGGAGATAGAGTTAAAGACTCGTGGACGCGCGTGATGATAGTGAATATCTGAGTAGAAGAATCCGACTTTAATCGATAAAGTTAAAGCCGCTCAAGCTACTGCACTGGAGCCGATGCGTATGAGGAAGAAAATGCAAGAAGGTGCTATCTTAGGAAGCAAGAATCGATGAAGAAGGAATACTTGAGTCAACTCCAGGACTTTGTGTTCCTAACAACCTTGATTTAAAGTATAATATCATGATGGAGGCGCACAACACACCATTTGCAATCCATCTCAGAGTACCAAATGTATCATGATATTCGCCATACATTTTGGTGGAGCAATATGAAGAGAGAGATAGCTATTGTTTATCTCAAGGTGTCTAACTTGTCAACGAGTTAAAGCGGAGCATCAAGTACCAAAAGGTCCATTGCAACCACTTGAAATTCCGAATGGAAGTGGGAGCACATTACCATGGATTTCGTTACCGGTCTTCCTAAGGTTTCTCAAGGCATTGATGCGATTTGGGTCATTGTTGATAGATTGACCAAGTCTCCGCTCATTTCTTCGATCTGAGAAACTTATACACTTGAACGTCTTGCTCAGTATGTACATAAACGAGATTGTAAGATCGCATGGTATCTTAAGTATCCATAGTTTCCGATCGAGACCCAAGATTCACTTCACGATTTTGGGTTAGTTTGCAAAAAGCTATAAGGCACACAGACTTATGATTTAGCTCGGCATATCATCCTTAGATGGACTGGACGATCGAAGAGGACTATTCAAACTCTTGAAGATCTATTAAGACTCGTGTCCTTGATTTCAAGGGAGTTGGGACAAGTTCTTACCATTGGTGGAGTTTTCCTACAACAACAGCTTATCAAGCAAGTATTGGCATGGCTCCATTCGAGCGTTGTATTGAAGAAAGTGTCGTTCTCCAAAGATCTTTGGGATGAGGTGGGTGAAGCAACGTTGTTGGGACCGGAGTTGGTACGTATGACTACGGAAAAGATTCAAACGATCCGACAACGTATAAAAACCTCACAAAATCGATAAAAGAGTTATCTTGATCTTCTTGAAAGGACGTGGAATTCGATATAGGAGATCATGTGTTGTTAAGAGTCTCTCCATGGAAAGGAGTTACAAGATTTGGAAAGAGAGGAAAACTTAATCCTCGATTCATTGGTCCATTTTAATCCTCGATCGAGTAGGAACCGTGGCTATATAGACTTCGTTTTTGTGCCAAATATGTCTCGTGTTCATAACGCTTTTTCACATATCTATGTTACGTAAATATGTGAAAGACCAACCATATTATTGAGTTGGAACCGGGCATTTAAATAGCGGAAGATTTGACGTATGAAGAGGTTCTGTTCAAATTTTGGATAAGAAGGAACATATTCTACGCTCCAAGGTTATACCTCAAGTCAAAGTTTTGTGGAGGAACCACGATGTTGAGGAAATGACTTGGGAGTTAGAATAACTGAAATGAAATCAAGGTATCCTTACCTCTTCGACATACCAGTATCGTACCTAATTTCGAGAACGAAATTTCATAAGAAGGGAGGTTGTAAGACCCAACTATTATAAATAAAGATGAATTTTCTATAAATATTATTTTTGAATATTATGGAATAAATTTGATATAATGTTATAGTTGTGGGTAATATTTATAAATTTTACAAAGTATGCAAGTTGTTATAAAATATTCGTTTGGTGGGGAATATTCTTTTTGTTAGGGAATATTAAATGACAACTACTCAATCATTGGTGGACCCCATTGAATGTAATTATTGTCGATTGAAAAACGACAAAAATATTTTATAAAAATAACTACGGAGGTGTTACTGTTTAAAGCTGTTGAACTACCCCGTGGTAAAAGTACGAATACTGGCGTGGTTGCATAGTAGTAACACGATATTGATTATTGATGCTTACGTGAGAAGTCACTCAACTATGCTCGATTATTGCTACGATAATTCTTTGCATCATATCTCTTATATTATTGATTCAATTATTGTCACAAGATCATCTCGTATAATATGTTATATTATTAATTGAGACGACAAGTTATAAATGATTAATAATTGTTGAAAGATTAAAATGTGTTGATTAAAAATAAAATGATTTGTGGTAATATTTATTCAATCCTTAATGTATATAAAGAGTCCATTTATGAAACGTTTGTGGTAAGTTTGATTATTTTATGGGGGGGCCCATATGTCATCATCTAAGAGTCTCTTCGTCAATAGTAATTACCTTTATGAATAGTAATTACCTTCATCAATAGTATTTACCTTCGTCAATAGTATTTACCTTCGTCAATAGTAATTACCTTCGTCAATAGTAATTACCCTTGTGAATAGTAATTACCTTAAATCGATAATAATTACCTTTACCAGACGTCAAACCACTTGCCGTTTCACATTACAGTGGCCAAACCACTTGTCGTTTCACATTATAGGCGTCCGAACCACTTGTCGTTTCACATTACAAAGCGCCGAACCACTTTTCTTTTCACATCACCACCGTCAAGCCACTTGCCTTTTCACGGTGGTAGGTGCTAAGCTAAAATCTTCTATAAATAGAGGCCCAATTAGCTTTCATTATTTTCACGAATTCATTCAAGCTTTAGAGAGAAGTATAGAGAGAATAAGAGAGAAAGAAGAAGAGTATTTTGTTACTACACTATCTGCGTATTCAATCTCCTACCAAAAGTAAGGGTGTTATTCTTTGTTATTCATGAAGAGAACTGTTGTTATTCCATTGCTTATTATTCTGCATTGGAATAACTTTGTATACGCTGATTTACCCTATACTTGGTGACATTCTTCTATTATTACATTGGAACATCTTGTGCATGTGTTTTACACCTACACTGTTCCGCCTTTTATATTATTATTCTGGAACATCCCATGCATGTGTTTTACACCGGACTGGTTTAAATCTTTATTATTATTATTCATTGGAACATCCTGTCATGTGTTTTACACCGACCGGTTCCGTCTTTATTATTATTACGCTGGAACATCCTCGTGCATGCGTTTCTGCCGGACCGGTTCCGTTATTTATTATTCTGTTGGAATAACTCACTTTGCTTGGCCTATCGCATGCATGGTGATTTCTTTTGTTATTCCATTCTTTATTATACCCAGTTGGTTAAAACTTTGACTTCTATACTCCATGAAATTAGTGGAATATCCTTGATATTTGCGGTTCATCCAAAGATCTTTTCATGGAAATATTCTTCTAATCATTCTTGAATTTTACTCTACAAAACAAATGATCATGTTGATAATTTGGACGTTAATAATTCTGGATAAAATAATTCTTGAACTTGTTTTATTGAATTCTTATATCATTGTCATCATCCTCATGTTTATATTATGTTGAAAGTCATCTCATGGCACAGTAGTGCATAGATGGACTTGGTATGATTATGATCGAGACTATTCGTGTAATCATGACCGTAATGTTACAAATGATGTGATAAAAATCTCGATGGTCGTAGTGCATTGATGGACGCTTGTTGGCATGATCATGACCATTAATGAATACACAAATATTCTTGGCCGTAGTGCATGAATAATTGTGGTCGTGATACTAAAGAATATTCTTGGCCGTAGTAGTGCGGGGTGATTCGATGATGTGGACTATTTATTAAAGTGAGTCTCAAATTTATAACAATGATGAAAAACCTTTTAAATCATAAAAGATAGTAGATTTTATTTTCTACTTGACTCTTTCAATGGATTGCTTGTTCATTGTGAGTTAAACTTGATGTTTATTATATTTTATCGCTTAACACTTTGTTGAAGGCTATTGATAATTTATTCGCATTATCTTAGTCATAATATTTCTTCTTCGGGCTAGTTGAGCTCACCTTTCTTTCACTGTTTCTCTTGAAATGAGAACATAGTTTGGGACGAGTCGGGGAACGGAGTAATGGTCCAGAGGATAGCATTAGTAGTCCTCACTATTCTGTGAAATAGTGTGATAATAATTGTAATGAGGACTCCTTTTGAGTTTGTATAATATCTAGTTGACAATATTTGTATTCAAACTCATAGTTTATGTCGTATTGTACACGACAGTTATATTAGTAAGTTGTATTTAAATTCTGTACCATGTATCTGACTACCCAAGATGGGTGACGTATACCTAATTTTGGGGGCGTCACAGCACGTGAGGTTGCCACAACTTAAACATACATACGTTTAATGGATGTAGTGTTGATCAACATAGAGTACTATAGGCTGATCACCTAGATGTGCTCGTAAGATATGTCGACTTTACGGACTTAAATGTCAGTTGTCCTTTTCAAAGAAACTATAAGACGTTCACGTCTTGAACCAGAATTGATGAATATTGTTATTGTAAAATGTTTTGAAGGAAAAGAAATGCTATTTTAAGTTATTGATAATACTTCGTAACTATCATCCAGTTATTGAAGATATACGATTCCTATGTTTCCAGTATACTTTTAAAATGAAATTGTTATACTTGCTGAGCTTGTTATGCTCACTCTTGCTTGAACCATATGATTGCAGCTTAGACTGAATGGACCAAAGGATTCGTCAAGGTTAAAGTGAAGGCTAAAGCGAACGTGTCTATTACCTATGTAATAGTATAGGTTTGTAATGATAATATTTGATATTATGATAAGAACAAATGTAACGGTTATAAAGAACCTGGGAATGGTAGTATTGTTTTGGATTATATATAAGACATATTCGTTCTTTTGAGGCATTTCAATTGAATGTTTGTGTGAACTGTAGCACCGTGCAGCACCATCTGTCGGGTTGGAAGAGACATGGATTTGGGGGCGTCACACATCTTCTTCGTTAGGATCCTCTTCTGGATCAGTCTCAAGCTCATGCTCCGGACTAATAACTGTGATCAACGGAGATGGCTCTCTTTATACCAACTGCTCCCTGACGACATGAATGTCTCGGGGCTCCTCCTCCGTAGGTACTCGGGATTCCTCCCCAGCTCGACTAGCTCCTCCAACATCCGACATCCTGACAACATAGTTTTTTAAGTTTTTTAGTTATTAAGCCGTACTAGCGCGCACATAATTTAACACATAAACACATAAAATCTTTTATTATCTTCAATGAATTAAGAAATTCATTTCTTAGAACTCGATAAAGTTTTCCATAACTATGTTCTTCCTATAAGGCTACTACCTAAGGTTGTTTCCCCACCTAAGGTTCATAGCCTACAACTTTGATACCAACCTGTGACACCCCCAAATTCGGGTACTTCAATTTCCACATGATTTGGTGTTCACTAAACAAACATCATATGTCTATCTACCCATAAAAAAAGAAAGCTTAAATAGTTAGAAATAAATCCTCTCCTTAAGGAGTTACATCATCTGCAATAATTACATAAATCTCAGGTCATACTAACCTTAAATCTAAACTGCGGAAACATAATCAATTAATAGTCTTACACAACATTAACATAATTCTAAAACTTAATTACATAATCACATAAACAACAAGTCTTCATCACCTATTAATCTTGCCCTTGCCTTTGTTAGTAGAAGGCTCGTCGGACCTTTCGTTCTTAACTGCAATGTTATTATTATGCAAGAGTGAGCACGATTGCCAACAAGTATAATAATGAAACAACAATATAATAATATGCGAGTGAATAAAAGACTTCTTGAAATAAAACTCAACTTTTGAATCAGGAATGAATAACAAGAATTAAAAGAACTTCTGAGGGTCATAAGACCTTGAACTATGTCCTAGGTTATCAAGGGTTATACTTAAAACCTTTAACAGTCATAAGAATATGGACTCTTCTACTGTACTTTTAGGAATCACCCTTAGTACCATATCGCGCACAATATCTTAACGCTAACACATAAGTAATCCCTATACAGGGTTGTTCATCTCAGTTTGACATTAGAGTCCTCACCAAAGGAAGTTTGGTTTGGATAATCCAATAAAGGTTCTCAAATTAATTCATAAAAATTTGTTTGAATATGGCAAATCCAATTAATTTATTCTTACATGAATTTAGACATACTTCATTTAACTACTATCCAACCCTTCTAGCAATTTGGTCAAATTATATAATTTCATTGCTCACTTATCAAAATCTATTATCATCTAACTACCCATAATCAAAGGATAAAGACATAATTTAAATATCTTAAACAATAATCTCTCCCATTAAAGGGTTACATCATAATCTCAAAATAAATCCCAGTAATCTAACCTTAAAATTATTACATCAGTTTGCAGAATACATTATAAAATAAAACAAGACTTAAGACTTCAATTATTTAAATAAAATTTAATCAATTCTTCACCACTTAGACATCTTGCCCTTTCCCTTGCTAGTAGATGGATCATCACCTCTTTCAACTTTAGCTGCATTGTTTAATTGCAAGAGTGAGCAAACAATTGCTCACTGACATAAAGATATTATAATAACAACATGAGAGTAAACAACGAATATTGAATGATAGAGAACTTGTTCTACGAATCAAAATAGAAAACAAGTTCGAACTTTAATTATCTAAGGGTCTTATGACCACGAACTATGTCCATGGTGTTTAGGTATTATTACCTTAACCTGAACAGTCGTTAGACTGTATAGACTCTTCTTAACGTACTCAGGGGGATCAGCCCTTTGTACCATGTATTATGCACAAATATCTAAATATTACACGTACAAAATCCTCTATGTTAGGGATGTTCGTCTCAGTTTGAATTTAGAATTTTCGCACTAAAGAAAATTTAGTTTGGAACTAGCTTATCAGTGTTTCTAGAATTTTAGAACACTTATTCAATTTCCATAAATAAAGATTTAATACAAGAATGTATAACTGAACAAGGCTATCAAAGTCAAAGATCGAATATCGATAATATATAACTGAATAAGCATGGTATATATGTAAAGTATTATATTCAAAGAACTAAAACAATCTCATTTGAATCAATGTGTTAGAACAATATATGTTTTGAATACTAATAACAAGAAATGAGAATGTGAAACTCATTCGATGTAACGAATTAGGTTACATGAGCTTATTCAATCATTTATCAGAATAGAATCAATAGTCTTGCTCAATGACAAATATTAGATTTAGAAACTTGCACATTTATGAAAGTAGAGTTAGAGAACTTGCATAACCATAACAAACTAACTCAATGAATGTATGGAGTTAGAAGACTTACCTTGTTTTTAAGCTACACAAATGAAATAATCTCCAATTACCCTACACATATCATCGAAATCGCAACAACAATTAATTGTATGAACATTAGCTTTGGGGTTTAAACTATCATTTAAGTCATAACCCTAACCTAGCACCTAACCATTTAGGTTAACAAACTTAACGTTTCTGAAATTACACATTGATCAACATAACTCTGTTGTTCAACTCTATCTTTTGAAAAGATCTCAATTGATTTCATTTTATAACTTATTTAAATAATTATTTCAAATATTTGTACTTTGCATTTCAACACTTTAACATCTGTTATTATAGTTTATAACATGTTCTAACATCATTAACATACTCACTAAACTAACACAAGTCCGATAAGCTGACTTCTGAAACAAGCGAGACCTCAACTGTCTTAGTTCGGGTGTGGCGGCAATTCATACTTGCCTACACACTTTGACTTGTGCCCCATTTTCTTGCATTTTTGCCTTTTTGCACCGGTATTTCTTTTACTACCAGTACCTGAGAACAGAGCGCAGACTTCGGCGGTGAGCAATAGCCAGCCATTTTTAGCCCAACAAACACAAATTTCACCCATCAAATGGTGATAACAACATGTAAAATAAATATACAACTATCCTAATCATGATTGAGAACATATTCAACCACTAAGTACAATGTAACAACAATTAGAACTATTTTAATTTCTCAATTTTCATGTTTTTCATATAAAACTCCATTTTTGATAGTCTATCCAAAAATCATCAATGTGAACTCATTTCTTGACCAAATCATTCCATTCAAATTACTTTATGTTCGTATCTCAATGAACTACCATATGCAAGCATCAATTTAAAGTTTTATACACATATTGGACAAGAAATTTGGTACTTTCTAAGGCTATATAACAAGAACACATACACTGTGATTCTTCCTTTTCTTCCTCAACCCAATTTCTCATGAATTTGATAATAGATAACATATTTACATAATAATTAACAGAGTTTTGAAATTCTACAAGAACATGAATACATCACAATCTCGTAATTTCCAAATCATACCAAGAAGATATATACATATACAACCAAAACTATAGAATAATAATAGGAATAATTTATACCTTAATCTTTGATGATATGGTAGCCAAACTAAGAGAAATCCTTTCCCCAAAACCCTTCTTCTCTAACCCTCCAATAACACTGTGTTTTCTTCTTCCAAGCTCTCTCTCAACACTCTGATATTTTGCCTTAGAAAAAAAAATAGACGCGTAGGAATAATATAACTGGCCTCCCATAAACGTCAGGTTGAAAAAAAAAGGTAGCGTCAGTTGAATAATGCCAAAGGCCTTGTTTGGCTACCACAATATTTCCAAACTAGTTTATTATTATATTATTTATATTGCATAGTTACTTTGTGTCACACTCTAATTAATTTAAATAACATAGTTTAGTTAATTTAAATAACTTATATAATAATAATAATAAAAATTTCATTATCATTAAAATTAATAAATAATTATATATCTAATTTAATTAGAAACATCATTTTATTTAATTTATTTATTTCCATTAAATTAAACAATTCATTTAATTTAATTAATTTCTTAAATATTAAGCATTTGATTTAATTTAATTATCTTCTTAAATTAAATCCAACAAATAAAATTATCATTACTCGATTCAATTAACATTAATTAATTTAGCTACTAAATTAATTAATGACAATTCATCAAATATTTATTTTCTCAATAAAAATAAATTATTTTAAATATTTATTTAATTCCATAAATATTTAAATTAAATTACAAATTTCTCGATCGTTACATCCTTCCCTCCTTAAAAAGGATTACATCCCCGAATCACAACTCGAAAAATTCATTCATTATATTCTTCCTTCTTAAAAAGATTACATCCCCGAATCATTTATACAAAATCAAGCAAACAATTGAGGATAATTCTTCATCATAACATTTTCAAGTTCCCATGTAGCTTCCTCGGCATTGTGGTTCCTCCAGATTACCTTAACGAAAGGTATCACCTTATTCCTCGATGCTTGCTCTTTTACATCAACAATTTGAGCAGGGACTTCTTTATATGTTAAGTCTTTCTCAAAGCGTAAGGGCTCATATTCTATAACATGCCTATAATCGGGGTTATATGGTCTCAATCTTGAGATGTGGAAAACATTATGGATATGCATTAACTCTCTGGGTAAGGCTACCTCGTGCGCCACTTCTTGACCAACCCATCAAGCACTTGAAAGGTCCTATAAATCTAGGGCTCAATTTCCCTTTCTTGCCAAATCAATTTTCCCCTTCTAGGAGATACTTTCAAGAAAACATAACTACTGACATCCAATTCTCGATTTTGTCGATGTCTTGATCGGCATATTTCTTACATACTATCTTGTGCGGCTATCAATCTTGCTTGAATCACCTTGATGATTTTGCGACGGTTTGTTGCACCAACTCGGACCCAATAGTGGCGTTCTCCTACCTCATCCCGGCATAACGGAGTTCGCATTTTCTGTAGTATATAACTCTTCGTAGGCGGCATGCCATATACTAGCGTGATAACTATTATTATATGAAAATTCAACCATGGTAAATGATCATCCCAATTTCCTTTGAAATCCATAATACATACTCGAGCATATCTTCTAGTGTTTGGATGGTTCTCTCGCTTTGTCCGTCGGTTTGAGGATGGTATGTTGTGCTCATTCTCAATTGTGTTCCCCAAACATTCTTGTAGTCATTTCCAGAAATTAGATGTGAAACGTTGATCTCTATCTGACACAATGGACACAGGTACACCGTGTCTTGACACAATTTCCTTTACGTACAGTTTTGCTAACCGATCTAGGGTAAATCGAATCTTGATCGGCAAAAAGTGAGCCGACTTCGTCAATCGATCAATAATTACCCAAACGGCGTCATACCCTTGCTGAGTCGTTGGAAGTCCTACCACAAAATCCATTGTGATATGCTCCCATTTCCATTCTGGTATCTCTAACGGTTGTAACAATCCGCTTGGCCTTTGATGTTCAGCTTTAACTTTCTGACACGTTAAGCATTTTGCCACACACTCAGCCACATCCCTCTTCATATTCGGCCACCAAAAATGATGTCTAAGATCTTGGTACATCTTTATACTTCCATGGTGAATAGAATATCTTGAGTTGTGAGCTTCACTCAGAATTTCTTCTTTAATTTTTGGTACTTGCGGTACCCAAATTCTCCCTTCGAACCGAAGTAACCCTTCCGAATCGATTTTGAATTTGTTTTCCTCACCTTCAGCTATTTTCTATTTTATCTTGGTGTAGTCTTCATCCTGAAGTTGTGCATTCTTCACTTTATCTACCAACGTTGAATCATTTCCTATCTGGAACAACTTTTCATCGGATTACATCCGGATATTTAATTTCCAACTCCATCTTAGCCATTTCCGCACACTAGCTTCTCTTCTGGTTTGTCAACAACATTAACTTCTCTCGTCCCTTCCTACTTAAGGCATCATCAACAACATTACGCCTTTTCGGGATGATAGAAGATCTCATGATCATAATCTTTGATTAGTTCCAACCATCTTCTTTGTCGCATGTTTAAGTCTTTTGTGTAAAGATATACTTGAGACTTTTATGGTGGTATATATCTCACACCTCTCTCCGTAAAGATAATGTCTCCAAATCTTCAAGGCAAACACTACTTGACTAACTCTAAGTCATGAGTCGGATACCCCTTTTCGTAATCTTTTAATTGACGTGATGCATATGCAATAACTCTGCCATTATGCATAAGCACACAACCTAGTCCTTTATGCAATGCGTCACTATACACCACAAAATTTCATGTATCATCATGCAATGACAACACAGGTGCTGAGCTCAATCTCTTCTTTAATTCGTGAAAACTTTCCTCACACTTCTCCGTCCAAACAAACTTAACCGCCTTCCTGGTTAAATTAAATCAGCAGGTTCGCGATCTTGGAAAAATCTTGAATAAAAGCGCCTATAGTAACCTTGACCCTAAGAAACTCCTTATCTCGATGGTGTCTTGGTTGATCCCGATTTACTCTGACTTCAACTTTTGATGGATCCACCAAAATTAGTCTTTATCAATAACATGCAGAAAATTGTACGTATTCCCATCCAAAACTCACATTTTTAAAATTTTGCGTACAACTTCTCATTTCTCAATGTCTCCAACGTCACTTTTAAGTGTTCAACATATTCTTCCTTGGTCTTAGAATACACCAAGATATCGTCAATAAACACTACCACAAATTTATCTAAGAATGGTTTAAACACACTGTTCATCAAATCCATGAACGCTGCAGGTGCATTGGTTAAACCAAATGACATAACCAGAAACTCGTAATGACCATACAGATTTCTGAATGCCGTCTTCGGTACGTCTTCTGGCCTCACCTTCAACTGATGATAACCACGTCTTAAGTCTATCTTTGAAAAATATCTCACACCCTTCAGTTGATCAAACAGGTCGTCGATTCTTGGTAACGGATACTTATTTTTAATCGTAACCTTATTCAATTCTCGATAGTCAATGCAGAGCCGTATTAATCCATCCTTCTTCTTCACAAATAACACTGGCGCTCCCCATGGCGATACGCTCGGCTGGATATACTTCTTGTCGAGCAATTCTTGCAGTTGCACCATCAACTCTTTCATCTCTACTGGGGCCATTCTCATGGTGCCTTAGATATCGGACTTGTTCTAGGTACTAAATCAATCACGAACTCAATTTGTCGATCGGCGGAAGATCGGCAAATCGTCTGGATGAAATCGTCTGCAAAATCTCTTATGATCGGTATCTCTTCTAACTTCGCACTTTTTTTTTTGTGTATCAACTATGTAGGCTAAGTATCCTACACATCCTTGTCTTAACAACTTCTTGGCTTGCATCATCATCGAACAACTTGCTTGTCGAGGTGATTTGCTTTGCCATAGAACACAACCTTTGATGGTCAAAAGGTTAACACATTTTCTTTGGCAATCAATCACTTGCTCGTGATTGAATAACCAATCCATTCCCATATAACATCAAACTCCCCGATCTAATTGGTATCAAGTCTACCCTCATCTCTTGACCCTTTATAACCACTTTACAATTCTTATATACAAATCTAACGAGAATCACTTCCTTATTCGCAATCTCTATACTTAAGGGAAATTCTAATTCTTCACAGGCAATTCTAAGTTACGAGAAAATTCATTGGATATAAATGAACAAGTAGCACCCAAATCAAATAGTACATAAACATTAATACCATTAATCGAATGATACGACACCACATCCTTAGACTTGAATAGCATCACCTTGCGGTCATATTGAAAGTTCTTGCGATGGGTCGGCTTGGTATTGGAAATTTGGTCGATGATAGTCGATGCACCACCACCATTGTTGTTTCCTTTTCCTCCACTTGCACTCCCGTTGGCTTTTTAGGACAATCACGAGCCATGTGATCCTTTTGAACCGCGGTAAAACATGCTCCTTTCTTCGGACTAAAATAGTTCGGTGCAATGTGTCCCTCCCCGACCACAGTTAAACACACTCGCTTTCCTTCAAACATACCTCAGTGATGATTCTTTCCACACGTCGCACAAGCTTCAAACTTTTTCTTTGTTGATTTCCTGTTTGTCCTCCAGTAGTTGAATTCTCACTCCATTTCCTCTTGATGGTTTACTTCCAACATTACTTCCACCAGCCTTATTCTCGTTATCATTCTTCCTCTTCTTCTGATCTTGGTTATACTTGGTCAAGGCATCGCTTCCACCTTCCGCGATAATTGCCTTTTCCAGTACAGTCGTAAATGTATTTAACTGGAACATTGAAACCTTGCTATACAGCCAGGGCTTCAATCCTTGTTCGAACCTTCTCGCCTTACGCTCATCCGTATTGACTTGATAAGTGGCAAACCTTGCCAACTCGTTAAACTTCAGCGCATATTACAGCACTTCATCGCTAGTTCCTTGCTTAAGCTCAAGAAATTGCACTTCCAACTGATTTTGAGAACTCGCTGGAAAGTACATTTCAAAGAACATCTCCTTAAATCTATCCCACGCTATCACTCCTTGTCCTCCACGAACTTTATTTGCTTGCCACTAGTAGCTAGCTTCGGACTTAAGCATAAACGTCGCGAACGCAGTCTTCTGATCTTCGCTAACTCTAGCAACATCAAATACCTTCTCCATTTCCATGATCCAGGTTTGGGCTTCCACTGGATTCATAGACCCTTGAAACTCTGGCAGTCCAACCGCTTTGAATTCCTTGAAAGTCTTAACTTGAGCTTGCGGTTGATTTGCAAGTGCTCCCGTCAACAAAGCTACCAACTGCTGAACTGGATTCACGTTGGTCTCATTGTTATTGTTAGTAGACCCCTCAAGAGGTAATTGCTGACGTGGTTGTCTTCTCCTAGGAGGCATTTTCTCTGAAAATATACGCTTATTAGTTCACTACTCAACTTCTTGGGTATTCAAGGTTTAACTTAAACATTCCAAAATTGAAGCTTTAACACATTACATTTCAAATAAACTCTAATATTTTATTCATTCATAATGTTTTAAACATACTAAAGATAGCATATCTGCTATAAACATCCATTTTCCTGAACTAAACCAGTTTCAGGATTACATACTCATACTATCTCTTTATTAATCTCAAAATAAGGGATTCACAATCTATTTACTCGCATAATTAACCGCATATTATTATCACTCTTATTTTCTATCTATTCATATTAAGACGGCGTATGGCCTCTCGATGCTCTTCCTCTATGATACTATACGCAGTCCTACGATCCATCACAAACCACGGTGAGTCTTCAAACTGAGGTGGGTAATAATGGACTCGATCCTGGGCCCTATCAATCGCCGAATTAAAAGCATAATACATAACCTTCATCTTGGCTTTCTTCACTTGGACCTTAGCCTCAGCTAGGTCTGCATGTTGAGTCGCCTTTATACAAGCATCCTCTACTCTTACACGCTTAGTTGATTCCTCTTTGAAGTCATCTTTCATCTTCTCCATGTCAGTCTTCATCTTCTCGTTCACTGCCAACAAGTCTTCATTCTGACCCTTGGTATGAACTAGCTCTCATCCCGTGTTTCCAAGTTTTGAGTCAAGTTCCTGAATCTCTACCTCCTTCTATTTCAATGCAACATGATGCATCTCTACCATCTCCTTGACTCCTCAATATTATCCTGTAACTCATGTTACGGTCATACGAGCATCATACATCTCGGCATCTGAGTTTGGTGGAAACTCCTCGGGATCCTCCTCATCAATCCTCCTCGGGATCCTCCTCGGGATCCTCCTCCTCATCCTCTTGGATCAAGCTATTCCTCCTGGGATGAATATCACGGGGTTCATCATCTCTGGATCAATCACCTCTCTAATTTACTAGAATATCCTTCGTTAGACATCATCTCGAAAAAATATTTTAAGTTTTACTTAACATTATCGATACTCTCTAAGTTATTAACACATAGCCATAATGTCTTTTATTGTTTAGTTTTAATGGATGCATTAATCCATTCAAAAACTACTTCGAACTTTTAGAAGAGTTAATCACCTCTATGTTTCGACTTCTTAAAGGCTACTTCTTAGGTTTTCCCCACCTAAGGTTCATAACATAAAGCTTTGATACCAACATGTGACACACCCCAAATTCGGTACTTCATTTCCACCCAAATTTGGTGCTCACTTATCAAATCTATTATATCTAACTACCCATAATCAAAGGATAAAGACATAATTTAAATAACTTAAATAATAATCTCTCCCATTAAAGGGTTACATCATAATCTCAAAACAAATCCTAGTAATCTAACCTTAAAATTATTACATCAGTTTGTGGAATACATTATAAAATCAAACAAGACTTAAGACTTCAATTATTTAAATAAACTTTAAACAATTCTTCACCACTTAGACATCTTGCCCTTTCCCATGCAAGTAGATGGATCATCACCTCTTTCAACTTTAGCTACATTGTTTAATTGCAAGAGTGAGCAAACAATTGCTCACTGATATAAAGATAGTATAATAACAACATGAGAGTGAACAACGAATACTGAATGATAGAGAACTTGTTCTACGAATCAAAATAGAAAACAAGTTCAAACTTTAATTATCTGAGGGTCTTATGACCACGAACTATGTCCACGGTGTTTAGGTATTATTACCTTAACCTCAACAGTCGTTAGACTGTACATACTCTTCTTAACGTATTCGGGGGGATCAGCCCTTTGTACCATGTATTGTGCACAAACATCTAAACGTTACACGTACAAAATCCCCTATGTTAGGGATGTTCGTCTCAGTTTGATTTTAGAATTTCCGCACTAAAGAAAATTTAGTTTGGAACTAGCTTATCAGTGTTACTGGAATTTTAGAACACTTATTCAATTTCCATAAATAAAGATTTAATACAAGAATGTATAACTGAACATGGCTATCAAAGTCAAAGATCGAATATCGACAATATATAATTGAATAAGCATGATATATATGCAAAGTATTATATTCAATGAATTAAAACAATCTCCTTTGAATCAATGTGTTAGAACAATATATATTTTGAATACTAATAACAAGAACTGAGAATGTGAAACTCATTCGATGTAACGAATTAGGTTACATGAGCTTATTCAATCATTTATCAGAATAGAATCAATAGTCTTACTCAGTGACAAATATTAGATTTAGAAACTTGCACATTTATGAAAGTAGAGTTAGAGAACTTGCATAACCATAACAAACTAACTCAATGAAAGTATGGATTTAGAAGACTTGCCTTGTTTGTAGGCTACACAAATGAAATAATATCCAATTACCCTACACATATCATCGAAATAGCAACAACAATTAATTGTATGAACATTAGCTTTAGGGTTTAAACCATCATTTAGGTCATAACCCTAACCTAGCACCTAACCATTTAGGTTAACAAACTTAACGTTTCTGAAATTACACATTAATCAACATAACTCGTTAAATTTCAACTCTATCTTTTGAAAACATCTCAATTGGTTTCATTTTATAACTTATTTAAATAATTATTTCAAATCTTTGTACTTTGCATTTCAACACTTTAACATCTTATTATATAGTTTATAACATGTTTTAACATCATTAACATACTCACTAAACTAACCTAAGTCCGATAAGCTTGACGACTGCAAACAAGCGACCTTTGTCTTACATCTTAGTTCGAGGTGTGGCTAGCGCAATACATGCGCACACATGGACTTGGTAACAAAGCCCAATTTAGCCATTTTTTGCCTTGCACCATTTCATTACTTATTTGGTTACAGTACAGAAACTTGAGACTTCGGCGGTGAGCGATGTAGCCATTTTAGCCCAACAAACACAAATTTCACCCATCAAATGGTGATAACAACATATAAAATAAATATACAACTATTCTAATCATGATTGCGAACATATTCAACCACTTAGTACAATTTAACAGTAATTAGAACTATTTTAATTTCTCAATTTTCATGTTTTTCACATAAAACTCCATTTTTTACAGTCTCTCCAGAAATCATCTCTGTGAACTCATTTATTGACCAAATCATTCCATGCAAATTACTTTATGTTCATATCTCAATGAACTACCATATGCAAGCATCAATTTACAGTTTTATACACATATTGGACAAGAAATTTGGTACTTTCCAAGGCCATATAATAAGAACACATACACTGTGATTCTTCCTTTTCTTCCTCAACCCAATTTCTCATGAATTTGATAACAGATAACATATTTACATAATAATTAATAGAGTTTTCAAATTCTACAAGAACATGAATACATCACAATCTCGTGATTTCCAAATCATACCAAGAAGATATATACATATACAACCAAAACTAAAGAATAATAATAGGAATAGTTTATACCTTAATCTTTGATGATATGATAGCAAAACTAAGAGAAATCCTTTCCCCAAAATCCTTCTTCTCTAACCCTCCAATAACACTGTGTTTTTTTCTTCCAAGCTCTCTCTCTCTCAACACTCTGATATTTTGCCTTAGAAAAAAAATAGACGCGTAGGAATAATATAACTGGCCTCCCACAAATGTCAGGTTGAAAAACAAAAAGGTAGCGTCAGTTGAATAATGCCAAAGGCCATAAGGCCTTGTTTGGCTACCACAATATTCCCAAACTAGTTTATTATTATATTATTTATATTGCATAGTTACTTTGTGTCACACTCTAATTAATTTAAATAACTTAGTTTAGTTAATGTAAATAACTTATATAATAATAATAAAAATCTCATTATCATTAAAATTAATAAATAATTATATATCTAATTTAATTAGAAACATCACTTTATTTAATTTATTTATTTCCATTAAATTAAACAATTCATTTAATTTAATTAATTTCTTAAATATTAAGCATTTGATTTAATTTAATTATCTTCTTAAATTAATTCCAACAAATAAAATTATCATTACTCGATTCAATTAACATTAATTAATTTAGCTACTAAATTAATTCATGACAATTCATCAAATATTTATTTTTCCCAATAAATAAATTATTTTAAATATTTATTTAATTGCATAAATATTTAAATTAAATTACAACTTTCTCGACCGTTACAGTTCTTGATGTTCTTGAAAGTTTTGAAAACAAAACATGAAGATTGACACTACGGGTTCGTTATACCACTAAATCAGTCCGAAGTTTGTTTTCTTCGTTTTAAAATGCATAATTATATACAAGTGCAAAATTTTTGATACCACATATGATTAACGTATTAAAGTTGCATGTAAGGGTCATATGGCCATATTTCTATACTCTGTATTTTTGAAGAACAATATACAACATATTTTATGAAACTGATGTTATGAAAATATACAATATATAGTAAAACATGTTATAATAACATCTTATCACATATATAACACATAATCCTTACCTTTTTTCAATTACAGAGACTTGAAAGCCATTTTTATAAAATATAATCAACATGAATTTAAATTTGGGTTGAAGAGATTACCCAGAGTGTAGATTAGTAGATAAACCTTCTCAGATGCTTCTTCAATCACCCAACTCACAAATTCCCTCAACAATTTATCAATTTCTCTATGTGATTTTCTCTGCTAGACTTAGAAAAAAAATGAAAGAAGAAGACGTATATGATTTATAAACTGACGCAGTTGTGGTCAGTTAACCCAATCATGGGTTAACTGCTCCCAACTTCCCTAAGGCTCCGTTTGGCTATTCTTAAAAACTTAATCCCATTTAATTTGATAAACTTCTTATATTATAGTTTAATAATGTCACATCCATTTACACAATAAATCAAATCTCTTCATTAATTTAATTTAAATAAGGTATAATAATTTCATATTTATTAATTATGTCAAATTATTAATTTTCTTATTAATTATTAAATTAATTAAAATAATATTAGGCTTATTAAATATTTCTTTTTAATTCAATAGGCTCACATAATTACATACTTTGAATAATAAAATTTCTCCACGTTAATTTAATAAATATAACACATATAATTAAATTAATCTACCACAAACACATAAATTAATTATTTAATCCAATAATTAAATCATCAAAAATATTTATTTAATTCAATAAATATTCAAATAAAACTACAAAAATCTTGTTTGTCACAAACCAAGATCACTTATTAACATGTTATATCATATATACAAACACTAAATCATAAATTTTGATATAGCTTCAAAGATCTAAGGTTAGGGTTTGTGTTCTTAACTTTTTAGACCAATTCTTGATTTGTGCTTTCTGATTCTGATCCGGCCTTTCTAGGTGTTGATTATAGACTAATATATGGAGTGCTTTGAGGGTATTATCATTGGCTTATTGAAAAAGAACCTTATAAATTGAAAGTTGAGATTTTTCTTAACTTTTTAAACCATCTTACAAGCTAAGCCTTAGTTCAATGAATATGGTTGGTCATATGTGTCCATTTGTAGCCGGTGGAATGATTTTTAAAGCACATGGAAAATCCAATTTGATGAATCATCAAGATTTGATATTATCTTTTGCTTAAAATATAAGAAAATAGCATTTTAGTAATTTCCTATGTACTAAGGGCACTTTTGTGATTTTTCATTCAACTTTGAGGGTAATTTGGTCATTTATGTAATGGATTTAAAGACATGGCAAATCTTGGGTGATGAGTCACCAAGATTTGTATTTATCTTTTGTTAAAAGATAAGGTCAAGGGTGTTTTTGTCTTTTCGCACTGACTAAGGGTATTTGGGTAATTTCCCCTACAATTTAAAGGGTAAATTAGTCTTTTCACATATATCCCACGAATATTACCCCTTAGGGTTTTATACCTAGCATTTGAGCTCTCGAATTAGAGCTTTGATATTCCCATTTAGGGTTTCGGATTCCTGAAACTGAAATTAGGGTTTACCAATTAGGATTTACTATTCCAAGTTAGGGTTTCCTAATCCTCACTTGATTTCCCTAATAAAATTTTATACTTAACCCTAAATCAACATACCTATTATATATAATATTCAGTATCACAATTTCTTATTGATAAGCATAATTAGGGTTAGGGTTTGCTATCAAGGTTTAGGGTTACCTGATCAAAAATAAGAATTTTCTAAATAATATTAGGGTGTCCTAACTGATCATTTGTGTTTACTAGTAGTACACCTTATTGGATCAATACTAACCCTTAATCAAATATTCCATAATACAATTATAAAAATAACTATATTATTAACCAAATTCGTAATAGGATTTCGATCAGGTATTCTTTATTACCTTATTTACACTACTTAGCCAATGAATTGACTAGCCTATTTAATTCATACTATGCAAACTCAAAATAATTATCAACAAATCAAAAAAATTTATTCATAAAATCATATAAAATTTCGGGTCCTTACATCTCCCCTCCTTATAAGGAATCCGTCCACGAAATCATCAACACCGTATACTTACTTTTATGTCTATTGTTAGACCTTTATTTCACTCTTAATTCCTTTTAGGAATAAAAACAAATTCTTGGCTCAGCCTAAGTTTTATTGAACTTATTGTTTGGTAAAATCTAGTTACGCACAACACGCAAGTATACATGGTCAACAAGTAATAAAGTGAAAGTAGAGTATCGTTCCCACGAGGAATTGTTTAATAAAAATCACCAAGTACTAACCCGGAACCAACTCAATCTTATTTAAACGAATGAATTTCAATTTATAAATAAACTAATTCTAATTACCACTAGTTAAATTAAGATTACGGAGATTTAAGATCACAACTTCACTTATTGCTTCATTTAAGTTAACACACTTCTCATCAATTATTTTATATCCTGAATTGTTAATCAAGAACACTAAAGCAGATAAAACCACCTCTCGATGCATAATACCCATACTCACTTAAATCCACAAATGATAGAATTATGCAAGACACCCTAATTAACTAATCCACTATATCTCTATATGAATTACAATTAAAAATAATTCAAAGCACAAGTTCTCTATAAGATTACATATGGCGTAAAGGCATATCTCTATCCTAAACACGAATCATGAATTCCATCTACGTATGAAGCACAAACACATGCTATCATGATAAGATCTAAATTAATACTTCATCTCTCGAGTTCATATAGATTATCATGGTAATTGTTAGCTAGGAAATTAAGCAATTAAGTCCAAATCACAATAGACAATCCTCACAATAGAACATAATAATTGATATTGAAGCATATTAAAATATACTACACAATAAGATCCATTGTAATCTCAAACAAATAATTAGTTTGTTGAATTAAAACTAAGAATTCACAATTGAATAATCATTAAAAGACAAAGATAGAAGAAGCTAAGAAGATATAATCTATTGTCTGTAGATTTTAAACTCCCCGCTCGCTCCTACTTTGAATCTTCAATGGTCTCAAAGTTGCTTCATTCTCCAAAACTCGTTAGAGCTAGGGTTTTGATCTAATCTATTATAATCTAATCTAATGGATTCCTCTCTCTCCAATCTAATCTCTGTTATTCTCCTCTTATAAGTCTCTTTATATGTCTTTAAGTCCTCTTGGAAGTCCTTGAGTCAATCGGATCGAAACAATCCTTCCCGAACTCAAATTTGGATAAAAACCTAGTTTTCTGCACACGCACCCCCGCCCCAGCGGGGGTTTATACTTGTAAAGGGCCTGCCTTGGCGGGGGTCCCTACTGTTTTCCAGCTTTTATGCCCGTCCCAACCGGGGTTTTGTGAAGGAAAAGTCCACCCCGGTGGGGGTACCTTTTCTACTCCGACGTCCTTTGGGAAAACAACCATAACCTTTGACCCGAGAAGAGTTACGAGGCCTGCCACCTATCAAATAGAAGATATCGACGAGCTCTACAACTTGCGCTCGTTGAGAATTGAGAAATATCGAACGGATGAAGGTCAAAATTTGGCTGGAAGTGACTGCTACGCAAATGGCCACCCAAAACAGTGAAGTTCAATGTTCGTTGGTACAAAGATCATAACAATCCTTCCCGAACTCAAATTTGGACAAAAACCGAGTTTTCTACGCGTACCCCCGCCCCGGTGGGGGTCCCTACTATTTTCCAGCTGGTATGCCCGCCCCACGCGGGGGTTTTGTGAAGGAAAAGCCCTCCCCGACGGGGATCCCTTTTCCGCTCTGACATCCTTTGGGAAAAGGACCATAACCTTTGATTCGAAAAGAGTTATGAGGCCTGCCACCTATTGAATCGAAGATATCGACGAGATCTAAAACTTTTATTATTTGAGAATTGAGATATAACGAACGTATAAAGGTCGAAATTGCGCTGTACGTGACTGCTGTGCAAATGGCCACCCAAAACAGTGAAGTTCGACGTCCGTTGGTACAAAGATCATAACTCTTGCATCCGAACTCCGATTAGAATAATTCAAAATGTTCCGAAAATCTAAGAAGAAGCTCTACAATATAATCCAAGTTCCAAGCCAAGAACATGAAATACACATGCAAGCCCAAATGATGTCCAAATTGTTTTTCTTTGCGATTTCATACTAATTCTTTGTGATTTTAGCTCCCAAGCATATAATCTACAAAACGAACAAAAAATACATGAAAAGTAACTAAGAAACATGAGATTAAGCAACTAATTCAAGTAACAGATACCGGATAAGTAGGTATAAAAACTACTTATCACTTATCATGGCCCATAATTTCCTTAGGGAACATAGTTCCGTATTCACATATTTAACACAAAATTAAGAATCATAAAATTTTGAATCATTATATTCTCCCCACCTTAAAAGATTCTATATTATGAATCCTAATCCACTCTTAAAAAAAATTTAATCCACACTTAACTATTGTGTTTAAATTTAATCGTTAATCACATAGAACATTTATTTATCCACTTCCTTATTTGTCGTTTACCCTGACTATTTGTCATGTTAAAACTCAATAACTATTTATCATTATCTTAACTTCCTTGAACTCAAACTTCTCTTTCAACAGCAATTCTAATTTCTTCCCTCTTTAATTTTAGCACTCTTTGACTTATTGTCTTATATTTTATACCATTGTATTTTACCAAACTGTGACCTCCATGGTTCAACCACAACATGTCACAATGGTACCTATCGATTTGCAACCGAACAATTCGGCGTCCCTACGAAAATTCTTGCTTCGGTGCCTTCCCCCTTATTAATTTGTCTCGAATTCTTTCTTTATATCTTATCATCAAATCTCTATATATTATCTTATTCAAGATTTATCATCTCTCTCGTGACCTTTTTATATAACTAACACTTCTGGATAGAGTTAGCTGAAACTCTTATCTCAATCTTAAATTTATTAAAATCTTTTATCCGTACCTCGTTGTTTCATTTAACTTAATATTATTGTTAAATGTTTCCTCCTTCATATGTCTCAAATCCAGATACTATCTACACTTATGGTAATCAATTATACCTCTTCATTATACTTATTTTCAGATACAACTAATTCATTTCTCTGCTTGAATTACTTTATCATGACTAGTAATAATGATATTTTTAAATTATTTCTGTACTTCTCATATTTATCTCTAACGTTATTCACTTCAGATTATTGATCCTAGTGGTTTATTCAAACAATTTCTTCTGCTATGGTTGTCTAATCCACTGCTAATCTCATACTTCTAATATAAAGTAACCTTAATTACCTTTCTTAACTGACTTTCTTAACCTTAATTCCTGCTGGTTTGGATTCGAGAATTTGGTTTCCCTTTAGGTTACGTTTTCTAGGTTTTAGATAAAATTTTGCATTGTGTCCCTCCACCCTGTAATTAAAACACTTAATCCTATTGATCTTATTATTCCTATTATGCTTCTGCTTGTGGGTAACTATTTGAATAATGCCCAATGGTTCCACAAGTAAATCATTGAGTCCCCCCCCCCCCTAAAAATACACTGTTAGGAATAAGCATTTGAATGATATTCCTATTTGTATATGATTTGATTGTGATATACATGAATGAATATGCAAGTATGCCTACATTAAGAGAAGATGTAAAGTCCTTTGATAGATAATAGGACTATATGTACAAGGACTTAGAATGAATTGATCAAATGTGTTAGGTTGATCATGCATAAGCAAAAACAACTTTGTAAAGTCCTTAAAAAGAAATGATGTATAAGGACTATACATATAGAAAGATCAAGCTTGTTAGGTTGATCTCATGATGCAATAGATAGGCTTGTCTGATCGTCGAGCACTACACCATAAGTCTTAGTCTACTAGGAGAGTCAAGGAAAACTTGAGAGCTATAATGGCAAAATTATAGTCTGCGAGATAGTAGATCTCTTAGTTCGTAGACTGCCAGGAGAGACGAGGAAGGATCGTAGTGTGTCGAGCAGTACTTCCTCAGAGCCGTAGTTTACTGAGGGAGTAATGTTCAAAATCGTAGAGACAGCCTGTCACGAGCCGATCGAGCGTCTGTCGAAGCGAAGTCAAGAATCGTAGACTACAATCGGAGTGGTAGAGTCTACTGATCATATCAGAGGCATAGATCGTAGTCGAGCAAGATCAAATGAAGACAACAAGCACAATGATAGAAATCGTAGAGTGTCAAGATCTGATCTCGAAGTCGTAGTGTCTGCACAACCCAAGCTGAATCGTAGAGTGAAGAACTAAGGCCTCAACAGATGTGCTCACAACGCCAAGGTAGAATCGTAGAGCAAACACGATTCTCAACAAATGAGCACTCCCAGAATATCCAAAGTATAAAGCCTCTGGTCCAAGCTGCAAAGTTGCATCCAACCTGAAGGAAACCAGAGAGCACTCAACGAATGGCATGTAAGCTAACATAGATCTAAGCACCAACCCAATCATCATTCAGATTGAGTTGTGAAGTCATTCAAGTTGAAGTCTCCCACAAGTTGATCATAAGAAGACTTTAATCAAAGTAACTGACTAAGAAAAGTCAGCAAGTGAAGTAGCTGTCAAGTGAACAGAAGACAACGATCTTGGAAATAACCAGGATTGTAGTGTTTTCTAAACAAAGAAGGAACTGATGGAGTGTACACAAAGATACTAGTCAGCCTCTTGAAGAACAAGGAAAAAGTGATTAACCATTGGGTCAGTCCATTGATGATAAGTGAACGGAAGATCACAAGGAGAAAGCAAGCTGGACACGCCACACATCTAAAGTGTCTTGCTCTTCAGAAAGGGCCGGAACAAGGAGTCAAGCCATCAGTATCTGAGAGCAGTCGAGGCAAACAGAAGTGTTGAAGCACTGCATAAAGAGAAGGAAAAGGTGTTCTACATTGAAGATCAAATAAACACTCTCCAAGATCGTAGTTTTGTCTCTACTTATCAATGAGTAACATTCAACAAAGACACTACGATCAGGTCCTAGAAAGTATGCATCAGAATTGTAGAGTTCGGTCAACTGGAGATTGAAGCATTGGCAACGGTTCAATCTAAAGATTGATATTCCAACAGAGCTTATTGAGAGCATCGATGCAGAAGGACAACCTCTGATCTAGAAATCAAAAGGAGGAAATAAAGTTAACTACCTGCCCAAGACATCAAAGTGACATCTCTGACGGGGTAGGTGAAACAGTAGACTGCAATGTTAGAAAACAATAAAGGGGATGTCATGTCACATCTGCAGTCTACACCAAATAACTCGAGATCTACGAAGCAATTCAAATATCTTTCAATGGCTATATACCACCGGGAAGATTGGGAAGGAGTATAAATCAATAGAGCTTCAAAGATTAAGAGTTGTTGATGATTACAATGTTGCAGAATCGTTGAGTTGTTGAAATGCTATTATTGACTCTACGAGTTCCACCTGAGCTTAACAGAATAAGTCTCAATGATAGTGAGACTACGAAGATGGAAGTGAAGCAACTTTGAAGAAGGACTTGAAGAGACTAAAGCTTCACTCAACAAAGATGAGAATTCCACTAAAGATGGCAGCTAAGCTGAGAGCCGAGAAGGACAACAAGATAGCATTCAGAAGAGTGGTTAAGCATAAAGAAGATTAAGAGAACCACTCTACGAATCACCATGAACCTAAAGTTGAACTAGAGCAAGTGCAGAACCTTGTCTGCCAACAAATCAAGAAGGGTTCAGGAAATGGTGATGGTGCACATCTGACATCATATGAAGATGAGCAGAACATAATGAAATGTGTTAGGTTGATCATGCATAAGCAAAAACAACTTTGTAAAGTCCTTAAAAAGAAATGATGTACAAGGACTATACATATAGAAAGATCAAGCTTGTTAGGTTGATCTCATGATGCAATAGATAGGCTTGTCTGATCGTCGAGCACTACACCATAAGTCTTAGTCTACTAGTAGAGTCAAGGAAAACTTGAGAGCTATCATGGAAAAATTGTAGTCTGCAAGATAATAGATTTCTTAGTTCGTAGACTGCCAGGAGAGACGAGGAAGGATCGTAGTGTGTCGAACAGTACTTCCTCAGAGCCATAGTTTGCTGAGGGAGTAATGTTCAGAATCGTAGAGACAGCCTGTCATGAGCCGATCGAGCGTCTATCGAAGCCAAGTCAAGAATTGCAGACTACACTCAGAGTCGTAGAGTCTACTGATCATATCAGAGGCATAGATCGTAGTCGAGCAAGATCAGATGAAGACAACAAGCATAACGATAGAAATCGTAGAGTGTCAAGATCTGATCTCGGAGTCATAGTGTCTGGACAACCCAAGTTGAATCGTAGAGTACAGAACTAAGGCCTCAACATATGTGCTCACAACGCCAAGGTAGAATCGTAGAGCAAACACGATTATCAATAAATGAGCACTCCCAGAATATCCAAAGTATAAAGCCTGGTCCAAGCTGCAAAGTTGCATCCAACCTGAAGGAAACCAGAGAGCATTCAACGAATGGCATGCAAGCTAATAGAAGATCTAAACACCAACCCAATCAGCATTCAGATTGAGTTGTGAAGCCATTCAAGTTGAAGTCTTCCACAAGTTGATCAGAAGAAGAATTTAATCAAAGTAACGGACTAAGGAAAGTCAGCAAGTACCGTAACTGTCAAGTGAATAGAAGACAACGATCTTGGAAGCAACTAGGATTGTAGTGTTTTCCAAACTTAGAAGGAACTGATGGAGTATACACAAATATACTGGTCAGCCTCTTGAAGAACAAGGCTAAAAAGATTAAGCATTGGGTTAGTCCATTGATGATAAGTGAATGATAGATCACAAGGAGAAAGAGAGATGGACACGCCACAAATCTGAAGTATCTTGCTATTCAGAAGGGCCAGAGGAAGGAGTCAAGTCATCAATATCTGAGAGCAGTCGAGGAAAACAGAAGTGTTGAAGCATTGCACAAAGAGAAGAAAGAGGTGTTCTACATTGAAGATCAAATAAACACTCTTCAAGATCGTAGTGTTGTCTCTACCTGTCACTGAGCAACATTCAACAAGACACTATAATCAGATCCTAGAAAGTATGCATCAGAATCAAAGAGTTCGGTCAACTGGAGATTGAAGCATTGGCAACGGTTCAATCTGAAGATTGATATTCGAACTGAGCTTATTGAGAGCATCGATGCAAATAGACAACCTCTGATCTAGAAATCAAAAGGAGGAAATAAAGTTGACTACTTGCCCGGGATATTAAAGTGACATCTCTGACAGGTTAGGTGAAACAGTAGACTGCAGTGTCAAAAAGAAATAAAGGGGATGTCATGTCACATCTGCAGTCTACACCAAATAACTCGAGATCTACAAAGCAATTCAAATAGCTTTCAACGGCTATATACCAACGGGAAGATTGGGAAGGAGTATAAATCAACAGAGCTTCAAAGATTAAGAGTTGCTGATGATTGCAATGTTGCAGAATCTTTGAGTCACCTGAGCTTAACAAAACAAGTCTTAGTGACAGTGAGACTACGAAGGTGGAAGTGAAGTAGGTTTGAAGAAGGACTTGAAGAGACTAAAGCTTCACTCAACAATGATGAGAATGCCACTAAAGATGGCAGCTAAGCAGAGAGCCGAAAAGAATAAGAAGATAACATTCAGAAGAGTGGCTGAGCATAAAGAAGATTAAGAGAGCCACTCTACGAATCACCATGAACCTAAAGTTGAACCAGAGAAAGTACAAAACCATGTCTGCCAACAAGTCAAGAAGGGTTCAGGAAATGGTGATGGTGCACAACTGACATCATATAAAGATGAACAGAACACAATGAAGATCAGTTGCACCAAAGAAGATGTGGTCCAGACTCGAAGCAGAATATAAAGAGGACCACACCAGGCTGCTAAGTATAAAAGATGTTCAAGCATAAAGACATCTTAGCAGCTCAGCACCAACAACAACAACATCAACAAGAACAAGAAGCCAGGGCTTGAGGGGTCCTTGCCTGGAGGGACTAAATGAAGTTCCAAGCTTGTTGGGCCTGAAGAGTTCCTAGGGAACTAGAGAAGTTCCAACGTTGCTGGCCTTGAAGAGTTCTTAGTGAACTGAAGTTCCAAGGCTGTTGGCCTTGAAGGAATCTTAGTGATTCAGGGTGCTACCCTTCCTTAGTGGAAATCCTGCTAGTTGAAAGTAGAAGAGTGGATTAGGAGCTTAAGTCTCTGAACCACTTAAAATCCCTTGTGTCTTTTACTTTCTGTCATTTACATTATGCACTTAACTGTTATAACTGCTATGTATGTATTAACTACTTACCACTGAACTAACTCTAAGACCAATGTACTTATGTTAATGAATATATCAATGAAGGGGATCTTTTACTTATTCCGCTGTGCTTGAAAAGATTCTTATGTTTGTCATATGCTAAATCATTAGCAATACAAAATAAACGAGAAAGTATTTGAAATTAAAAAGGATCTATTCAACCCCCCTCTTCTAGATCTATTGTGTACTGCTCACCGAACTAACAATTGATATCGAGAAAGGTGTTCTCATGCTATATTCAAAAGTTAATCGCTTTGAGTCTGATCGTAGGCACAAACATTATTCTAAACTTAGTTTAGTAGTAAGTCACTTATAAATGCAGATAATCTCACACGTTGGAAATATTGTGTACAGGTAAATGTGTATATACACATGAAGCTGCTCAGATTGGTCCATGTTCTTAAATGCCATTACAACAAGACCAATCCTTGGCCACAGTAAATCTTGTAGTCTAAAGACTAGGTTAGGAAGCTCAAGAGACATCAACAAAAAAAGTCAAACATCCACCAGCCTGAAAGATAAAAAGGCCATACATGCTAAAAAAATGCTTATCTAGAGAGGAAATAAGAACTTCTCAAATATGTATCTGGCCAACCAGCAACTGGATGTGAACTCAAGGATGTCAAAGAATTAAAGATGCCAAGATTCTCTTAGCTTACATCTTCAAGACCACGACTGATTGATTGAAGGACAACTGGAGCAATAAGCTGTCAGGAGCAAATGAAAAACTATGCACATCAATGCCTAACCTCAGTATATCTAATTTAAATGATTGTTAAGAAATTGATAGTAGAAAGGTACATCATGTTGCCTCATCTTATGCTCTATAAAAGTAATCTATCAAGAGACCATACTCTACCTAAAAAGGGGAAGAGAGAAAGTACACTGAGGTTGGAAACTCAAATGATTACAAACTTTATCTCCATCCAAGTTTTAGGTTGAAGATTAAATCTTGAAAGAAGTTTGAAAAAGGTCATAATCATATCATGATTTAATTAATATTAAATGGAGTAATCTTTGCTGATGAGTTAGTATGTATGTATGTACAAACCTATGTTCTAAGTTTTTGATAACACACATAGTATGATCAGTTCTATATGAGTATCTTAAAGATTCGTAGAAACTGATCACCTCCATGAATCAACCAGATACGAATAAGTAATAATGTTGATTCTCACTATGTGAACATTTAAACTCTGTGAACATAACCAAGCAAATGATGAAACCATCAAAGAAAAAGAGTGTTTTATTTAAATGACTAATCTTTCACACACTCATCATCATGAATCTTAAAATGGAATTTCTAAATTGGATATATGCATGAATATGATTGTTGGTGATCAACGTGATGAAAATCAAAACATATGAGGAACAGGGATTTGGAAAACTAACCTGGCAGGACCCATTTAACTA